>JACAVU010000010.1:4510937-5110937 GCA_014183005.1 Castanea mollissima | reverse complement strand
TTGAGTCTGATTCAAAGATATTGAGAGTTTCGGTCATTCCAATTTCTCTTGCAAACTATGAAGTAAGGATATAGGCACGGTACAACACGGCAATAGTAATGACTAATTTCTGAAAAATTATACTAGTCTTAGTCATGTGTTTTAAGACTTTTCTTATTTTGGTATGATGTCAAAACTTTCTCTTCATCCTAATTCACGGTTTCTTTGTTTGTCTAATGATATTTATACATTTTTCAGTCACCGATATATTGGAGTGTGATGATAGCTGGTACTAGACGCTCATACAAACTACTTATATCAAATATAAATTTGGGTTCAATTGAAAGTTTCAAATATAAATTTGGGTTCAATTTAAAGAAATATGTAGATTGACATCATAAGGACAAAATTGATAATTTTTTTTTTATTATTATAAAAATTAGAAACCCTCTCCCATCCCTTCCAAATTCTTTCCAAAAGTTAAAAAACTTTCAGCTTAACCAAACTAGACTGAAGTGGACCGATTCATTATTTTGCATTATTTTAGTTGATATTTTATTAACATAGTTTGCAATAAAATGATAGAGGTATAGGAAAGTTATGGTAAAATTTAAAGACAAAAATAATAGTGTAAATAGGAGAGAGAGAGGAAAATAAAATAGTAGTAATTTTTTAGTGAAAAATGCTTTAATGTACAAAATATGATTGACAAATGGAGTGCTAATATTTCAACGTCATGAGAAAAGAATACCATCAAAAGAACTGATATAAAAAAAGTCTTAAGGGGTGTTTGGATTTTCAGTTTCTGTCACTCATAACTCTGTTTCCATCACCCATAATTCAAAATATATGGGTTCCACAGCTGAGGAGTGTATTTGGCATTGTTTCTAGTTTTTGTTTCCATCACTCAATTCTCTGATTTTTGAGTGATGAGTAATGGAAACTGAAAATATATTTTAGGTGTTTTCAAGTTATGGAAACAGAGTTATGATGACATTTTTGTAAATAAACACACATTGAGGGACCCACCTAGCCGCAACTTTTGACATTTTTTTTTTCACTGGGTTCGGTGTGTGTGTGGTCTTCTTTATCTTATTCATTTTTTCTTTTTCCTTTCACACTGGTCTTCTTCTTCTTCCTTTCACGTTAGGTCTGGTCTGGTCTTCTTCATCTTTTTTTTTCTTCTTCTTTTCTTTCCTTTTCACATTGTGTTTTTGGGTTTGGTTTGGTTTGGTTTATTTATTTATTTTTATTTTATTTTATTTTTCACTAGGTTTGGTGAATTTGGGTGGTCTTCTTCTTCTTCTTTTTTCCTTTTCTTTTCCCTTTCACGTTGGGTTTGGTCTGGTCTTCTTCATCTTTTTTTTTTTTTTTTTTTTCCCTTGGTTCGGTGAGTTTGGGTATTGGGGGTGGAAGGAAAAATAAAATAAAAGCTGCACCAAGTCAATCCATGGGTTCCACAAAAAAGTAGAAAAATTGAGTGATGAGAAATTAAGTGAAGTGTGCCAAACGGATGGGTATAGGAAATTGTGGTATTTTAAGTGATGAGTGATGAGTGACGAAAATTGAGTGAGAAGTGATGAGTGATGAAAAAAAAAAAAAAACCAAACAATCCCTTAAGCTTCCGTTTTTTTCTTTTTTCTTTTGGGGGTGGGGATCGTAGTTAGCATCATGATATAATGATTGAAAAAATAAAAGTGTCTAACACCACTGAGCAAATGCAAAAACCCTCTAATTTAGATGAATGAAATTTTTTAACATCAACCCTAAATGAGAAAGAAGCTTTGAGCACACGTGCGAAAGAGGCTAGTTATTATCTCTATATATTAAGTGAATTTCGAAAGTTAATTACATGTTAGTAATCTGAGGACTAAATTCTCTAGATAACCCCTATAATTAATTTAAATTTAATAATTCAATTTTAAAAAAACTGCTCCCAGTTAATTTTTCTTGCTCACGTTCCTTGTCCTTAAAAATAGGCCACACAACTTTAAAATTCAAAACACACTGTTATCCATATTGGCAACCCACGTTAAAAAAACAAAAACTTCCTACTAACATTGCCTCCTACTTCTTTCTCAAAAAAACATTGCCTCGTACTTCTAGCCAAATACAATCTATATCTATATCTAAAAGCTAAAGTGTAATATTTGTTATTGCTACACTTTTGTTGAGTCACATCAATAGCCACATCATCCATCCATTTTCAAAATTCTCTCTTATTTTAATTCTTTTTTTCTTATTAATTTTTCAACTTATGTTTTTTAATAAATTTGGATTTAAATTATGTGCTTTCAATCCAAATATGTTTTTTTCCATTATGTAAGTGTGCAAAAATAGATCGAAGTAGACCAAAATCAACTGAAGTGATTCAAAAGACCGAATTGGACCAAATGGGCACAATAGGACCAAATAGATACAAGGTGAATTGAACAGGACTAACTAAGACCGAAGTTGAAATTATGGACTGAATAGGACCAATAAAATCTAAGTGGACTGAGTAGATCAATGGGGACTGAATAGGACTAAATAGAACTAAAGTGGAAAAAATGGACCGAACAGGACCAAGTGTATAAAATGGCCCGAATGAGATTGAAATGGATCAAAGTAGACAGAATGGACAGAATAGGACCAATATGGACCACATAGGACCAAATAGAACCAAAGTAGGAAGAATGGACTGAATAGGACAGAAGTGGACAGTATAGGACCAATATGGACCGAATAAAGCCAATGTGGACTGAATAAGACTAAATAGATTGAATTGGACTGAACAGAACTGTGGTGGACAAAATGGACTAAAAAGGACCAAATAGGAATAAATGGACAGAAGGTGACAGATTGGATCAAATAGAACCAATGTGGACCGACTAAGACTTTTGAATATTTATCATTTTTATTGCATTTTTAGGACACATATTTCTAATTTCTAATTTCAATTTAAGTATTTTATTTGTATTTTTTAACTTAAAACTAAAGAGTTTAGCCCAAATATGATAAAATTTCATACTTCTCAACCCAAAAATTAAGGAAAAAAAAAAGAATTTTTGAGCTAAACTTGAAAAGAAAACCTACAAAAAAAACCAATTTAAGGCCCAATTAGTCTAAAATGGACTGAAGGAGGACCGAAATTGACCAAGTGGACGAATTGGACTGAAGTAGACCTAATTGGACCGAATAGAAATTGTTTAATTTTAAGGGAGAACAAATTATCTTCAAAAACTTTTAGAGAAAAATTTATACATTGTATTACAATATAAAATTATTATTAATTTCCATGCAATAAGTGGGTCTGCCACTAGTGTCAATAACTACAACTTACATGTCTCTCCACTATTACCTCCTATCCAAATTCAATAACTACATCTAACATTTCTCCCACGGCCCTTTCCCCATCTTTCTGCTTCTTCCATCATCTTCAAAAAAGAACTGTTGTTGTCAAAGTTATCTTTAAAATGCCTAGGTTTGAATTATGTAGGTTTTCTTGTTTTGTTGTTAACTTGTCCTTAGTATTTTTTGAGTTTGATAGTTGGACAATAATTTTTGTTTTGAATGGTTATGCTGTGCTTCTGTGGAGAAAGGTTTTCTGCTCAAGACATGTGTCGATTTACACGAGAAATGGTACAGTAATGTATGAATGTTAGCCTAAGCAAGGCCCATGTGTGATGCATGAAGGGCATTTAGTGGTTGGTTCCACAAACATACCGAAGATACTTGGCTTATGTTTGAATCCTTTTATGTTCGTAGATGTTTGGCATTATAATTTTTTTTTTTGCCCTCTCCATTGGATTCTCCCTTGCAGGGAGTGACTCCATTTTTGGGGTGATATGACTCACTTTTATTAAGTTGATTTCATTGTGCCGTAGGGAGAATTTGATTGTGCCATTGGTAATGTAAGTTTTTAGATCCCTATAAAAACTAGATTGTTTAATCTAATTAATTAACTAAGTGAATACTTAGGTTTATTATTCAGATCTAAGTTAAAACAAAACAATCATATCATGCAAAGCAGCGGAAAATATAAAGAACACAAAGATCTAATGACCTAGGAAAACCAAACCGATAAAAAATCTGGGGAGGATTTAACCTAGTTATCCTAAGGTAAAAAGCATATCCACTATAGAGAATTAAAGTTTACAATAAGACTTAGACCACTAACATCTTATTGCTACCACATGTAGAACTTACTGTCACAATCACATGCAAGTTCCGAATCCACGAACTCCTTCTTTATTAGGCCTTTGCAACACAAGCACCCACACTTGTGACTTTGAGACTCCACTCAAAGTTTTGGATCTCCTTAGATGTTGATCTTGTACGCAGCAACTTCTACAATACCGGATCTAGAGATTCTTCAAGGAATAACACTAGTAGAAGACTCTGGAGAGCTTTTGGGTACAAAACCCTAGATCTACAAAAGAGGCACAAGATGCACTCTAATCTCTCTAAAAAACTCTAAAAACCCTCTCTAGGGTTAGCTTATAATGTCCTTTAAATATTGGAAAAAACGGCTCGTGATTTGGGCTTCAAACGGATAAGTTATGGCCTTTTTATGTTTGCTTATTTTTGCTGATTTGCAACTTTCGATCGATTGAGTACCAATCGAACGAAACAGATTATAACTCTTTTTTTTTCATCCCGAACTTGAGTTTTTTGTCTTGGACTTCAATGTAAACAATGTAAACCAATGAGACTTAGTTTTTGTCATGCTTTGCCAACATTACAAACTCAAAACATAACTGGTAAATTATTTTTTGTTCCCCCTATTTCTGTTATGTGACTGTAATTTTTCAATGGTGAGGCCTAGCCCATTAAAGCATTAACTTCTCAGTTCAACCACTGTACTTTTTTTTTTTGTTGAGAAACTAGCTGAAAACATTTTATTGGATCTTAATGGCTAAAATCAACTTGAACTACACTTGATATGTCTAGTGGTACATCTTCCATCTTGACAGTTAAAGAGGGCGAGTTAATAGCCCATCTAGCCAATGCATGAGCGACCCTATTGCCTTGTCTGTGTACATGAGTAAAACTGATACAATTGAAAAAAGGAGTTAACTTTTTAACATCTTCAATCAAGTGCCAGTGGAGTGATAGTGATTGATCTGGATTATTGAGATCTTTTGAGATTGTGTCTGAGTCCCCTTCAAAAATAGTTGAGGTGATACCAATCTCCAAGGCAAATTCGACTGTTTGTCTTGCTTTGAGTGCTTCCACTTGTGCCATTGTAGTTGGTTGAGGAATTTGTTGCGAAAAGGATGCTATTACCGCTCCTCTTGAGTTACGGATGACCACTCCGAGTCCAGCTCTCCCTGTTTCTGTGAACATTGCACCATCATAATTCACTTTGTAAACTCCTAGGTCTGGCGGTTCCCACTTCGTGTGAATTGCATGTTGCTGCTTCGGACTGATTGGGTGGAGGTTCTGAAATTCAGCTTTTCACTCCTTTGACAGTTGAACGATGCGGTGCAAGGGCATGCTACTTCGTTGAGTCAGACCTGATTGCGTCTATTCCAGATGGACCAGGCCATAAATACTAATAAGGGTGGATCTC
Organism: Castanea mollissima; assembly: GCA_014183005.1. NCBI lineage: Eukaryota > Viridiplantae > Streptophyta > Magnoliopsida > Fagales > Fagaceae > Castanea > Castanea mollissima. Next base: position 5,105,404 of record JACAVU010000010.1, on the reverse strand, counting down.
AGTTTTCCTTGAATGCACGTTCAAAGATATCCAGTGGTGTTTTCTCGTTCATTGTTGCCAGCCAACTCCATGAGGATCCATTGTCCACGCTTCCTGCAAATCAGAACAAAAAAACAAAGCATGTGAGTAGTCTTCAGCCTTTACGTTGCAATTTTCACAGGTTGCCTCGGTGATGACTCTCCTCTTGCATAAATTGGCCTTTGTTGGAAGAGCTTCCTAGCAAGCCCTCCACACAAAAATTTTCACCTTGCAAGGGACTTCCAAACTCCATATGTCTCTCCAAACACTCGAATTTACAACTGACACATGATCCAAAGCCTCCCTTTCATGCAGAAATCGGTAATCCGATTTGATAGAATATTGCCCCGATGGAGTGAAGGGCCAAATGAGGGTGTCTTGCTGCGGTGAGGAGCTAAGAGGGATGCTCTTAATTGCCTCTGCTTCACTGAAAACATGATCTATCACATCAACTTTCCAACACTTGGTTGGCTGATCAATCAGAGTTTCTACACATGAATTCTCTTGGCCAAACAGCATTGGTGAAGTGATTTTGGCTCTGTTCTTAAGTGGTAGTCAATTACCCCCCTCCCCCCAAATCGTAATTTGTTTTCCATCCTCAACTCTCCACAATGCCCCTTTAGAAATCATATCTCTCCCTTTTAAAATACTTTTCCATGCATAGGAGGCTAATGGTGATTCTTTTGCATAGAGGAGGGATCCATTAGGGATAAACTGAGCTTTAATCACTCTATAAAACAACAAGTTATCATCTTTAAGGAGTCTCCAAGCTAACTTGGCTAGCATCGCTTCATTGAACATTGTCAAATCCTTGAAGCCCATCCCACCTACATCTTTGTGATTATACAACTCACCCCACTTCACCCAATGGATTTTTCTTCTTGCACCCCTTTGACCCCACCAAAACTTCCTAATGAGTGATTCAATCTCATGATACAAAGTAACTAATAGCTTGAAACAGCTTATGGCATAAGTTGGAATTGATTGGATGACCGATTTTATAAGAACTTCTCTACCAGCTTGAGACAACAACTTCCCTTCCCACCCTTGGAGTCTCTTCCAAACTCGTTGTTTCAACTTGTCAAAACTTGCCCTTTATTTCTACCCACCAAATCTGGCAAACCAAGATAATCCTCATACTGCTTCACTTCGGCTACTCCAAATTCAGCCAAGATGTGGCTTTGCATGTCAATAGTTGTTGATTTGCTGAAAAAAAGAGATGTCTTGTCTCTATTTAATTTTTGCCCCGACACCTTCTCATAAGAAGAGAGAATCTCCAACACCTTCTGGCAATCTTGCTTAGTAGCTTTACAAAACAAAAGGTTATCGTCTGCAAATAGCAAATGTGTTAGCTTAGGGCCATTACGACATATAGAGACTCCTTTAATCTCACCCAAGTTTCCTTCTCTTTGAATAAGTCTATGCAACCCCTCTGAGCATAAAAGAAATAGATATGGTGAAAGTGGATCCCCTTGGCAAATACTTCTACTAGGTTTGATATTGCCTTGGGGCTCCCCATTAACCAAAAGTGAATATGAGATAGTTGTAACACGTCCCCCCAACTTCTCTGATTGTTTGACAATCTCATTGAAATCGTCGGCACATAACCACGGGAGGGAGTTTCTACTATGCAATCGATGAAGTAAGTCCCAAGATTCATTCCTTCTGTGAGTTTCAGGATTGCTGTAAAAACCAGTGAATCTCCAAGCTTTACCCGAATTTTTGTTAATGATGGCATCAATGTGATTCAGTGAAGAGGATTCAACTTCAACCTCAATGTCGTTCTTCCAATACAAAACCAAACCTCCATCTCTAGTTGCCCTTTGAACAAAAAATTTCTTATCGAAACAAATTCTGTCTTTCACGTAATCTATCCTAGCTTCATCTGCCAGTGTCTCGGCTAAAAACACGACATAGGGAGCTTTTGCTTGCACCAAATCCACAATCTCCTGAACTGCAAGTTGGTTCCCAAGCCCCTTGCAGTTCCACACTATGCAACTCATTGTGATTGGCGAGGCTGTAGAACAGCCTCTGCCAATAAAGGTGAATTTTCTTTGTCATTGCTTGAAACCACTATCTTCTTACTTGGTAACTCATAATGATCATTAACTCTGTCAATTGGTCGTTTCAAACCCGTGGAATCAGTTAGGGAAGTTTAAGTCACTGAGACTGGGTGGGGAATGTGTTTCCATGTTACTAGATGGGGAGTAGTAGCACTAACTCGTGGGGTTTGAGAGTTGGTTATATCCGAGAGAGAGATGACTTGGTTTTTATCCAAGGGGGGTACCAACGTGGGGGCACATGACATGCAAAGGTTGTCATCCAATTTTTTTTTTTCAATGTGTCCAAATCGAAGAGTGGAGAGTTTTCCTGGTTGGGTTGAACTTCCTCGGATTGGGCTAGAATTAAGGGATACTCATAAATCCCAAGATCCTTGTCAATATCCTTCAATTGTTGGGAAAAGGAAATTCCTATATTTTTGTGATCTTGAATATTCGGGCGTATACTTTCCTTTGGGACCATGGACTCAATTGGATTCTAGTTAGGAAATTCCTTGAAATCTGCTTCCATATTCGAAATATCCTTTTCTGATGGGATTGCCGTTACTGGGGTGGTCATTGGAGTTGGATGCTACTGCTCAGTCCTCTGCTAACGTGAGGATAAGTTTTCTTTCCTATCCTCGTAAAAGCCTGCTACTGGGACTACATTGCCTTTCGATGGCCCCAACGATGTTGCTTGAAGCCATGATCCAAACTGTTGAGAGGATTTTTGGAGAGTACCTTTACTCTAGATCCACAAATCACACTCCTTATCACTATGGTCAAGGCATTCGCACCAATAGCAAATATTCGGAAGCCACTCATACTTGAACGTAACCCAAACCTTTTCATCATCCTCAAGTTTGATTATCCGGCCTCTACAAAGAGGCTGAAATACATCAATGGTAACCTGGACTCGAATGTAATTCTCACACTTACACTCCGAAGTTTTTGTTGAACGGTCCACCCTCCCTATGGCTTCGCATATATCTTCCGCTACCGATCTGGTTCAGTAACTAATAGGAATGTTGTGGACTTGCACCCAAAAAGTGACCTTATCAAAACTTAAATCTTCGAGAACAAAGTGCCTTTCATACTGCTGTAGCACCACAAGGGACTTGTCAAAACTCCACGGCCCAGTGGCCATAATTCTATCAACTTCCTCCTCCTTGTCGAAAATAAAAAGAACCTTGTGACCATCTTCATTACTAATCTCAAAAACATTCTGAGGTCTCTAAAGAGGTTTGAAGGTTCTACCGACCGCATCCATATTGAGTGCTCGCTTGGTTAGGAATAGTGTTGCAATGATAAACTATTGCCGGCATTAGTCTTTTTTAAAGCTTATATCATTCCCTTCCCTTTTGGAAAGGGATAGAAATCTCCATTGCCTAGATAGATCTTCCATACCAACGCAAAACTAATATCAAAAGAAACTGATATGAAAACAAACAGAAGGAAAAGAGAAATAATAGACCTATAATGTGTTTCCCCACCCCCGAAAGAGAGAGAAGGAACCACTAGCCCTACATGTAACATTGTTACAAGAGGGGAGAACAAGCCTTACTAGAAGGGATGACAATTCTACTGCCTAAGAGAAGAAGGGGGAGCCAACTTTCTTAGCGATAGAGAAAAAAAATTCCCTCTTTAGAGTTACTAGTGAAACAAGTTTCACAGAGAACTTGCATTTTGAACCTTTATAATTGTTTATATATGTATATATAGATTTATAAAAGAAAAAAATTTATATAAATATAGGTATGTTTGTCTTAATGATCAGTAATGATCAATCACTAAACATTTTGTGTTAAATGCCCTTGTGCTATATTTTAGAACATGAACTTTGCTGATGTAGCAAATAAAGTCTATTTGGATACCGCTTATTTGTTGAAAACTGAAAACCTATTGTTGAAAACATTGTAGTAAAATAATTTTTAAAGGTGTGAATAGTACCGTGAGACCCAGAAATGCATTAATATGCACATTTTTGCATTTTTGGCTGGGTTGTGAACAGTGCCGTGGGACCTAGCCAAAAATGCAAATGCTGAATAATTTGGACTGAATGTGCAATCCAAACGCACACATAGCACCCCTTAACTCCATTTGCAATGTAACCTCTTTTTGCTCTAAATCATTAAAAATTTGTAAAGAAGAGGTCTAGTTGAAACAACATAAAAAGTTTAGTTGTCTTTTTGTTACAAAACCAATCTTTATAAGTGTCCATTTGACAAAGATTATCTTTGTCAACTTATTTTACTATTCAACTTATTTTTGCTACTAATCATAGGATCCACTGCACTTTTTCGTACTATTCATGAGTCTCGCAGTACTATTTCAGCTAACTTTTATCTACAATACTTTCAACAAAAAATTTTTAGTTTGAATAAAATATATAGATCCCAAACGGATTTTAAACAAAACTAGGTTCTAAGCTGTTACAGTTTTTGTTTTTCCAACATAAAAATATGGATCTAACATATTTGAAAGGTTAAGGTGCTTCCTATTGACAAAGACTATCTTCATATGGACGTTGATTATAGCAGTTACTATTGGGAAAAATTCTATATAATTGTGAGTAATTTCAACAAGCAAAGCGGAAGCATAACCACACAATAACACAAAAATTTACGTGGAAACCCCTTCTCCTTGAAGGGAAAAACTACGAGACAAACTCTGAATAATTTCACTATATTAAATAGAGATTACAACACTTAGAGATACAACTTGAACAAAGAAAAAAAAAAACTCTCTTTTTCTTTTTACTCACTGCTCTCTTTCTCACTGTGTATCTCTCACAATTTCCTCTTACTCTTTTTATTTCTCTCCTCTCTTTTGCTTGCTCTCACTCACGCAGTTCTTCAAGATTGCAGTCCTCAATCTCACTTGCTAGGACTTCTCTCTTTTCTCTACACTTCCAAATGACCAAATGGCCTTTCCCTTTGATTTCTTTCACCTTTTCTTCTTTTCTTCCTTCCACACCCTTCAAATCAAATCACAATAAATACAAGCCACTTACTTTGACTTTGCTTCAACCAAAACTCTTTCTTCAACTCTCTTGGCCGGATGGCCTTTAATGCATCAACCCATCTTTTCTTATTTTTCTCCTCAACGTATCCAGCACTCCTAAGTCAACCAACTTCACTAACTCATGCTGACTTTTGTACATGATGAAGAAAAGATAAGAAACATGAAAGACTTGCTCATTAAATGAGCATGTCTATTACGTGGGCTGGACTCATTCTGCAGTGCACCCAACAGTTACCTAATACACTAGAAGCTTTCAATTCATGTTTTGCAACAGTAATTATCAACCATTCTATTTAATTTAGGCAAACACACTTTCCACCAAAATATTAAGTCATTAACAGCCCCATGAAATACAGACACATTGAATATGAGAAATGGTGTGTTCAATTAGTTCAGAGCTTGATCAATTATGGACAAAGATGAGTGATGAAGTACATTGCAAGAACAAAAAACAGGTTTAGAACACATAGTAGTTAAGATTGGTTGTGCCGTAGTAGCTGATAGTGACGTTTTTTACAAGCTGTCAGTACATTAAGAAGGCTGACGGGAATATACAATCCGTCAGCCATTGTCATTAGGACGCCGCCTTTTGACGTTCGAGGCCACACCCCTTACGTGGCGACGTTAGGCTAAAGTATCAAGCTGACGAAGTCAAGGCTGATGACCTTGATTGTGAAGGTCCTTAGTTGACGTTCTTTTTGGAGACGTACATAGGCTAACGACAGTGTAGGAGGCACACGTTGGCTGACAACTTTGGCAGGTAAAAGCTGAAGAAGTAATCCAACCTTCATTCTTAGTCTATCTTGACTTCTATATACGTGAATATAAGGAAAGTTCTTGCGCTACATGTTCGACCTAAGTCAAGAAGATTCCTATAAGGAAAAGGGCTTTATACGATATGCAAAGATCCACAAACTACTCTTCTAAAAGGAAAGTACTTCCTCACCAAGGCGTTTATTTTGGCCCCATACCACTATATCTACCCCAAAACCAAAGGTACGCACAATTATCCTAACTCTGGCACTCTAGGGTTGTTTAAGACTCTAACTTGATTGTCGGAGGGTTTTTGGCCGGCACCACACCGGTGTTCTCTGTTCGATCTTCTATTTTTCTCTTCGTAGGTGTTGCTTCGATCTGGAGAGTGTTCGTAGCTTACTGGTGTTTTCTTCGGCATCATCAGTTGGCGCCGTCTGTGGGAACGACAAGAGCATAGAGAAGACTATCTAGCCCTTGCTCTATTCCTAAGACAAAAAGTTGCATGGTACTCACCAGATCAATGGCAAAAACCAACAATCAAGGCGAAGAACAGCAAGCCACGGCGCTAGAGAGGCAAGTCCAAACGCTCGCGGTGGCAGTTGAGTGCCTCACCAGACAGAATCAAGATTTAGAGGAGCAACTACGACAAAGGAACGCGCACCAAAGTGCACCAGAGGAGGACCAGGAAGGTGCTAGACCGGAGGGGAGGAACGCGGTAAGGCCTGAGGGTAGCAACGCCCCGACTAGACCAGAGTGGCAGGAGACCAACCCACCGTCTGTCTCGGACATATTACCACCTCATATGGCAGCTGAGATGCAGCAAATGAGAGAACGTATAGACACAATGATGAGCGCCCTGAGGGGACGAATCTCAAGCGACCTGGACGACCTAGTCCATAGAATAGATTCGCCCTTCACAACACTCGTGAATTCATACCCTCTTCCTCCAAAGTTTCGCATGCCACACATTGAGAACTATGATGGATCCAAGGATCCTTTAGATCATTTGGAATCTTTCAGGACCCTAATGCATCTTCAGGGCGTGCCGGACGAAATCATTTGTAGGGCCTTCCTTACTACGTTGAAAGGACCTGCGAGGGACTGGTACAGCTGACTAACGCCTAACTCCATCAGCACTTTTAAGGAATTAGGCGCACAGTTTGTATCACATTTTATCGGGAGTCACCGGCATAAGAAGTCTACTGCGTGTTTGTTGAACATCAAGCAGCGAGAGGAGGAGACCTTAAGATCGTACTTAGACCGATTCAACAAGGAATCCCTCTCGATAGAGGAGGCCGATGACAAGATACTTGTGGCAGCGTTCATCAACAGGCTACGGAAGGGTAAGTTCCTATTTTCCCTGTACAAGAATGACCCAAAAACTATGTCCGACGTGTTTTACAGGGTGACGAAGTATATGAACGCGGAAGACGCGTTATTGGCTCGAGAGGACAAGCCCAGAAAGAGGGAAAGGCAGGAAGATGCACAACCGAACAGGGCACGAAAAATGGCCAGAACAAAAGAACGGCGGGATGATCAACGACCCAAACCACCTACAAGAAGATTCACGAACTTCACTCCCCTAAACGCACCCATCGACCAGGTAGTAATGCAGAATAAAGATGAGGAAACTTTGGCCTTTCCTGGCAAGCTGAAGGGAGATCCCAACAGGAGACCAAGGGACAAATACTGCCGTTTTCACCAAGATCATGGCCATGAAACTGCCGATTGCTACGACTTGAAATAGCAAATAGAGGCTCTTATTAGGTGAGGAAGGCTGCAGAGGTTCGTCAACAAGGAGAGGGCAGACCCGCCGCAAAATCAAGCCCCTCGGCGAGACAATGATCGCCCTAGGCAACCTGTCGGAGATATAAGGATGATTGTAGGAGGAACCATGACCGTTGGGTCATCCAAGAAAGCCCGAAAGACATACCTCAGAACGGTTCAGAACGTCTAGATGGCAAGTCCCGCACTTGAAAGGTCGCGGATCAGCAATCCCGCCATTGAATTTTCAGAAGGAGACGCTCGGCGCCTTCATCATCCCCATGACGACGCTCTAGTCGTCACCATACAAGCAGGAGACTACAACATACACCGAGTCCTCGTAGACAATAGTAGTTCGGCAGACATCCTTTACTATCCCGCTTTCCAACAGATGGGAATTGGAAGAGAACGACTAGTTCCGACTAACGCCCCGCTCATTGGCTTTGGAGGAGCAAGGATACTCCCACTTGGCATTGTTACTTTAGCAGTAACCATTGGAGACTACCCACAGCAGGTCACTCGGAACGTAACATTCCTAGTAGTCGATTGTTCGTCGGCCTACAATGCCATCATAGGACGTCCAACCCTCAACTCATGGAAAGCCGTGACATCGACTTACCATTTGATGATAAAGTTCCCTACTGATCATGGAATTGGAGAATTGAGAGGAAATCAAGTATCCGCACGCGAATGTTATGTGGCTATGATGGAGATGGACAATCACATCCAGACCATGAATATAGAGGAACGTCGGGTGGCGATGGAACCTGCCGAGAGGCTCGAAGACGTGCTTCTCGACGAAGCCTACCTGGAGCGAACAACCAAAATCGGCACCCTAGCCAGCCCGACGGTACGACAAGAACTTGCGACCTTCTTGAAAGAAAACAGGGACGTGTTCGCATGGAGCCACGAAGACATGCCAGGAATCGACCCATCAGTCATGGTGCACAAGTTGAATGTGTCGCCATCTTTCCCGCCCATCCGACAGAAGAAAAGAACCTTCGCCTAAGAAAGAGATCAAGCAGCAGCAGAAGACGTCCGCAAACTACAAGAGGCGGGATTTATCAGGGAAGTGTACTACCCTGATTGGTTAGCAAATGTCGTGATGGTCAAAAAGAACAACGGGAAATGGAGGATGTGTGTCGACTTCACGGACTTGAACAAAGCATGCCCTAAGGATAGCTACCCCCTCCCACGAGTCGACGTCCTGGTGGATTCCACGGCCAAACATCAGCTGCTGAGCTTCATGGATGCGTTTTCTGGGTATAACCAAATCCGGATGGACGAAGCCGATCAAGAGAAGACCTCGTTCGTGACCAGCCAAGGCCTTTTTTGCTACAAGGTCATGCCTTTTGGCCTGAAAAACGCTGGCGCAACCTATCAGAGGCTCATGAATAAAATGTTTACATGGAAAATTGGAAGAAAAGTCCAAGTATATGTCGACGACATGCTCGTCAAAAGTCAAAGGGAAGAAGCCCATTTGGAGGATCTCAAGGAAACGTTTGACATTCTTTGCTCCTACAACATGAAGCTCAATCCAAGCAAGTGTGCCTTCGGAGTGACGGTGGGAAAGTTCTTAGGGTACATGGTATCCCAAAGAGGTATCGAGGCCAACCCAGACAAGATTCAGGCCATTATGGGGATGACCCCTCCTAAAAATATGAAGGAAGTACAAAGCCTCAATGGCAGGGTCGCCGCGCTTAGTAGATTTGTGTCGAAGGCGGTAGACAGATGCCTACCTTTCTTCCAAACATTGAAAAAATCCTTTGAATGGACGGCCGAATGTCAACAGGCGTTCGAAGATCTGAAGGTCTATCTCTCTTCACCACCGTTACTAAGCCCCTCACAGCCAGGAGAAGAACTATTCCTCTATTTGGCCGTTTCTCCGGCAGCTGTCAGTGTGGCCCTAATCAGAGAAGACGACAAGATTCAACGGCCCGTGTACTACATGAGCAAGGCTTTGCACGGTGTAGAGGAGAGATACCCCCCCATGGAAAAACTTGCCTTCGCCTTGGTCATGGCGGCCCGCAAACTTAAGCCATATTTCCAAGCCCATACGATAGTCGTCCTAACTGACAAACCTTTGCGACGAGTAATGGGCAGCCCTGCAGCTGCCAGGCGTATGACATTTTGGTCAATAGAATTAAGTGAGTTTGATATACAATATCGCCCCCGTACCACCATTAAGGGGCAAGTGGTTGCCGACTTCATTGCAGAATTCACCAGTATGGAAGGCAAAGAGGAAAGAAGTCCCCAATGGATCGTTTTCACGGATGGGTCATCCAACAAGAAGGCCGGAGGGGTCGGGGTCATACTTAAATCCCCGGAGGGCGACGAACTCAAATGTATGATTCGCCTAAATTTTCCCACAACTAATAATGAAGCTGAGTACAAAGGCCTGATAGCGGGTTTAGACCTTGCCCAAGTTGTAGAAGCCGTAAGCATAGTTGTTCACTGCGACTCCCAGGTCGTTACAAGCCAGGTGAACGGCAAGTACGAGTGCAAGGGCGAGAGAATGAAGAAGTACTGGGAGCAAGAGAAAAAAAGGATAGATGGGCTGCAGGCCAAAATAGTCCAAATTCCAAGAGGAGAAAACAAACACGCCGACCGTCTTTCCAAAGCTGCATCTGCAGAGTCTATGATCACCATTGACGGGGTACTTTCTTTTACTCAGTCCTCACCATTAATTGACGTTGTCAACATACAGGAAATTGGTTCCGAGAACAATTGGACTACCCCTTTGATCTCCTACCTAAAAGATGGCACGTTGCCTGATGAGAAGGAGGCTGCCAGGAAGCTGAAGGCCCGGTCAGCGCGGTTTGTCTTGATGAAGGACGTCCTCTATAAAAGGGGCTTCTCTCGACCATACTTAAGATGTTTAGGCCTCGAAGAGGCAGACTATATTATGAGAGAAGTACACGAGGGAATATGCAGCAACCACTCCGGATCACGATCATTGGTACACAAGCTAATTCGGGCCGGATACTACTGGCCGACAATGCAAAGTGACGCCCAGGTTTATGTGAGAGCTTGCGACAAATGTCAAAGATTCAGCAACATCATCTGGTGACCGGTAGAAGAATTGACCCCCATAACCGCCCCATCGTCGTTCGCCCAATGGGGGTTGGACATCATGGGACCATTCCCAATGGCAGCAAGGTAGCTGAAGTTCCTCGTCGTTGGCATCAATTACTTCACCAAATGGGTTGAAGCTGAAGCCTTAGCCACAATCACTAAAAAGAATATAAGGGGTTTTGTTTGGAAAAACATTGTTTGCAGGTACAAAATTCCAAGGGTCTTAATTTCGGACAACGGTAAGCAATTTGACAACGACTCTTTTCGAGCCTTTTGTTTAGAGTTAGGAATCAAGAACCATTATTCCTCCCCAGCCCATCCTCAAGCAAATGGACAATTGAAGTCACCAACCGATCTTTACTTCGAATCATCAAGACTCGGCTCGAGGGGGTAAAGGGCATATGGCCTGAGGTGCTACCCAGTGTATTATGGGCATATAGAACGACAGTACGAACCCCTACAGGAGAAACCCCTTTTTAGCTAACATACGGAAGTGAAGCGGTCATTCCAGCCGAGATAGGACTCATGAGCTATAGGGTGGACAATTACGATGAGGGAAGAAATGATCAAGAGCTACGTCTACAACTAGATCTAATTGACGAAGTAAGGGCAGTGGTTGAACAGAGACTCGCACGGTACCAGGACCTCGTAGCCAAACACTACAACTCCCGAGTCAAGCATCGAGACTTCAAGGTCGGAGACCTCATTTTAAGGAAAGTGATGGGCGCTGCTAGAGATCCCAGACAAGGAAAGCTTGGCCCGAACTGGGAAGGACCCTACAAGATTATGTCATGGCTAAGAAAGGGCACCTATCATTTGGAAACACTTGACGGGCATAAGCTACGACACCCATGGAATGCTGAGCATCTCAGAAGATATTACCAGTAAAAAATGGCAAAACACTACTCCTCATTGCCAGTTTATGTTCTTCAATTGTTTGTCCTAAGTTTATTCCTGTCTACAATATAATTTAAGCCTCAGGGGTTGAAAGTTTATCTTTTCTTTTTTCGGACAAAGTTTTACTTATGCATTCATTCTAATAAGAGGAGGTTTATTCAGAAACGACTAGTGAACTTGTTATGTTTTTCAAAGGGCTACTAAATCCACAAAGTGGATGGCCCTATGGCCAAGTCCACAAAGTGGACGACCTACTAATAAGTCCACAAAGTGGACGACCTACTAATAAGTCCACAAAGTGGATAATCCTATGGCCAAGTCCACAAAGTGGACGGCCTCATTAATAAAGTCCACAAAGTGGACGACCTACTAATAAGTCCACAAAGTGGACGATCCCATGGCTAAGTCCACAAAGTGGACGGCCCCATGAATAAAGTCCACAAAGTGGAAGATCCAATGGCTAAGTCCACAAAGTGGATGATCCTATGGCTAAGTCCACAAAGTGGACGATCCCATGGCTAAGTCCACAAAGTGGATGGCCCCGTAAATAAAGTCCACAAAGTGGACGATCCCATGGCTAAGTCCACAAAGTGGATGGCCCCGTAAATAAAGTCCACAAAGTGGACGATCCCATGGCTAAGTCCACAAAGTGGACGACCCCATGGCTAAATCCACAAAGTGGACGGCCCCATGAGTGAAGTCCACAAAGTGGACGAACCTACACTTAAAATCCGAAAGGTGGACGACCCTGTTTCTTAGCCAACAAGGTGAACGACCTCATTGCTAAGCAGAGGGCCTCATTACCAAGTGCATGAGAGGTGCAAGCGCAACAAAATTTATTCCCTTTGTTAAACCCGTCACCTTGTCATGATGCAACTAAGTGACGGTGTTATATTCAAAGTGACGGATATACCGCAATCATCTTAAGAAAAGTTGACTAAACCGATGGTATTGTTCATAAAAATGATGGGCGTATGGCAAAATAGATACATCGAACTAAATCAGCTAAAAAGCTGACGCCATTAAGAAATTGACAGGCATACAACTAAGTTTGATCTAACGACGTCGCCCATGAAATTGACGGAATGATAAAAACAACTCAAAGAAGCTGACGCCATCATCAGCTCAACATTTTTGAATTGAAAATGAGAAAAACCCTGTCACCCATAAGTTGACGAGCTCGTCACGAGCATATGATTCTAACTTAGAATAAAAAACACACATACTTGAAGCATAAAATGACATATTAAGATTAACATAGGTGATGTCTTTACAAAAGCCCAGAAAAACGGGCGTCGAGTACTACAGTTCGTTTACACTTTTCCTTAAAAAAAAAAAAAAAAAGGAAAGGAAAGAAAATTTTTCTAAGTTCATGAAATAAGGGGCCTTAGGGTCTTCCATTGTCTTCGGCAGTAAAAGGCTGGGTGCAGGAGAGAGAAGGGCTGACGGCATTTGGGTCATCATTATGAGGGTTTGCTGGAGTCAGAGTAACGGATTGATCTGCGGCTGGCTGAGCTAGAACGACGTTGTTGTCCCTCTGACTGTTGTCGTCAGCTTCCTCATTGACGGCGTCGCCTGCAGGGTTTGACGGGATGGACTCATCCATAGAAATCCTTGACAAATCCAAGTCAGGATAGATGGATTTTACTTGTTTCAAGCAGTCCTCGAACCCGTCACCGTAGTAGGCAGCGCAAGCGTCTATGAAGGATGAAGAATCCTTAAACTCCATCACAGCATCGTTCTTGGCCGTCTCCACCTGGACTAGGATGGATTTCAGCTCTTTTTCTGCCGTCAACTTGGCCTCCTCTTCCAGCTCTTGTCGGCGGGTTTCCTCCGTCAGCTTCTCCTTAAGATCCTTCAGCTTCGTGCCCAAGATGCGGTTCACATCCTTGTACTGCGCTTGACCGTCAGTCAGGTACTTGACGCGCTCGTGCTGACGGGTGATCACCTTTTCCTTGGCAGAGCACCTGTCTGACAGAGCCTTCATGCTAACCATAGCCTACAAAAAAGGGGACAAAACAACGTCAGGGTATAAAGATTGGTCGGGCACCAATGTAGAGAGCGAGGCTCACCCTGGTAAGGTCGAAAAGGCCTGACGCCCTTATCTCGTCAGTAGCCTGCTCAGCACAAGGGTCCATTTCTTCATCTTTCAAGATGGACTCCGTCACCTCTACGGCGTAGTCTTTATAGGTTAGCAGGCGGCGTACGGGCCCTTGGGAGATGGGGCCTGACGAGGTCATTGGGCCCTTACCTGCCCCGTGGACGGACATGGGAGGTGACGGCCTTCGAGAAGACTTGTCCCTGGGAGTTGGGGCAACCTTTTTCCCTGGACGGTCTTCCCTGCCGTCAGGTTTCCTCTTGGCCACGGCCCTTCTGATGGGCTTTGGGGCAGACAGTGGGGTCGGCTCGCCCCCAGCCTTCTCTTGTTGTTTTTTCTTGGCCGCAATGGCAGCTCGAACCCTTTGCTTAGCTGATTCCATTTCTGTGAAAAATAAAGGTTAGAAAGAGACAGCGTCAGGATAAAGACAAGAAGTTGAAGGATACTCACAACGACGGGAATAAGCGTTTAGTTTGCAAGCTTCCTCCGTTGGTTCGGGACCACCACAATATAAATGAAGAGTATCTAGTGTGATTAAGTCCCGACACTTTCTCTCGTCCAAAGGAATGGCCGTCACTGGACGAATAAAATCCTCTTGCTCCGCGGTGATGCGTGGACAATTGTTAGCTGCAATGAAAGGCGACGGGTTAGAATATCAAATAGGTAGACGAAGCGAGAAGGTCGATGGGATTAACCTGAATTTCTAACATATGCCCATGTGTTATCAAAACCATTGGGCATTGACTCCCACTCCTCCTGACAGCATACCCAATTTGTTCCTTCTACAAAGAAGTACCTGCCCTTCCACTTCCTATTGGAATCAGGCATGTCTGACACCAATTTCAACTCCTTTTCCCTCACTGCAAAATGATACACTCCTTTTGATGAGGAAATGTGTTGAGGGCGATAACACCAAAAGAACTCGTCCAAGGTCAGCTGACGGTTCCCACCACTCAAACGACCTCACAAGATCTCGGCACCAATAAAGGTTCGCCAAACGTTGGGGGTAATCTGGCTGATGGATATCCCAAGGAAATTAGCTAAGTGATGATGCAACACCGTCAGTGATAGCCTTAGCCCGGCCGCGAACATGGCATCATACATGTCGACGTCTGCGGTTCGTCCCGAGTAACACCTCTCGCCTTCCTCAGGAAGATGGATGGGAATGTCGTCTGGTATTTGGTAGCGGGACCGCAAACTCTTGAAAACATTCTCCGACATCGTCGGGAGAAACTTGTTGACGAACCACTCTGAGGGTAAGATGAAGGGACGATCATCACCAGAGGATCCCGAGGTACTCTCTAAGGTCTCCTCGTCACCGTCACTCTCACCCCCGTCACTGATACTCGCCTTTTCATTAATCCCTTGGTCTTCATTGTCTACCCTTTCTTTGCCATTGTCACCACTCACCTCACTTCCTCTAGAACTCCCTACTTCCCCGTCAGAAGGAGTTGACGATTCCCTTTCTGACGACCAGGATAGGCCCTCCGCGGGCTCACGACCTGATTGGAAAACGTCGTCGTAACCCGCTCCATTGCAGATCGACGATTAATCACTCGACGTCTCCCTAGACATCTAACTACCTACAAACGACGGGTTTTTATTCTAAGATCCTAGGCAGACGACTTCACTAAAGGGCATCACTAGAAAAAGTAAAAAGGTAAAGTGAGGAGAACTTACGAGTAGGAGGACGGTCTCAAGAATTTGACGGCTGTACGATTGACAGCGTGATAAGATTAGCAGTGACGTATTCTTTCTCTCAAAATGAACAGGATGTAAAAAGTGGAAAAAAGGTAAAAAAATGAAGTATATATAGGAGAGAGGAGGCGCGAAAGACGAAGCGACACACCCGTCCAAACACGGAGCCAATTAGTCAACGCCATGTGTCCCACCATTTAATGAACATGGCGCGAATCACCATGTGAGAACCATTTCCCCAGTAACGACAACTCCATGACCTGTCACCCATAGCTGACGGGGTAATGAAGTGGGGGGCAGCTGATAGTAACGTTTTTTACAAGCTGTCAGTACATTAAGAAGGCTGACGGGAATATACAATCCGTCAGCCATTGTCATTAGGACGCCTTCTTTTGACGTTCGAGGCCACTCCCCTTACGTGGCGACGTTAGGCTAAAGTATCAAGCTGATGAAGTCAAGGCTGACAACCTTGATTGTGAAGGTCCTTAGCTGACGTTCTTTTTGGAGACGTACATAGGCTGACGACAGTGTAGGAGGCACACGTTGGCTGACAACCTTGGCAGGTAAAAGCTGAAGAAGTAATCCAACCTTCATTCTTAGTCTATCTTGACTTCTACATACGTGAATATAAGGAAAGTTCTTGCGCTACACGTTCGACCTTAGTCAAGAAGATTCTTATAAGGAAAAGGGCTCTATACGATATGCAAAGATCCACAAATTACTCTTCTAAAAGGAAAGTACTTCCTCACCAAGGCATTTATTTCGGCCCCATACCACTATATATACCCCAAAACCCTCATGACCCAAAGGTACACACAATTATCCCAACTCTGGCACTCTAGGGTTGTTTAAGACTCTAACTTGATCGTCGGAGGGTTTTTGGCCGGCACCACACTGGTGCTCTCTGTTCAATCTTCTATTTTTCTCTTCGCAGGTGTTGTTTCGATCTGGAGAGTGTTTGCAGCTTATTGGTGTTTTCTTCGGCATCATCAGTAGCATAGAATTGTAATATCATCTCATTGGTCTTATTTGTTGAAAAATTAAGGCATGGGGTAGTAGTTAAAGAAAAATTTGGCAATCAAAAAGAAAATTGGTAATAATGGAAGACCAAACAAGCCTATATGTCATCCACTTGTGGAAAACTATAGACCTATTCAATGTGTCTTATCTATAAATAGACATGCTTTCCATGCAACATTTCTCATCCCACACCCGAAGCAAAAATATATAGAATTGAAGATAGAGTAAGCCTGAAATATGATGAAAGCTTACATTGTAACTGTTGCCCTCTTCGCTTTGGCATTCTCTTTTGCCTCTGCCTCTGACCCCGATCCCCTGCAAGACTTCTGTGTTGCACTTAAGGACTACTCGGAAGACTCCAAATCAGCCAGTACAATTTTTTTTTTCCTTTTTTTTTTTTTTCAAGTTTTTTCATTATTTTTGTCATGTGAAGAATCTACACTAACCAGAATATTAATGGAAGAAATATTATTACTTTATCAGCTACTTGGCCTTTCTATTTTTTGCATTGAAGTCTTAAGCATCCTTTTTATAGTGTCCATAACAAAAATTCCTTTATGCAGTATTCGTTAATGGAAAGTTCTGCAAGGATCCAAAGCTGGTCAAACCTGAAGATTTCTTCTTCGAGGGATTGAACATTCCTGGGAACACGGATAATAAAGTTGGGTCAAACGTCACTGCTGTGAATGTAGACACATTACCAGGCCTCAATACTCTTGGCATATCCATAGTTCGAATCGACTTTGCACCATATGGAGAAAATCCTCCCCATACTCACCCTCGTGGCACTGAAATTCTAGTAGTCTTGGAGGGTACTCTTTATGTTGGTTTTGTAACATCCAACTCAGAGAATCGCCTCTTCACCAAAACTCTAAATAAGGGGGATGTGTTTGTCTTTCCAATTGGTCTCATTCACTTCCAATTAAACGTGGGAAAAACTAATGCACTTGCTATTTCTGGTTTAAGCAGCCAAAATCCAGGCGTAATCACAATTGCAGATGCTGTTTTTGGATCCACTCCTCCCATTAATCCTGATGTTCTCACCAAGGCCTTCCAACTCGACAAAAAAGTGGTTGAAGAGCTTCAAAAAAAATTTGGAGGTGACAATTAGAAAAAAAAAATGTTTGTAAGTGCCTTGAAGCACTAGTCATTCTGCTATGTTTATCTCCTTGCAATCATAACTCGAATAAAATAAAATGATTGCTTATGTAACTCCTTAATTTGGAGAATTTGGGATATAAAAAAAATGTTGGGTTTAATATCTCTTCCTCATTTTTCAATTAATTTATGCAGTAAAACCACTATTTACTAAATTTTAAAAAAGGATTTTTTTTTTTTTTTGCATAATATATTAAGCTTCAGTTTATTTAAGATAGACCGAGCGAGGCTCAACTACAATTAAATGAAAAAAGCTCACTAAAAGTATCCCAAGATAGCTTTGGCCATCCCTAGTTGACTCACGTAATTTGTGAGCAATACTATTATAATTAAACTGTAGATGAACATGAAACTGTTCTAGCTTCGATCGACAGCAACAGTTACAGAAATTCACATAATAAATCTTCAAATTTAAAACTGAAACTTTATATATTCAGAGTAAGAGATAAAATCTACAGGCTATCATACACTCAGACACGTAAAACAAATTAACAGATAATTATCCTGAATTTCATTTCTAATGAATTGGTCCATATATATAATTGACCATAATTTACCATCATTTAGGCTACAGCAGCAGCACCTAATTCTATTCAAAATAAAGCATGAAATTTTTTTAAGGCACTTTATATAATACGTTTGCATGTTCATAAACCAGCCCACTCAGTGATAAAACTCACTTTAAAATCCGTTACATGGTTCATACTGTATACTAAACATCCATATTGAATAGCAAATTGTAAACTAAATATATTTGATCCTGAAAATGACATGGTTAATACTGCACAATTTTTATTTTAATTATTAATTAAATCAAGTTCAAATGATTTAATTACTGGCATAAATTGGAGAGTGTAGCCCCGTTGAGAATATAGGAGATTTGAACTTGAGAGTTTTAACTATTTTTTTATTGTTGAAAAAAGAAAAAGAAAAAAAAAAAAAGAAAAAGGAAAAGGAAATCGATGGTATGCACAAGTGCATAGGATTTTTTTCGGAGCAAGTAATGTTAGAGAGTAGGGATAATACAAATTTTATCATATAACCTTTATACATTCATGTCCCACAAAACCAAAAAAATTGTTATCATTTATTATGTAATTGAAATCCATCAATTACATTCATTGTTATGTCAATTTGTTAACTTGTTGTAATAAAATTTAGAGTGGCTTTAGCATTAAAAATAACCTTGTTTGAGTTTCGATGATGAGATCGCATTTTCATTAAAAAAGAAAAAGAAAAAGATGATGAGATCGCCTACTCCAAATTTGTCTTGCTGATGTGAGTTGAAAAGTATTAAAGATAGAAGTGGTTAAAGAATATTAAGAAGAAGAAAAGTAGGAAAGATAGAAGTGGTTAAAGATCTTATCAAAAAGGAAAGAAAAAAGAAGTGGTTAAAGAATATTAAGAAGAAGAAAAAAAAAGTCGTTAAGAAATAAATAATCGATATAATTTCTTAGTTAGATGCAATACATTTTCTTAATTTAATTCAAATATATAAGTGAATTTAATTTATTTTTCCTTAAAAAAGAAAACACATTTTATACTATGTTGGTCATTATAAATTACTGACATGTGTTTCAATTTAAGCACATTGAAAAACTGTATATAAGTTTTATCCTTTAATAATAAGCAAGTTAGGAAGACTAATCAAATCTATCACTTTTTTTAAAAAAATCCTTTTTAGCATAAAATGAATAAAAAATAGTGTAAGTTGAGAGTTATCAACGCATTAACAATCAGATTTAATTTCATTAAATCAGATTTGCAATATAAAAACAAAGCTGACCATAAGCTCAAGCTGAACTGAAGTCTATTGAAACCTATTTTCCATGGCGCAGGTGAAGACTGGAGAGCTTGATGTTACAAATGTCGCTAAAGGCTCACTATTTAGTGGCATTTTTCAAAAATGTCATAGTATACCACTTATAGCAGTGAATTTAGAAACGTCGCTAAAAAAAAACGCTGCCTAAATCCAAATTTCTTGTAGTGACACTCTGGAGTTAAAATAAACATTTAAATTTTGAAATCCAGGCATATACGACCCATCATATTCTAGAAAGTTGAAATGCAGTCACAACTGTCAACAATCATATACTTACCAAGCTTAAACACCACCTTTTTTTTTTTTTTTTTTTATCTTTAAAAAAAGAAAACCAAAATTGAATGTCTAACATGTTATATCACCACAACAAAGTGCATTCTTTTATTTTTTTGATAAGCCAAATTCTTTTATTATCAAAATAAATAAATAAAGGATTTTTTTTAATGAAGCTTTTCCCACTGGTTGCAAGAAAAAGTTGTGAATAGGAGGATGATAACTCTTTGTGGTTCAAAATGGCGTCCGTTTGTTTTCACTTTAAAATCCATTTTACTTGTACTTTCCTTGAAAATAATTGGTAAAAACTAAAATTGGGATAAATTATTTGGACAGCCTTCTAGCTAAACATTATGATAGATAAACTTAATGTCAATTATATTTTTACAACTAGTCGTTAACCTGTTTGATGCACAAGAAAATTTTTACAACTAGTCGTTAACTCGTGTAATGCACAGGAAAATTCATTAGCTTAAATACAAATTATTTTTTTGAGAGAGAGTTTCAATCTATGATGTCCACCCCTGATGAAAGTTTTTTATCATCAGACTAAGATACTAATCGGTTTTTGATGTAGGGGAGGATTGAACCCCCAGATTTCTTATTCAACCATCAAAGACTTTATCAATTTAACTAACTGGAACCCACAAATACATAATATGATTAGAATAGCATAAGATAATTTCAATCTATATCTATATATATATATGTGTGTGTGTATATATATATATATATATATTTAAAAGCTGAAGCTTAGTATTTATTATTGTTACGCTCCTATTCAGTCACTTCAACGACCATATCATTTACCAATTTTCAACATTCTCCCTCTTATTTTTAACTCTCTTTCTTTCTTATTAATTTCCCAACTTGTTGTTATATATACTTCTCTAAATTTTCCTCTCCCTTTTATCTTTTTCATATTCTCATTACTATCTACCTTAATATCACTTTTCCCATATCCTTGTATCTTCCTTTATTTTTTCCTTTTCTTATTCCCCTCCTCTTATTATAAACTAGCTGATGTCCCGTTCGATGCACGTGCATGATATAAATTTATTTTAAAATATCATATAAGAAATTATCTTTATGACCATGCAACATAAGCTCCTCCTTCATTGATTATTTCCTTAAATGGTTTAGATAAATAAAAAGATAATATGAAACATTGTAACATATTTTCAAAAGTAAAATAAATCCAATCAGTGCTCTTATGTCTATCAAATATAGATATGCATGTTGAAAAAAGAAAGTCATATAGTTGACAGGGCTTCAAAATTGCAAATTCTAGTCATTTTGTTGAGTTTGCAAAAACTATAAGTGTTAATGTAACTTTGACAAAACACTAAAAAGAAGACACATATGGGTAATTTTAAGAATTTATTTTGATCAAACCTCTATTAGAGAAAATGTTCTTTTAATCACTATCATGTTTTATGAGTACATCAAGGGTGACTATACTTTTTTTTTTTTTTTTGGTTTCCTATAGTGTTCCTTAAAACTTTCAACTAGAGACTAATCACTGTTCAAGACTGGTGGGCCCATAATGGGGTAAATCGCTGGCCTAGGGAGTTTTTCCAAAGTGCTGGTGCTTGGACTTGAACTAGGGAGCTCCTAATCAAACCCAAGACAGCCACTTTGAGACTAAGTGCCCAACCACTTGGCCAACCCCACTGGGTTAAGGGTGACTATACTTATACTTTAGCCTAAGTGAAGATTCAATACACTTTTAGGCATGTCATAGCCATACATATAGATACTCTAACCAAGCTAATTGTAGTACAATCAAGAAAAAATTTTAAATTAGTACCTGTAAGCTTAGTTGCATGCTTATCCAGGGCACTGCCATTTGTTGGGAAGATGTCTCCCAAATTCTTGCATAGTAGTTATATTAGCAACATCACCATTAGTTTAGCAAAAAGAAAAAACATCACCATTAAGGCCAACAACCAATTGAGAAAAAAACATTTATAAGTGAAAGGGTTGATCACCATAAACATTTATCATTTGAACTACTTTCCCGAGTACGGTTAAGGTTTAGTAAGATTCACCTATTAAGTCTTGCTCTATTACAACTATCAGTATCATGAATCATTGCTATGTCATTAGGCTTTTTACCCCTATGACTTCCACCTCCAAATTTCTTTGACAACTCTATGTTTGTGTAATACATCTATGCAATCTTTTTCTTGTACATGATCATAAGCCTTCTTTGGAAAAGGTATTTGAAAAATGCTTCCTTTGTTTTGTTTTGTTTTTTTTTTTTCCTGTGGATTAACAATTGTTTTTTTTTTTTAATTTTTTCTTATTGAATTATAAACTAAATACTTCAAATGAATAAAATATTTTATGATTCAACAAACAAACCAATATTTTTTTTTTGTTTGTTAAAAATTATTATTTTTTAATTTAATTTCTTATTGAATTACAAACAATTTATAGAGACAGCTAAACTAAATACTTTGAATGAACATAATATTATGGGATTGAACAACAAATCAATATTTTTTTGTGGGTTAAGAATTGGTTTTTTATTTTATTTTATTATTATTGAAGTATAAATAGTTTTTAGAGAGCTAAACTAGATACTTCAAACGAACATAATATTTTGGGATTCAACAATAAATAAATAAATAAACTGTTTAAGAGGAAAATGAAATTTTGAAAATTATTATACTTTTTTGAAATGAAATGTAAATATTGGGAGAGAAATTATAGAAGCATAACTTTTTGATTCCTAAGGAGATGGGGATATATAAAAGAATAGATTTTACAACATGCAAAGCCTTTCACCTACACGTGGGGAGGGTCAAGCCTAGGACATAATATGTAAGGTAATAAATAGGATTGGGCTTTTCATAAGGTTTGATCTATTTTTAAAAGGTAATCCATTCTTTAGAGTAATTGTCAATAATAGCCTATATTTTATGTAACAGTAAAAATAAGTTATTGTGATCTACTGGGTAACAGTTAAAAAAACTTAATGAAAGAGGTTAAAAAAGCTAAATGCAAAATTAGAGCGCCATATGGTAGGAGCTCATGCACTCTCGCATGAGGTCTTTGCTTATATATATATATATATATATATATATATATATATATTGTGAAGAAACATATGTGTACATTGTTTAGGGCCTGTTTGGTATGCAATTTTAAACAACAGTTTTCAGTGTTAAAACACTGAAACACGTATTTCCATAATACGTTTTAACTCACATATATTTTCATAACACTTAAACAACAATGTTAAAAATCTCTAAGGGCCCTTAGCTTTTTTGGATTTTAACAATAGCTAGGCTTTTTGTTTGTATTTAACCTGCCAAATGTATTTTGTTCATTTATGGGAAGTCCACGATTTGAAAACCCCTTTTTTGATAATTGGAAGTTTGGAAACGTAGGAATTTTTTGATAAATTGGAAGAATTGTAGCGGAAAAAACCGTAGCATTGCCCGAGAATAATTGCACCCATGGACTTGTAATAATAGCCGTTCAATGAGTCTGATTAAACCAACCCGAACCTGAATCACAAATTTGGGGATTCCCGCCAAAACTAACTGAATCAAAGATTTTTTTTTTTTAGGAACCTTCTTAACAACCCAGTCAACTGTCATGCTTCCCCAATTCCCACACCACATGCCTCTCTCACGCGCCTGTAACTAATTCTGGTAAACTCCGTACTACTCTCCCAACTAAGGGTATATTTGGATATGGCTTATTTTGTTAAAACTGAAAAATTATTGCTGAAAATACTATAAATAAAGGTAAAAGTTCATTGAAATAGTATAATTGAGCCAATAAATAATGCCAAAAAGTGCAGTGGGCCATGAATAGTAGCAAAAATAAGCTAATGAAATAATTTTCTTTTTTCATTTTAACCCAAATGCACACTAAGATTCACATATAAATATCTAAATTCCTTCATTCCCCGTAAAATGCTTAGGTTTGAATTATGTAGGTTTTGTTGTTAACTTGTCCCTAGTAATTTTTGAGTCTGATAGTTAGACAATAATTTTTGTTTTGAATGGTTATACTGAGCTTCTGTGGACAAAGGTTTTTGCTCAAGACTTGTGTCGATTTACACGAGCAATGGTACAGTAAAGTATGAATCTTAGCCGAAGCAAGGCCCATGTGTGATGCATAAAGGGCATTCAGTGGATGGTTCCACAAGCATACCCAAAATACTTGGCCTATGTTTGAATTCTTTTATGTTTGTAGATATTTGGCATTCTTTTTCTGACCTCTCCATTGGATTCTCCCTTGCAGGGAGTGACTCCATTTTCGGAGTGATATGACTCACTTTTCTTAAGTTGATTTCATTGTGCCATTGGTAAATTGTTTTTTGTTCCCCTGTTTCTGTTATGTGACTGTAATTTTTCTGTGGTGAGGCCTAGCCCATTAAAGCTTTGATTTCCCAGTTCAACCACTGTAACTCGTTCCTAAACAATCTGGTCACAAACTAGTGCTGTTAGTCAATTACAAAATTTTCATAATGGTTGCACTAGTGAAACAAGTTTACCAGAGAACTTGCATTTTGAATCTCTATAAGTTTTTATATTTGTATATATAGATTTTTAAAAGACAAACATTTATATATATATGGGTATGTTTGTCTTAACTATCAGTAATGATAAATCACTAAAATTAAATTGTGTTAAATGCACTTATGCGCTCGTGCTTTTATTTTAGAACATAAAGTCATAAACTATTAAACTCTGTTAATGTAGCAAATATTACCCTATAGTTTTTTTTTCATTGCCAATGTTGTAAATAGACTTTGGCACTGTACTAGCATGACCCCCATTACTCCATATGCAATGTAACCTCTTTTTGCTCCTAATTAGCAAAAATTTGCAAAGAAGAGGTCTAGTTGCAGCAACATAAAAAGTTTAGTTGTCTTTTTGTTACAATACCAGTCTTTATACACTAAACTAGAAAAACTGGGTTCTAACTTGTTACTGTTGTTCATATTTTTCCTACCTAAAAATATGGACCTAACACATTTGAAAGGTTAAGTTTCTTCCCATGGACAAAGACTATCTTCATAAGGACGTTGATTGTATCAGTTACCTAATACACTAGAAGCTTTGAACCCATCTAATTATTGGTTCTACGATAGTATTTATCAACCATTCTATTTAATTTTGGCAAACAAAACCCACACAGAAACTTTCCACCGACGTATTAAGTTATTAACAACTCCTTGAAATACCAACACATCCAAACAGAGACATGGTGTGTTCAATTAGTTCAGAGCTTGATCAATTGTGAACAGAGATGAGCGATGAAGTAAATTGTAAGAACAAAGTACAGGTTTAGTACACATACTAATTCAATCTATTGGTTGTGCCGTAGTAACATAGAATTGTAATATTTTCTCATTGAACTGGTCTTATTCGTTGAAACTTTAAGGCACAGGGTAGTAGTTAAAGAATAATTTGGCAATCAAAAAGAAAATTGTTAATAATCGAAGACTGAACAAGTCTATATATCATTCACGTATGGAAAACCATGGACCTATTCAATGTGTCTTATCTATAAATAGACATGCCTTCCATGCAACATTTCTCATCCCTCATCCGAAGCAAAAATATATAGAACAGAAGATAGAGTAAGCCTGAAATATGAGGAAAGCTTACATTGTAACTGTTGCCCTCTTTGCTTTGGCATTCTCTCTTGCCTCTGCCTCTGACCCCGATCCCCTGCAGGACTTCTGTGTTGCAATCAAGGACTACTTTGAATACTCCAAATCAGCCGGTACAAACTTTTGTTTTTCTTTGTTCAAGTTTTTTCATTATTTTTTTCATGTGAAGAATCTACACTAACTAGAATATTAATGGAAGAAATATTATTAGCTACCTGGCCTTACTATTTTCTGCACCGAAGTCTTAGGCATTCTTTTTAAAGTGTTCATAACAAAAATTCATTTATGCAGTATTCGTTAATGGAAAGTTCTGCAAGGATCCAAAGCTTGTCAAAGCTGAAGATTTCTTCTTCGAGGGGTTGAACATTGCTGGGAACACAGATAATAAAGTTGGGTCAAACGTCACTACCGTGAATGTAGACACATTACCAGGCCTCAATACTCTTGGCATATCCTTGGCTCGAATCGACTTTGCACCATTTGGAGAAAATCCTCCCCATACTCACCCTCGCGGCACTGAAATTCTAGTAGTCTTGGAGGGTACTCTTTTCGTTGGTTTTGTAACTTCCAACCCAGATAATCGTCTCTTCACCAAAACTCTAAATAAGGGGGATGTGTTTGTCTTTCCAGTCGGTCTCATTCACTTCCAATTCAATGTGGGAAAAACTAATGCAATTGCCATTTCTGGTTTAAGCAGCCAAAATGCAGGCGTAATCACAATAGCAGATGCTGTCTTTGGATCCAATCCTCCCATTAATCCTTATGTTCTCACCAAGGCCTTCCAACTCGACAAAAATGTGGTTGAAGAGCTTCAGAAAGAATTTGGAGTTGACAATTAGAAAAAAATTATTTGCAAGTGCCTTGAAGCGTACTAGTCATTTTGCTATGTTTATCTCCTTGCAATCATAAATAGAATAAAATAAAATGATTGCTTATGTAATTCATTTTAAATTTAGAGGGTTTGGGATGTAATAAAAGATTGTTGGGTTAAGTAACTTCTACTCATTTGTCTATTTTTCTATTAATTTATGCAGTAAAACCATTATTTACTAAATTAAAAAAAAGAAAAAAAATTGCATAATGTATTAAGCTATAGTTTATTTAAGTTAGACTGAAGTTCAACTTCAGTTAAATGAAAAAAGGCTACCGAAAAGAGGCTACCAAAAGACAAGCACAGTTACATAAATTGAATACATCCATTTTTAGCTCATATGCTGTATCCCAAGCTAGCTTTGTTTAGGGTGGTCATTAAGAAATTTAAATTTAATAAAATTTGAATAAAATAAAACTTGAATATATTGACATAAAAAATAGTCACATATACATAAAGTTTTAAAATTTCATTCTACAAATTTTTCATATTTTGAAATTGTTGTATGATAGCTTCATTATTAATGCTACCAGCCACATCTTTTTCAATATAAACAACCAAAATAATCATTAAACTACTGATTTCCCTTTCAATTACCAACATCTTGCCTAAATATGTAACAATATAAATAAGATGCATCATCATTTTTTATGATATGTTCCAACTAATATTTTGCATTATTAAATTAATCAGGATGAAATAAATGCAATGCTCCACTAATTTCTTTTTTAGGGAAATCATGGCTAAGAGTTTCACAAGAACATCTTTGTAAATATGCTCTTTTTATTTTCTCTCAATCATTAGGATAAAAAGATGAGACTTTTTCTCATAGTCTAAAATCTAAAAGAAGATTATTCAAGTAAATAGGAATTTGCTTAGAAGATAAATTGTACATTAAAGTTGATTTCCTTATAAGAAATTTGTCCATAGTGCTAACAAAAAAATAAATGGTAAGCTACAAGTTCATTTATCATATTCAACTTAGGCATTAAACCGTTACATTAATCATGTTCAATAAAGTATTGAGGTATTATTTTAGTACATATGTGTATGTACAAGATGTGTTACATGAATCCAATAAATTCAGCTAAAGACTTAAGCAAGCACTAACTGACAAGTTATTGGATAATATACATTTTTTATAATAAAAAATGTAGAGTTTGTTTAGACCCCTTAAACCACAATTGAATTAACCTAGTTAACAAGCCAAGTTATTGCTTAGTCCAAATTCCAGATCTAGGTTAACACAATCATATAATCATATCAATGTAAATTGCAGAATATAAAAACACAAAGTTATGATGACCCAGGAAAACCAAACTGGTAAAAAACCTGGGGAAGATTTAACCTAGCTATCCTCAAGGTAAACCTGAATCCACTATGAAAGAATCGAAATGTACAACAGAGACTTAGACCACTAACATCCTATTGCTACCCACCAGTAGAACTTACTGACACGATCACGTGCAAGCTCCGAGACCACGGACTCCTTCTTTCTTGGATTCTCCAGCAAGTACAAGCACTCCTGCTTGTGTATCTTTAAGCTCTTATGGCAGCAACTAAGCGATCATCAAGTTCTTGAAGCAATCTCCTTGTTGATAATCCTAAGCTTGTGTGAAGGCAAGCACCTCTCTGATCTCACAAGAGATTCACATAAACAGCAATATGAGCAACCTTAAAAACGTGACTAGGGTTTGCCTTTTATACCTAGGGCAAAATATAAAACCCTACACGTTATATGGGCTTAGAGCTGAGTTGGAAAATCTGTAGAAAAAAAAATCTACACGACTTTCGATCAGTTGAGTCTAATTCTTGATCGATCAAGTCAGACAGAAATGCACAGTAACTTCTGCAGTTAACTTGATTCCAACTTTACATAAATCACATACTTTGAGCAAGTCCAAAACACAACTAGACACCTGTTTTGATCATGGTTTGCCAACAATACATATTAGAGTTGTAATACATTAGTTCCTTAGTACTTAGAACCTAACAAACTCTCCATTTGGCAATCCGTGACAAAACACAACTAAAAGCTCAAAGGTTACAAAGAAAAGCCCCTTACAAAAATATGCCTATTAGAACAAATCCAATCCTAACTACTATCTATCAGTTGCAAGTGTAGACAACAGCTTAATTGAATCAACTTGTATATTTCCTGAAACACTAAACAAAACGCATAAACGTATGTGTGGAAAATACAAGTAAATAAACATAACATTCTTGATTTCACAAAAACACACAATATAGACAAATATCAATGATATTAATGAATAACTCATAATCATAAGTCTATAAGCAGTGAAACAAGAAACAATAAAACTCCCCCTAACAGGAATACATCAAGAGCCAAAAACAAAAAGTACACAGTGAAGCACCTAGATACAATCTAAAACTCCACAGGCTCTCAAGCTCTCCAAAAAAAACAAAAAACTCCCCCTAAGATATACAATCTCAATCTACTCCCCCCTTTTTGTGATAGAATGCCAAAGAACAAATCAAAATCCATCATTAAAAGGAGGTGACGAAGATGAACGTCTAAGAAGTGCCAAATCTGCTCGCAAAGCACGGATCTCGTCCAGAATGTCCACCAAAATCTGACTGTGAGCCACCTGAATGGTCACGACAGACTCCTACGTACGACGAATGTCAAAGTCATCCGAAGTCGATGGTGGAGGAACATCAGCAGCAGCATCTCTGATAGGATCAGCAGACTCTTCACCAGATGGAACACCTGTAGAAGAAGAAGGGGGAACGGTACCAGAAGACTCAGCTCGAGGGCGTTTAGAGCACTCTCTCATCTGAGCAGCCCTCTACCTAAGGAAAGTGACACCTATGGGAGCAATAACATGGACAGGCTCAAACACGGGGAAGTCGAACAAACCTAAAAACAACAAAATCCTATAAATGAAAATAGGATGAAAAAGAGCATGAGCAGTAGAGGAACTCCTATACACTTCGTTCAAAGAACGAAGAAACAGATGTGAAAAACTAATAAGAGCTTCCGTAACTAGAGCATACAAAAATGCACATTGCTCCAAAGGAATGGTGTGCAGATGCAAAATAGGCCATAGGGAATGACACTTTATCCAAAGATAAGATAGGTTGACTCAGTGAGCTTAGAAGAAGTGATCCGAGGATAAGAACCCCATCGGATAGAAGTACTAGTGATGTAGGACATGATGTCGTCTAGGGGAGGAGACACATCATAAGGGTAAATAGGATGCTGAATAAGAGGCACCCCAAGAGTATTAGCCAATACTGAAGGAGTAATGATATACTCATCACCACGAATCCGACTCCTCACAAGAGTGCCGGAATCATAGGAATGAACAGAAAGGTTCGAATAGAACTCTCTAATCGAGATGGCTGGAGGAGGAGCATCAAAATCCAAAAGAGACAACCAGCCTCTATGCTCAAAGTTTGCCCTAATGGCAGGATCAATCTTATCTAACAGAACCTTACACTCAGCCCAAATCTTTCTGTTAGTGTTAAGATTCTCAAAAGTCTCTTGGTACTTCTCACTCAAAAACCTATCACTCTCAAAGGAAGGAATAGAAGTAGAGGTGGATGTCTTATTGGCTCTAGTCTTCCTAGGCATGATGTTAGAGAAAGAAATAGAGACACAAGAGAAAGAACAAAAACAAAACACAAGGGCAGATTGTAAGTTAGCTAAAAAAAAAACTAAATGATGCATGAACAAATAAATGTCATGACGCATGCTCTAATGCAGTGACAAATAAGGTCAAATTTGTAAGTTGAGAAACACAAAATTGACTTGAGCATAGTGTTTAAAAAAAACTCCAAAATTTTCAAAAACCACTTGTAGAAATTTTACTCAATTGACCAATTGATTATCACACAAAGTAGAAAACAGTTTATAATGATCAATTACATCAAATCAACAAGCCAATTTCATCAATCCAACCCAAATTGAACAAAATCCCCAATTCGGAACAAAACAAGCCCTAGAATTTTCAATTCTTCATAAAACACCAAATTGAACAAATTAAACATTATGGATCAAGATAATAGCATTATAGGAAAAAAACCCATCAATCAATTTCAGACAATAAGGCTTGAATCATCAAAAATCCCAAAAATTGCTTAGTCCGAAAATATCCCTTAAAATGCATGAATTTATGCACGTACCATGAAATAAAATGCAAAAGGAAGGGTATAAAGGTCTTACTGGCCTTTGGAGAGAAAAACCTTGCAAAAAGAACGAAGGAAAATGACAAAAAATTAATGGAAGCCTTGACCAGTTCATATAGAGAGAGAAAAGTTGAAAAACTTTTTGAAAAGTGGATGAACACGTGAAAAGAAAACTCTTTTAAAAAAGTCTCTATACGATTTCCGATCGATCGAAAAACATATTTGATCGGTCAAAAATGCTTCGATTGATCGAAAACCAATTGACCACCGATCGAAACAGATAGTGGCTGACCAAAAAATTTAATTGCAATTTCGATCGATCGAAAAACATGTTCGACTGGTCGAAATTCTGGAAAACTAAGTTTTTGAAAAAATAAAACATATTTATGCAGAAACTCCTCAAAGCATTGAATTTTATGGATAAAATGCATGAGTATGAGATGAAATGATTTTCAAAAACACAAGTTTTGAACCCAGTTTCCCAAAAATATAGATTTTCAAACATTTTCCTTGAATTCTCAAGCATCAAAATGATTTTGCAAAATTCTCAAAGCATTTTCAAACTTGGTTGGTCAGACCAAAAACACACACAATAACATGTACAAAGTTTAGCAAAGAGTAATTTGTGTAGTGTGTGCAACTAGCAAAAGCTTGAGAAACATGTGAAACGATATGTAAGTAAAAATCAACCACAAAGTCTTCAAAATTCATCACAAAGAATGTAAAAGAGACTATCACCTAAAGAGTTACATCATATAACTCTCACATTTCCTAGATCATAAGCTTGCAATCATGTAAGTTTCTTAAGTTTGCCTCATAATGTACACACAGATTTTAAGATTTTCAACACTTATTAAATAAAAGCCGGGATAATGTACACACCAATTTTATGTATTTGAATTTTGCATTAAGTCCAATAATATACACACCAATTTTAAGCAATTAACCCGATACTGCACCATATGTTCTTTTTGTGCATGTGCTACACTTTCTCGAGCACAAAATCTTACGATATGCACTAAGGTGTTCATGGTTGGCTAGTGATTAGTGGTGAGATGGTTATTTATGCCTTTCTCAAAAGGTTCTAGTTCGACAGTCAAAGACTTGTGACTTCAAGATCACGACAAAGAAGTCAGAGACTACAAACATCTTCCCACAACATGCACTTCAAAGCTTCAACTAGTAAAGTGTAAGAAATAAGCTCATCCAAGCTAAACACAGTACATAGACAAGTTGTGTGTAAATAAATTGACCAACCTTGTTTTCAAAAACCAAGAAAATAAATGCAAAAACACATTTGGCCCTTTTTTTTTTAATGAAAATTAACAAGAACATCTTAAAATGGAATGCATGAATGTTATGCAATGCAAATCCTATCAAACAAAGAGACAAAACAAACAAAATGGTCACTAAGAGTATAGCGATGAAGTACAAGGACCATGAAGGCTAAGAAAACCTAGGGACACAAAATCACACCAATGACATGACGAAGAGCTTCAAACTTGCTTCCATCAAGTGGTTTGGTGAAAATGTCAGCATTTTGACATCCAGTAGGAATATATTCAAGAACAACAATCTTCTTTTCAACCAAATCCCTAATAAAGTGATACCGAATCTCTATGTGCTTAGTGTTAGAATGTTGAACAGGGTTTTTTGAGATATCAATAGCACTAGAATTATCACAATCAACAACCATGGTGTCTTGAGAAATTCCATAATTATTCAAGATCTTTTTCATCCAAAGAAGCTGTGAACAACAACTTTCGGTAGCAATATATTCTGCCTCTGCAGTAGATAGAGACACAGAATTTTGCTTCTTACTCATCCAAGCCACAAGATTAGCTCCTACATAAAAACACCCACCAGTGGTGCTTTTTCTGTCATCAACATTACCGGCCCAATCAGAATTGAAAAAACCAACAAGAGATAGATTAGACTCTTTGCTATAAGACAATCCATAGTCACAAGTTCCACCAACATATTTAATGATTTGTTTAATAGCATTTAAGTGTGAAACTTTAGGATTAGATTGAAATCTAGAACAAACACCAACACTAAAGGCAATATCAGGACGACTAGTAGTTAAATACAAAAGACAACCAATCGTGCTTCTGTATAATGTAACATCAACAGACTCACCTGATGGATTATTGGTTAGTTTTGCATTTGCAGCCATTGGTGTTCTAGCATGTGCAGCCTTGTCAAGTCTAAATCTCTTGACTAGATTTCTAGTATACTTTGCTTGGTTAATGTAAATTTCTGAATTTGTTTGCTTTACCTGCAATCCCAAAAAATAAGTCAGTTCACCAACCATACTCATCTCAAACATCGCCTTCATTTCATCTGCAAAAGATGTAGCAAGAGAGTCATTAGTAGCACAAAAAACAATATCATCAACATAAATTTGAGCTATAAAAAAAAAATTCTTATCCTTTCGAATGAAGAGAGTAGTATCTGCAAATCCTCGTTTAAAGCCATGTTTAGTAAGATATGTAGTTAACCTATCATACCAAGCCCTTGGAGCTTGTTTCAAGCCATAAAGAGCCCTCTTCAACTTGTAGACATCATTCGGTCTATGAGGATCAACAAAACCCTTTGGTTGTTCAACATATACCTCTTCTTGCAACATACCATTCAGGAAAGCACTCTTAACATCCATTTGATACAACTTGAAGTTCAAATGACTTGCTATGGCCAAAAGTATCCAAATGGATTCCAATCTTGCTACCGGTGCAAAGGTCTCATCAAAATCAATTCCTTCCACTTATGTGTATCCTTAAGCAACAAGTCTTGATTTATTTCTGATAACAATACCATGTTCATCAGACTTGTTCTTAAAGATCCACTTAGTACCAATGACATTTACTCCCTTTGGTCTAAGAACCAGTTCCCATACATCATTTCGAACAAATTGATGAAGTTCTTCATGCATAGAATTAACCCAATCAGCATCTTGAAGAGCTTCATCTACCTTTTTCAACTCAAATTGGGACAAATAACATTAGTGAGTAATGACATTCAAAGCTTTGGATCTCAATCTCATGTTATCATTCAGACTACCCAAAATATTTGTGGCAGGATGATTTAACTTCACTCTAGAAGATGGTCCTTTGACCAGAGATGTGGAGGTACCCTTTTGTTCAGATGGAGGACTAAGCTCACTCTGTATTGGTTGGGTATCATGCACTGGTGTGGATGGTTCTGAACTTGATGGTACAGAGACCGCATCATTTAGCACCAACAGCTCTTCCTCAGTATGCTTCCCCACATAATCATCAGGTAGTGAATCATCAGCTTCCAAGATCTTTTCTTAAATTGGAGTAGTGTTTCTTGAAAGGCTATTAGGACTTAATTCATCATTGATCACTACATTTGAAGATTCCATGACTGTTTTAGTTCTTAAATTGTACACTTTGTATGCTCTACTAGTGGAAGAGTATCCTAGAAAGTATCTCTTGTCACTCTTTGTATCAAACTTTTCTAGGTTCTCTTTATCACGCAGAATGTAGCAATCACTACCAAAAATTTTGAAATATTTGACAACGGGTTTCTTTCCTATCCAGAGTTCGTAGGGTTTGCTTAGAATCAGGTCTGAAATACACCCGATTGATTGTATGGCAAGCAGTGTTAACTGCTTCTCCCTAGAAGGACTTAGGCATCTTCTTATTGTGTAACATGACACGTGCCATTTCTTGGACAACTCTATTCTTCTGTTCCACTATCCCATTTTGCTGCGGTGTCTTGGGAGAAGAGAACTCTTGATGTGTGCCTTGATCATTGCAAAAGGTAGCCAGTTTTGAATTTTCAAATTCTCTTCCATGATCACTTATGATTTTGGCTATCACGATACCTTTCTCAACTTGCAATTTTTTACACAAATGAATCATTTTTAAAGAGCCTCAGCTTTGTCTTTCAAAAGCACAACCCATGTATATCTAGTATAATCATCTACAACCACTAGGATATACCTCTTTCCTCCCAAACTCAAAACTCTGGCCGGACCCATGAGATCAATATGTAATAGCTCTAAAGGTCTTGTAGTTTGAACATCAGTTACAGACAGATGTTTGGACTTCATTTGTTTACCCATCTGACATGGTCGACATATGCGTTTTTCAATCTTCTCAAACTTGGGTAAACCAATAACTGCATCACACTTGGAAATCTTCTCTAATTGTTTGTGACTTGCATGTCCCAACTGTTGGTGTCATAAGTCAACTTGATTGATCTTTGCACTAAAATATTTGTTGCTTATACTTGGTGTTATACCATAACAATTATCAGCTGTTTTCACACCAATACACATACAATCACCTCCTCCATCGAGTATCTCACACTCATACTTGGTGAAAAGAACATTCAGCCCATTATCACAAATCTGACTAATGCTGAGTAAGTTAGGCTTCAACCCATTAACATACCAGACATCTTCAAAAACCGTTAGCCTTAGGATGTCCACGGTTCCAATGCCTCTGATCACAGACTTGCTTCCATCACCAAATGTGACTGTACCAATCTTTCCTTCAAAGAAAGTCTTGAATAAAACTTTATTTCTTATCATATGCCTAGAACAACCACTATCTAAATACCAGAGACAAGAATCACGCAGTTTTAAGGCGGTTAAAGCAATGTAACACAAATAATTATTATCAGACACAATTATATCAAGATTCTTAATGGAAGATTTAATGAAAGCAACAAGGGACAAAAACAAAAAGTAAACAAGTTGGCATATATGCAAAAAGATATTCCAAGAATCCATGACAAACAGGGGTCAAGGATCAGCTCAGAGATCAAAAGATCTACACACAAGAGCTTCTCGCTCTGATACCACTTGTAAAGTTTGTTTAGACCCCTTAAACCACAATTAAATTAACTTAGTTAACAAGTCAAGTTATTACTTAGTCCAAATTCCAGATCTAGGTTAACACAATCATATAATCATATCAATGTAAAGTGCGGAATATAAAAATACAAAGATATGATGACCCAGGAAAACCAAACCGGTAAAAAACCTGGGGAGGATTTAACCTAACTATCCTCAAGGTAAACCTGAATCCATTATGAAAGAATCAAAGTGTACAATAGTGACTTAGACCATTAACATCCTATTGCTACCCACCAGTAGAACTTACTAACATGACCACGTGCAAGCTCCGAGACCACGGACTCCTTCTTTCTTGGATTCTCCAGCAAGTACAAGTACTCCCACTTGTGTATCTTTAAGCTCTTATGGTACAACTAAATGATCATCAAGTTCTTGAAGCAATCTCCTTGTTGATAATCCTAAGCTTGTGTGAAGGCAAGCACCTTTCTGATCTCACAAAAGATTCACACAAATAGCAATATGAGCAACCTTAAAAACGTGACTAGGGTTTGCCTTTTATACCTAGGGCAAAACATAAAACCCTACACGTCATATGGGCTTAGGGTTGAGTTGGAAAATTTGTAGAAAAAACAATCTGCACGACTTTCGATCGGTCGAGTCTAATTCTCGATCGATCGAGTCAGGCAGAAATGCAGAGTAACTTCTGCAGTTAACTCGATTTTAACTTTACATAAATCACATGCATTGAGCAAGTCCAAAACACAACTAGACACCCGTTTTGATCATGGTTTGCCAACAATACATATTAGAGTTTTAATACATTAGTTCCTAAGTACTTAGAACCTAACAAAAAATAGCAATATTAAAATATGTCTTTTGACAACACAATTTAAAATATCAAAATTAAACATTTGATTTGAGCTTTTAGGCTAATTTGTTTGTTTAGAAAATTTTTTAGAAATGCTACGTTCACAATATTTTTATAACAAATCCTAGTTGGAAATTGTGTTATTTATTATTCCGCTGTGCATGATATTGACATAATATTGATGTTTGTTTGTTTTAACAAGGTTTATTCATAATAAATCTAATTAATAACTTGGGTTTGAAACTTGTTAATTCTATCAACCGGGGTCTTAATTTCCCAACAACTAATTTAAATTTACATATCATTAAAATTGTCTTTTTGTTCACCAGCCAAAATGCAAGCGTAATCACAATAGCAGATGCTGTCTTTGGATCCAATCCTCCCATTAATCCTAATGTTCTCACCAAGGCCTTCCAACTCAACAAAAATGTAGTTGAAGAGCTTCAGAAAAAATTTGAAGTTGACAATTATTAGAAAAAAAAATGTTTGTATGTGCCTTGAAGCACTAGTCATTTTGCTATATTTATCCCCTTGCAATCATAACTAGAATAAAATAAAACCATTGCTTATATAAGTAATTCTTTTTTAATTTGGAGGATCTGGGATATAAAAATAATGTTGGGTTTGGTACCTCTTCCTCGTTTGTCAATTTGTCTATTAATTTATGCAGTAAAACCATTATTTACTAAAATTTAAAAAAAGGAAAAAAAATTGCATAATATATTAAAAGAAAAAGGACTTCTAGGCATATGTTTGACCTGTCAACCTCCACCCATTCTTATATTAATGGAGAAGATGACTTATAATTGTTATTATATTGGAGTAAGAATGATGCATATAGCCTTTTTGTTTTCCTTTATTCTCATCGTCAGATATGGTCTTTGACCTTTCAGCCACTAGAAGGTTGAGATGCATTCTTAAAACAAGAAATTTCCAACAAAGAAAATTTCTAGATATTTCTTATACCCTTTCCAATGACATCAAATAATGCTTTCATTGTCTTTCTATATTAGCAAAGAAAACGTCCACTCACTAGGAATGAAATTGGGCAGTAAATGGGAAAAAGAAATTTGAGCAAAACTAGGCCCTACGTATAGTTTGAATTATAAGGTAGCCTCAGTATTGCAATAAGAGTGGCATAGAGAATCTAACATCTCCGTAGACTTTAATGATGATAGATTAAACTATTTAAGTCTGAAAACTGATTTTAAGTGAGAAATTGTGTATTAATGGACCTATCTTTGGTGTTGCTAGGTTCTAATTCTACTGATTCTTTGTGATTCATGGGAAGTTGGTTTCATATTTTTGCAACTAAGAGGTAAGTAGTGTTTACTAATTTTGAAGGTTTTCCTAAAACAATGTTGATTATTAAACTATTTTATATCAAAGAAATATGTTGATATTCTATATATAAGTTGATATTTTATAAATATTTGATGTGCACATTGACTATTCGTTTTATGAAAATTTGTGAGACAACTTAAATTTATTTAAACTTGTATGTGTGAATATATCTTTATATTTTGAGAATTATGAATGAATTATTTTTGTGAGCATATTGAATATGTTTTGAAAACCTATGGTAAGTCGTGATTAAAAACTCAGTATTGTATTTAGTTCTTAGCAAGAGACAATCATATTGCAGCTAATCCTTAGCAAGGGACAGTCCCAGAAAAGGGGACAATGCACATTTGATAGCTCTTTAGCAGGGGAGTATACTATTGAGGATCCAAAAAGGAAGCTCCTTAGCAAGCAAGGGAGTGCATATCTAGGTTCCAAAGGAGCCATCGTTAAGAAAATGGATGAAAAGAAGGTTTTAGTCCTAAAAGGGGACAACACAACCCTGTCAACGGGGTGTAAACATTGACCACAAGCAAAATCTAGGAAATTGTTTATATGATGGTATTGATATATGTATTATAATGGCTCACAATAAAAAGATATTTTTCTATATATATATATATGTGTGAAATATTTGATAATAAAGTATTGATGAGTTATAAGTTATGAATTTGTTGTGAGAATAATTTATTTGAGAGGTTTGTTTCCATACCCCAATGTTAGTGAATTCTACTTATTGAGTTATTTCACCTTCTCCCTTTTATTTCCCCTTACAGATATATTAGAGGGATTATTGGAGTAGAGATTCTTGGATGGTAACAGTTACGAATTATTTTGTGAAACTGAAGATTTTATCATTATTTTTATGGCATTAAACATTATACTGGAGAATTATTTTGAGGATGTTTTGTCTTTGGTGGATTAGAATTTTGACATTTGTGATGAGATTTAGGTTGTTGGTGACTTTATTTAATATTTTTTTTTATAGATTATTTAGATTGAATAGACTTTTACTGGTTATGATTTTGGGGCGTTACACATGTTGTATCCCAAGCTAGCCTTGGCCATCCCTAGCTGACTTACGTAATTTGTGAGCAACACTGTTATAATTAAATTGTAGATGAACATGAACCTGGTCTAGCTTGGATCGACAGCCACAGTAGTTACAGAAATTAATAACAAAATAAATCGTCAAATTTAAAACTGAAAACTTCATCCATTCAAAGTAAGACATAAAATCTACAGGCTATCATACACTCAGACACAAAAAAAATTAACAGATAATTACTCTACAGCGGCAGCACCTAATTGTTGCATGCTTGTATGCAGCAAAACCTTTTCCATTCGTTTGCATGTTCACTTTTTGATGGAACTAATACCAGCCCTCCCAGTGATAAAACTTACTTTAAAATCTGTTACATATGTTGTGTGGCCCTTGGCCTGTAATGCCTTGTTAATCAACAATTTTTACTGGGTCTTGTTTACGTGATTAGAAAGATTATACAAGCATAAAAACATATCGAGAAGACTAAGTCATAATTTCTTGGAATTCAAGTTTGAAGATAAAGACACGAGTTTAATAACTTATGTCTTGGTGATAACAGTCTCTATAATAGAAATGAGATTGGAATTTGTTGTTCCTGGATTAGAAGAAATACGTGGAAATTCTGCTCAAGAAATTTATTATGAGATATTATGTGTTTTCATCATGAGAAGAAGAATAAAATTGTCTGCATGTCCAAGGGGTTGGAACTCTCATCATGAGGCTAATCTTTGTCATGTGCTTCAATTTTCCATGCTGTCGTACAACACGTAGTGCCGCATTAAATTTCTTTATATATAACCTAATTTCCATCTTGAATACCAAATTGTAAACTAAATATTTGATCCTGAAAATGACATGGTTCATACTGCACATTTTAAAAAAAAATATAAATAAATCAAGTTCAAGTGATTTAATTATTGGCATAAATTGGAGAGTGTAACCCCTTTGAGAATATAGGAGTTTTGAACTTGAAAGTTTTAACTATTTCTTTATTGTTAAAAAAAAAATTGAAATCAATGGATTTTTTCCAAGCGAGTAATGCTAGAGAATCGGAATAATACAAATTTTACTATATAACTTTTATAAATTCATATCTCACAAAAAAAAAATGTTATTGTTTATTATGTTATTAAAATCCATCAATTATACTGATTGTTATGTCAATTTGTTAACTTGTTGTAATAAAATTTAGAGTGGCTTTAGCATTAAGGATAGCTTATGTATAATGCAGGTGCCTTGTTTGAGTTTCGGTGATGAGATAGCCTACTCCAAATTTGTCTTGTTCATCATGTGAGTTGAAAAGTAGTAAAGATAAATGATCAATAAAACTTAGATATGATTTCTTAGTTAGATGCAATACATTTTCTTAATTAAATTCAATTATATAAGTGAATATAATATAATTTTTCTCAAAAAAGATAATACATTTTATACTGTAATGGTCAATATAGATTACTAACATGTGTTTTAATTTAAGCACACTGAAAAACTGTATTTAAGTTTTCTCTAGAGTTAAGATAAACATTTGAATTTTGAAATCTATGCATATACGACCCAACATAATCTAGAAAGTTGAAAAACTGTATTTAAGTTTTGTTGATGAATAATAAGCTAGGAAGACCAACCAAATCTATCACTTTCTTTATCTTCTTTTTTTTTTTTTTTTTTTTTA
This sequence comes from Castanea mollissima, assembly GCA_014183005.1. Taxonomy (NCBI): domain Eukaryota; kingdom Viridiplantae; phylum Streptophyta; class Magnoliopsida; order Fagales; family Fagaceae; genus Castanea; species Castanea mollissima. The sequence goes on along the minus strand of JACAVU010000010.1, from coordinate 5,065,341 downwards.
ATTTTTTAGTGTAATTTGAGAGCAATCAAAGCATTAGAGCAACCACATCAGCTCATTCATTTTACACATCCATTTTTACACTAAAAACCTACTTTTTCTATTTTACACATTTACTTTTACAAAATACCAAAATCAGTTCATCTATTTTACACATTTTCTTCAATTTTTTTATTATTTCCCTCAAATTTTTTATTATTTCCCTCAACCGTCCCCCCTTTAATAGTTCTCTCTCTCTCTCTCTCTCTCTCTCCATTATTTCTGAATAAACACACTCTCTCTATACCCATCTCTCTACACTCTACCCATCTCTACCCATTTTCAGATCAACTCTCTCGATCAGCCGCCTCACCACTCTAGCCTTGCTCCTAGGCCGCACCGATCAGCCGCCTCACCACTCTGGCCTTGCTCCTGGGCCGCGCCACAGGCAGCGCGGCCTGTCCATGCTGGTGCGAGAGATGGCCCAGGCTCCGATTAGGCTCCGATCCAGTCAAGATCGACGAGCACAAGCTCCGATCTAGTCAAGACCAACGAGCATGAGCTCCGATCCAGTCAAGACCGATGGCATGACCTTCGATCCAGTCAAGCAAGACCCATGAGCACAACCCACGAGCTTAGATCTCCCTAGCTTTGATCAGGCAAGACCCACGAGCTCCGATTTGTGTATCTGTGTTTTTTTTTTTTTTTTTGAGCTAGTGTATCTCTATGTTGAGCAAGTAGTGATTTGTGTTTTTTGAACAAGTGTATCTCTGTGTGCATCTGAGGAAAAAGAAGATGAGGAGAGCAGTTATTGAGTTTGTTGAGCACGGAGAAGAGAGAGAAAAAAAGGAGCGAACGAAAAATTGATAAAATAATAAATGGAGGAGCTACAATAGTCGTGTATATTTACACGGTTACTGTATCTCGTAGGTGGATTTGCACAATTTTACAAAGTTTTACACCCACTGATGTGGGAGTTTTTTGGGCCAAAATGTGTAAAATGAAGGAGATTTTGGATTATAGATGAGTATCCACCAACTGATGTAGATGCTCTTAACAATCAGATTTAATTTCATTAAATCAGATTTGCAATATAAACAAAGCTGACCATAAGCTCAAGCTGAACTGAAGTCTATTGACAATTTTTGAGGACATGTTGTGAAAATAACATTTCTCGCAATTTTTTGGTTCAATCTTCAATGGACCAAAAGTTTGGAGAAGTGAAATTTTATTTATAATCGGCAAATTTTTATTTAGGATGCTCATGTTTTTTTTAGGGTGGTCAAGTTTTTTTTCCACAACCCATATTAATTTAGAATTTCATTTTTTTAATGTATAATTTTTTTTTTTTCCAAGTTGAGGGTGGTACTGTGACCACCCTCAATTATACATGGTGCCGCCCTTGTAGCTTTGGTCATCCCTAGCTGACTCACTTAATTTGTGAGCAACACTATTATAATTAAATTGTAGATGAACATGAATCATTGGAGTAAATTTCATACCGAAAGCTGTTTCAGTTTGGCCAGGGGAATGAAATATTTTTGTACTGATTGATGCTGGTGTACCGTTTTGGGTTTACTGCTATTTATATATTTCTATACATAAATATATATGTTAGGACATATGTGATTCATTTTAGGAACATATTTCATCATGTATTGGCTAATCCTTTGACAAAACGCACTTTACTTGTATTTGGGTATATGTAGGATGTGTTCAATACTTCAAGGAACAAGGTTTCAAGTTCAAGTGTTAAAACCACGCAAGTCTGTCCAAGAATCAAGTGATGAAGTGCTGGATTTTAAATTTGAAGATTTAAAAAGCTATCTAAGCATGAAGCTCGACAGATAGGGTATCTATCGAGAATTATGAAAATCAGATTTTTAGTTCTGATTTCATGCCAACCCGTGAGTATGTGTTTGGGTTTTCTTTTCTCATGATCCTAAAAATATATAAGGATTATTTTAAGGGTCGTCACAAAGAGAAAAATTGCATAAGTGTGAAGCAAAGAGTTGTTCATGCAAATTATGACTGGAAACCTAGTTTGTCCTAGTTCATCTTGAAGAAGCTGCTGTGTTCGTATACCGTAGGGTTTTGTGACCAAGCAACTTCGTGATCTTTATCGTGTGATAAATTGAAGAACTTTGCAGCCAATATTCTTCTCAAGTTGGTGATCAAGTTGCGTACTAGGATTCGTGCATCGATTGGTTAGTCACGTATTGTGAGTTATGCATTAAAAGTAGAAATTGTCACTACAGAACAAGTCCAATTGTGTATTGGGGTAAGGGTTCAACTGTAGGTTGGTATAAAGTATTGGGATTCCTTTGCTTGTAACTGATTGCCTTGGAGGTTTTCCCCATTCGTAAACAAATCACCGTGTCAACTTTATTTTCCGTTGCATTTTATTTTTAGTTGATGATTTGTTTGTGCTGCCACGTAAATTGTATGTTAAATTGATTAATTAATAAACTTGGATAATTAATCAATTAATTCAGCACAAGGGGTCAAGGAGATTCTAGCCTTTTACCCCTATTTTTAAAAATATTTGGTAATATGCCCCTGTTTCCAAATTATTTAGGTCTATGCCCCTGTTTTGAAACTCGATTTTCTCACAATCGAGTTTCAATGAAGAACTCGATTGGTTTAAAATTGAGTTATGCCCGATCAAACTTAAAAGAAAAAAAAGCATGGAACTCGAGTTCATGGAACTCGAGTTCATGGAACTCGAGTTCCATTGAAAATGGTGGTATAGGTGTTACTGACTGCCGCTATAGGTTTTAGGCTGATCAAACTAAAAAAAAAAAATTGCATGAAAACGCCGCTATAGGTGTTACCGAACACCACTATAGGTTTTGGGATGATCAAACTTATAAAAAAAAAAAAAAATTCATGGAACTCGAGTTCCATTGAAAATGCCGCTATAAGTGTTACTAAACGCCACTAGAGGTTTTGGGCTGATCAAACTTAAAAAAAAAATTTGCATGGAAACACCCCTATAGATGTTACTGAACGCCGCTATAGGTATGGAACTCGAGAGTTCCATGCATTTTTTTTAAAAAAGTTTGATTGCCCCATACTCGATTTTCTACCAATCGAGTTCTTCATTGAAACTCGATTTTAATAAAATTGAGTTTCGAAACAGGGGCATAAACCTATATAGTTTGGAAATAGGGGGCATATTGCCAAATATTTTGAAAAATAGGGGTAAAAGGCTAGAATCTCCAAGGGGTCAATACATTTTTGGCCTATCAAGTGGTATCAGAGGGGGCACACTTTGATTATGTTTTAATCTTTGTTGTGTGATCCGTTGACCCCTGTCTGTCATAAATAGAGGACAGTCTCTTATTATACCTCTTTTATTTGATAGAACTAACTATGCATACTGGAAAGTACGCATAAGAGCTTTCTTGCAGTCTTTAGATGAGAATGTGTGGCAAGTTGTAAAGATTGGCTAGACCAAGCCAAAGGAAGTACTGGCCGATTGGGATGATTATAAGATCAAGGCAGCAAACTTCAACAACAGGGCATTGAATGCCTTATTTAGTGCGGTCACAAATGAGTAGTTCAAGAAGATATCCTCCACTGAAACTGCAAAGGAAGCGTGGACCATTCTCCAGACAACCTATAAGGGAACAAAGGCCGTCAAATACTTGAAGTTTCAGAGGCTCACTACTAGCTTTGAAGAGATTAAGATGGAGGAGGATGAGTCATTTAATGAGTTCTATGTCAAGCTCAAGGACATAGTAAACCGAGCCTTTAATCTTGGGGAAACCATTCTCGAACCCAAGATTGTGAGAAAGGTGCTTAGATCTCTAATTGAGAGATTTCATTCCAAGATCACCGTTATTGAGGAATCAAAGGACATTGACAAAATTCCTTTGATAGAGCTGGTAGGCAATTTGCGGACCTATGAGTTGGGTTGAACAAGGATAGGGAAATTTAGTAAGGGAAAGAGAATGGCACTGAAGGCCAAGAGCAGTGAAACAGATGAGTCTTCCGACAATGAAGATTCTAAAATGAAGTCCTACAGCACCAAGCAATTCAAGAAGTTCATGAAGAATGCCAATGCAAAGGGCTTCGGCAAGGACCATGGCAAGGACCATAGACAATTGAGTTCTTTTTAGTCTAAGAGCCAAGAAAAAGGGAAGAAGGATGCTAGAGATGTCGGTCAATACACTGTTCCCTCAGGGCCCAAGTGTTTCAGGTGTCAAGGCTTCGGTCACATGAAACAAGAGTGCCCTACTTATTTCAAGTCCATTGGAAAAAGCAAGGCACTTGTTGCAACTTTAAGCGACACTAAACCTGAGGATGATTCCGAAAATGAAGATGACGGAATCTTAAATACCTTCACCACCATTGTCAATCCTACTGAGAGGATTGTAGAAAATGTGGATGAGGAAGAAGACTTGGTGGAGTCGAAGTTTGAGAAGATAGATGAACAAGATGACATCCACACTGCTTATGCAAAGTTATACAAGGTCTCGAAAAAGCAGGAGAAGTTGTATAGGTTGGCTACCAAGAAGCTCAATGATGTGGAGCTTGAACGAGAAGAACTCTCCACAAAGTTTGATGAAGCCAATCAGACTATAGGAGCACTGAGGTTTGAAAATAATTTCTTGGTTGAGAAGACCAAGAAGCGTGAAGCGAAGTTGTTTCAAGTCAAAGCTCAGTTGGAGAGGACTTCAAGTACAAAGCTTAATGAGATGCTCAGCCTTTAGAAATCTGCTTTTGATCGAACCGGTTTAGGTTATGATTTCTCCTTTCCTAATATTGCTTCTTCTTGTACTACTGTTTTTGTTTCTCTTGCTAATAATGTTGAATCTAAGAGCAATAATGTTAAAACTGTGATAGCTAGTGAGAACATAGACAAGGGTAAATCTATCTTAGGAGCACTCCCTAAGCTTGCTAAGAAAGAAACCAAAATCCCTAGGACTTGAACGGTTGCAATTCTTCCCCCTCTCCGCCAGCTCAAGAATTCGCAAAAAGGAAAGGTTCCTCCAAGGTGTGGAAGGAAAAATCCCTAAGCGATTTAGTCACTTTTTTTTTTCTCTCTCTCTCCCTCTCTCTCTCTCTCTCTCTCTCTCTTTCTTTATGTATTTGCATTACTTGTGTGTTTTGCTTTATTATTTTGAGTCAGTCTAGTTTTTATGCATTGGTTTGTTTAACATGTTTTTGTTTGTGTGTTTTCAGTTTTTCTTTATTTTGTTCTTTTTAAATAAATAAAAAAATTGAAAAATCAGAAAAATACAAAACAGTGTGTGTTTGTGTACATTGGTACTTCTGTACCTTGAATGGCCAATGAAACAAACTTTTCTAAACTTTGTAACTCTTGTAGCTTAGATGAGCATCTCTCTGTACAACTAAGCAAGTGAGCTTTGTGGTTCATGTTTGTAATGAGTAAGATTAAGTTATCTCTTGTACTTAACACTTGTATCACTTTTTTTTACAGAAAGGACTAAAAAATTCTAAGAAAAATGCATAAATAACCATCTCATCACTGTTGCCTACCAATCATGACATGACATCGGTATGCTTCGGCATAGCAAAAGTGCAATGTCAAAAGCTTAACATCATTGGGTATTTCTTTTCTCTCTTTTATATGCCCATGCATGATATGCTTTAAGAAAAATATGCAAAGAAAAATTAAAGTTAAAAGAATAAAAATGTTTTAAAATATGATTGCAAGCGTGTCTTTTAGGAGATGTGGGAATTATAGGATGTACCTCGAAGGTGATAGTCCCCATCAAGTAGTTATGATCGTGTGTGAGTTAAATTGATTTACTCATATCTTAAATCATCATAACATGTAGACACTTATACAATCTTGTGATGTTTCACACACACAACACGCAATATGCTTTGCTAATTTTTATATATGTGCAGGTACAATGTGATTTGGTTATTACAAGGTTTACATGTGTTAGTGTATGCCCACTAAACTGCCTTGACTTTTTTTTTAAATATAAAATTGGTTAGGCTTGTTTAGTGATAGGCCAAAAATGTATTGACCCCTTGTGATGAATCAATTAATTAATTAGTCAAGTAAATTAATTAGGCTCAATTACATGCAATGAGCGTGGTAGCACAAACAAATCACCAAATAAAGTATAATGCAGTAGAAATTAAATTTGACACTGTGATTTGTTTATGAATGAGGAAAACCTCCAAGGCAAAAACCACACCTGGTGATTTTAAGGTCACCACTCCCGAGAATCCACTATTATCAAAACAAGCGGTTACAAGTAAAGGAATCCCAGTACCTTATACCAACGTACTGTTGGACCTTTTTCCCAATACAAAATTGGACTTGTTCTGTAGTGATAATCTCTCCTTGTATTGCATGACTCCCAGTACGTAACTAATCAATAGATGTGCGGATCCCAGTATGCGACTTGATCACCAACTTGAGAAGAATGTTGGCTGCTAAGTTCTTCTGTTTATCACACAATGAAAATCATGAAGTTGCTTGGTCACAAAACCCTACGGTGTACAAACACAGCAGCTTCTTCAAGGGAAAGAAGAACTAGGGCAAATTCAACTCTAGTCACAATTTGAATGAACAAGACTTTGCTCAATACTTATGCAATTATGCAACCTTTGACGGCCCTTAAAATAATCCTTATATATGTTTAGAGTTGTGAGAAAAGAAAGCCCAAACATACATTCACAGATTAGATGAAAATCACAACTAAAAATCTGGTTTTCATAAATCTCGACAGATACCCTATCTATCAAGCAGCTGTTGACAGATAGGGTATTTGTGAAGCAAAGAGTTGTTTATGTAAATTATGACCGGAAACCTAGTTCGCCCTAGTTCATCTTGAAGAAGTTGCTGTGTTTGTATACCGTATGGTTTTGCGACCAAGCAACTTCGTGATCTTCATTGTGTGATGAATTGAAGAACTTTGTAGCCAACATTCTTTTCAAGTTGGTGATCAAGTCGCGTACTGGGATTCGTACTGGGATTGGTTAGTCATGTATTGGGAGCTATGCATTAAAAGGAGAGATTGTCATTATAGAACAAGTCCAATTGTTTATTGGGGTAAGGGTTCAACTGTAGGTTGGTATAAGGTACTGGGATTCCTTTACTTGTAACCGCTTATTGTGATAATAGTGAATTCTCGAGAGTGGTGACCTTAAAATCACTAGGTGGAGTTTTTACCTCAGAGGTTTTCTCCATTCGTAAACAAATCACTGTGTCAACTTTATTTTTCGCAGCATTTTATTTTTAGTTGATGATTTGTTTGTGCTGCCACGTACATTGCATGTTAACTTGATGAATTAATAAATTTGGGTAATTAATCAATTGATTCATCACAAGTGGTTAGTACATTTTTGGCTTATCAATAATAGCCTATATTTTATATAACAGTAAAAATAAGTTATTGTGATCTACTGGATAACAGTTAAAAAAACTTAATGAAAGAGGTTAAAAAAGCTAAATGCAAAATTAGAGCGCCAACGCTATTTATATACATATATATATATTTGAATTATTTATGTAATTATGAATTTATGAATTTTTATGTTTATCAACATAAATTTTAAAATCAACATATTTGATAAGCTTGTATATTAGCTTAAGTACATTAATCAATATATTAGATTAAATAAAATGTTTTTGAATAGTCTTTTTCAATATATATATATATTGGATACAAGCTGGTATAGCTGAAATAAGCCGGTACAACCCAAAATATGTTTTGCTACGTTTTGGAGGAGTATCAGTACCGGTTTAATGTCTGGTATGGTATATTTACCTAGTACCAGTATGATATAAAATCTACATGAACTTGTTCTAGCTTTGATTTGACGGCCACAATTACAGAACTTAACAAAATAAATCTTCAAATTTAAAACCAAAAACTTAATCCATTGAAAGTATGACATAAAATCTACAGGCTATCATACACTCAGACCATAGGTTACCATCATTTAGACTACAGCAGCAGCAGCTGATTCTATTCAAAAGGATGAAAATTTTAAGACACTTTATAAAATACTGTAAACTAAATTCCCAATTTGAATACCAAATTGTAAACTAAATATTTGATCCTGAAACTGACATGGTTAATACTGCACATTTTTGAAAATTATTAATTAAATCAAGTTTAAGTAATTTAATTACTGGCATAAATTGGAGATTGTAGCCCCTTTGAGAATATAAGAGCTTTGAACTTGAGAGTTTTAACTATTTTTTTATTGTTAAAAAAGAAAAAGTAATAGGAAATCAATGGTAAGCACAAGTGCACAGGATTTTTTTTTCAAAGTGAGTAGTGATAGACAGTAGGGATAATTCAAATTTTGTTGTATAACTTTTATAAATTCATGTCAAACAAAACAAAACAAAACAAAACAAAAATATGTTATCGTTTATTATGTTATTGAAATCCATCAATTACATTCATTGTTATGTCAATTTGTTAACTCATTGTAATAAAAATATAGAGTGGCTTTAGCATCAAGGATAGCTTATTTATAATGCAGGCACCTTGTATGAGTTTCGATGATGAGATTGCCTACTCCAAATTTTTCTTGGTCATGTGAGTTGAAAAGTAGTAAAGATAGAAGTGGTTAAAGAATATTAATTTCTGAGTTAAATGCAATACATTTTTTTAATTAAATTCAAATACATAAGTGAATTTAATTTAATTTTCCTTTAAAAAAATACATTTTATAGTGTACTAGTCAATATAGATTATAGACATAGATATAATTTAAGCACATTCAAAAGCTGTATTTGAGTTTTGTCTATGAATAATAATAAGCTAGGAAGACCAACCAAATTTATCACTTTCTTTATCTTTATCTTTTTCTTCTTTTATCTTTTTTGGCATAATATGAATTAAAAATAGTGTAAGTTGAGAGTAATCAATGCATTAACAATCAGAGTTAATTTCATTAAATCAGATTTGCAATATAACAAAGCTGACCATAAGCTCAAACTGAACTGAAGTCAATGGATTACACTATCTTCCATGGTGTAGGGAAGACTGGATAGCTTGATGTTGTCACCTTGACGCTACCCAAAAGTCAATGGATTACACTCTGAAGTTAAGATAAACATCTGAATTTTGAAACCAAGGCATATACGATCCAGCATATTCTTGAAATGCAGTCACAACTATCACATTCGTACCTAGCTTTGAATCCATCTAATTATTGGTTCTACAATAGTAATTATCAATTATTCTATTTGATTTAGGCAGACAAAGCACAAAAGTCACACAAAAACTTTCCACCAAAATATTAACTTATTAACAACCCCTTGAAGAAATACAGACACATCCAATCAGTTGAATACAAATGATGTGTTCAATTAGTTCAGAGCTTGATCAATTCTGGACAGAGCTTGACCTATTAATTCAATCTATCGGTTGTTAAGATTGGTTGTGCCGTAGTAACATAGAATTGTAATATTTTTTTCATTGAACTGGTCTTATTTGTTGAAAATTTAAGGCATGGGGTAGTAGTTAAAGAATAATTTGCCAATCAAAAAGAAAATTGGTAATAATGGAAGACCGAACAAGTCTATGTATGACGTATGGAAAACCATAGACCTATTCAATGTGTCTTATCTATAAATAGACATGCTTTCCATGCAACATTTCTCATCCCTCACCCGAAGCAAAAATATATAGAACAGAAGATGGAGTTAGCCAGAAATATGAGGAAAGCTTACATTGTAACTGTTGCCCTCTTTGCTTTGGCATTCTCTCTTGCCTCTGCCTCTGACCCCGATCGCCTGCAGGACTTCTGTGTTGCACTTAAGGACTACTCTGAATACTCCAAATCAGCTAGTACGAACATTTGTTTTTCTTTTTTCAAGTGGTTTCATTATTTTTTTCATGTGAAGAATCTACACTAACCAGAATATTAATGGAAGAAATATTATTAGCTACCTGGCCTTTCTATTCTCTGCACTGAAGTCTTAGGCATTCTTTTTAAAGTGTCCATAACAAAAATTCATTTATGTAGTATTCGTTAATGGAAAGTTCTGCAAGGATCCAAAGCTTGTCAAAGCTGAAGATTTCTTCTTCGAGGGATTGAACATTGCTGGGAACACAGATAATAAAGTTGGGTCAAATGTCACTACCGTGAATGTAGACACATTACTAGGCCTTAATACTCTTGGCATATCTCTGGCTCGAATCGACTTTGCACCATATGGAGAAAATCCTCCCCATACTCACCCTCGCGGCACTGAAATTCTAGTAGTCTTGGAGGGTACTCTCTTCGTTGGTTTTGTAACATCCAACCCAGAGAATCGCCTGTTCACCAAAACTCTAAATAAGGGGGATGTGTTTGTCTTTCCAGTCGGTCTCATTCACTTCCAATTAAATGTGGGAAAAACTAATGCAATTGCCATTTCTGGTTTAAGCAGCCAAAATGCAGGTGTAATCACAATAGCAGATGCTGTCTTTGGATCCAATCCTCCCATTAATCCTAATGTTCTCACCAAGGCCTTCCAACTCGACAAAAATGTAGTTGAAGAGCTTCAGAAAAAATTTGAAGTTGACAACTATTAGAAAAAAAAAATGTTTGTATGTGCCTTGAAGTACTAGTCATTTTGCTATGTTTATCCCCTTGCAATCATAACAAGAATAAAATAAAACGATTTATTATATATGTAATTCTTTTTTTAATTTGGAGGATCTGGGATATAAAAATAATGTTGGGTTTAGTACCTCTTCCTCGTTTTTCATTTGTCTATTAATTTATGCACTAAAACCATTATTTACTAAATTTAAAAAATGGAAAAAAAATTGCATAATATATTAAAAGAAAAAGGACTTCTAGGCATATGTTTGACCTGTCAACCTCCACCTGTCCTTATATTAATGGAGAAGATGACTTATAATTGTTATTATATTGGAGTAAGAATGATGCATATAGCCTTTTTGTTTTCCTTCATTCTCATCGTCAGATATGGTCTTTGACCTTTTAGCCACTAGCAGGTTGAGATGCATTCTTAAAACAAGAAATTTCCAACAAAGAAAATTTCTAGATATTTCTTATACCCTTTCCAATGACATCAAATAATGCTTTCATTGCCTTTCTATATTAGCAAAGAAAAAGTCCACTCACTAGGAATGAAATTGGGCAGTAAAGGGGAAAAGAAATTTGAGCAAAACTAGGCCCTACATATAGTTTGAATTATAAGGTAGCCTCAGTATTGCAATCAGAGTGGCATAGAGAATCTAACATCTCCGTAGACTTTAATGATGATAGATTAAACTATTTAAGTCAGAAAATTGATTTTAAGTGGGAAATTGTGTATTAATGGACCTATCTTTGGTGTTGCTAGGTTCTAATTCTACTGATTTTTTGTGATTCATGGGAAGTTGGTTTCATATTTTTGCAATTAAGAGGTAAGTGGTGTTTACTAATTTTGGGGGTTTTCCTAAAACAGTGTTGATTATTAAACTATTCTATCAAAGAAATATGTTGATATTCTATATATAAGTTGATATTTTATAAATTTTTGATGTGCATATTGACTATTCGTTTTATGAAAATTTGTGGGACAACCTAAATTTATTTAAACTTGTATGTGTGAATATATCTTTATATTTTGAGAATTATAAATGGATTAGTTTTGTGAGCATATTGAATATGTTTTGAAAACCTATGGTAAGTCGTGATTAAAAGCTTAGTATTGTATTTAGACCTTAGCAAGAGATGATCATACTGCAGCTAATCCTTAGCAAGGGACAGTCCTGGAAAAGGGGATAATGTACATTTGATAACTCTTTAGTAAGGGAGTATACTATTGAGAATCCAAAAAGGAAGCTTCTTAGCAAGCAAGGGAGTGCACTTTTAGGTTCCAAAGGAGCCATCGTTAAGAAAAAAGGATGAAAATAAGGTTCTAGTTCTAAAAGAGGACAACACAACCCTGTCAACGGGGTGTAAACGTTGACTATGAGCAAAGTCTAAGAAATTGTTTATATGATGGTATTGATATATGTATTATAATGGCTCACAATAAAAAGATATTTTTCTATATATATATATATATATATGAAATATTTGATAATAAAATATTGATGAGTTATAAGTTATGAATTTGTTGTGAGAGTTATATATTTGAGAGGTTTGTTCTCACACCCCAATGTTAGTGAATTCTATTTATTGAGTTATTTCACCCCCTCCCTTTTATTTCCCCTTACAGATATATTAGAGGGATTATTGGAGTAGAAATTCTTGGAAGGCAACATTTACAAATTATTTTGTGAAACTGAGGATTTTATCATTATTTTTATGGCATTAAACATTGTACTGGAGAATTATTTTGAGGATGTTTTGTCTTTGGTGGATTAGAATTTTGACATTTGTGATGAGATTTAGGTTGTTGGTGACTTTTATTTAATATTTTTTTTATGGATTATTCAGATTGAATAGACTTTTATTGCTTATGATTTTAGGGCATTACACATGTTGTATCCCAAGCTAGCCTTGGCCATCCCTAGATGACTTACGTAATTTGTGAGCAACACTGTTATAATTAAATTGTAGATGAACATGAACCTAGTCTAGCTTGGATTGACAGCCGCAGTAGTTACAGAAATTAATAACAAAATAAATCTTCAAATTTAAAATGCAGCAGAAATTAAATTTGACACGGTGATTTGTTTATGAATGGGGAAAACCTCCAAGGCAAAAACCACACCGGGTGATTTTAAGGTCACCACTTCCGAGAATCCACTGTTATCAAAACAAGCGGTTACAAATAAAGGAATCCCAGTACCTTATACCAACCTACAATTGAACCTTTTCCCCAATACACAATTGGACTTATTCTGTATTGACAATCTCCCTTTGTATTGCACGACTCTCAATATGTGACTAATCAATAGATGCGCGGATCCTAGTATGCGACTTGATCACTAACTTGAGAAGGATGTTGGCTGCTAAGTTCTTCTGTTTATCACACAAAGATCATGAAGTTGCTTGGTCACAAAACCCTACAGTGTACAAACACAGCAGCTTCTTCAAGGGAAAGAAGAACTAGGGTAAATTCTGTCTTTAGTCATAATTTGCATGAACAAGACTTTGCTCAATACTTGCGCAACTATGCAACCTTTGACGGCCCTTAAAATAATCCTTATATATGTTTAGAGTTGTGAGAAAAGAAAGCCCATACATACATTCATGGATTGGATGAAAATCACAACTAAAATTATGGTTTTCATAAATCTCGACTGATACCCTATCTATCGAGTAGCTGTCGACAGATAGGGTATTTGGGAAGCAAAGAGTTGTTTATGCAAATTGTGACCGGAAACCTAGTTTGCCTTAGTTCACCTTGAAGAAGCTGTTGTGTTTGTATACCGTATGGTTTTGCGACCAAGCAACTTCGTGATCTTCATTGTGTGATGAATTGAAAAACTTTGCAGCCAACATTCTTTTCAAGTTGATGATCAAGTCGCGTACTGGGATCCGTGCATCGATTGGTTAGTCATGTATTGGGAGCTATGCATTAAAAGGAGAGATTGTCACTACAGAACAAGTCCAATTGTTTATTGGGGTAAGGGTTCAACTATAGGTTGGTATAAGGTACTGTGATTCCTTTGCTTGTAACCGCTTATTGTGATAATAGTGAATTCTCGGGAGTGGTGACCTTAAAATCACCTGGTGGAGTTTTTGCCTCAGAGGTTTTCCCCATTCATAAACAAATCACCGTGACAACTTTATTTTCCGCTGCATTTTATTTTTAGTTGATGATTTGTTTGTGTTGCCACGTACATTGCATGTTAACTTGATTAATTAATAAATTTGGGTAATTAATCAATTGATTTATCACAAGGCGTTAGTACATTTTTGGCTTATCAATAATTGCCTATATTTTATGTAACAGTAAAAATAAGTTATTGTGATCTACTGGGTAACACTTAAAAAAACTTAATGAAAGAGGTTAAAAAGCTAAATGCAAAATTAAAGCGCCACATGGTAAGAGCTCATGCACTCCCGCATGAGGTCTCTGCTTATATATATATATATATATATATATATATATTGATTTACAATTCTTTCACATCTTATACATAGTTTTCCCATACACAAAAGGTCAATTCTCTATCTTTGTCTTTCTCATTTTTGGCAAATTTTTTAAATATTTTTATTGCATCTCTACTTTAGGTTGGATGAATTTTTGTATTATTTGAAACTCAACATTGAGTTGATGTGATTAAGTTTTGTGTTTTTAAGTTGTTGTCTTTTTTATTTTCTTTGATTTCATAGATGTAATCATAATACATTATAAAGATAGCATATAAGAATATAATGTTATTTTATTTTATAGCATGACTAGGATGACTTGGATAATTTGGTGTTTACTACTACTACACACACACACACACACACACACACATATATATATATACTATTTTTATTCCCAGATTATTTTCTACAAATTTCTTTATTTTCTCTCGCATTCTCTCTTGAAAAATGGTTATTTTCTTTCTCTTGGTTTTTTATTCTTTCTTGCAACTCTATTTTATATTGATGAATCATTGTGATTTTTAAAACTCTATTTTTGGGTTCATACGTTTTGGTTTTGTATTTTTTAGTTCCCAATCACAAGTAATCTTTCTCTCTCTACAATAAAATTTTAAAAATAAATTATACATATTCAGTATAAGCTTGATATGAATTTTGATTATCATGATAATCTCTTTTAAGAGAATGAATATGTAATTTGAATAATTTATTTAAATAAAATACACACACACACACACACACACCATACATATATATTGCTTAATTGTATAATCAACCTCATGCAATTCCTTTAAAAGTAATGACGTTAAAACAAATCAATAATTGCCCTAAAGATTACATTTGTATATTTATAGCCATTGTGTTTAGATAGACTTTCACTTAAATTTAGCCATACCAAAGCGGACGGAAATGCTACATTAATGTAGATCAATAAAAGTGTAACAACAATATACACTATGCTTAAGATTTTTGATATTACAAGTTTTAGATTATATATATTTTTAATAAATTTGGATTTAGATTTGGTGCTTTTAATCAAAATATGTCTTTTACCATTATGTAAGTGTACAACAATAGATCGAAGCAAACCAAAATGAACTGAATTGACCGAATTGAACCAAATAGAACAAAGTGGATCAAATGGACTTAATAGAATTGAATGGACCGAATAGGAACAAGATAGACCAAATAGGACCGAAGTAGACATTATGGACTGAGCAGGACTAAATCAGACGGAAGTGGATTGAGTGGACCGAATAGAACTAAAGTGGACCGAATGGAATCAAAGTGGACCGAATGGCCTCGATAGGACTGAAGTGGATCAAAAGTGGACAAAATAGGACTAATGTGGACCGAATAGGACCAAACAGAACCAAGGTAGGCAGAATGGCTTGAATAGGACCAAAGTGGACAGAATGTACTGAATAGGACCGAAGTGGAAAGAATAGGACTAATGTGGACTGAATAGAAACAATGTGGATTGAATGGATCAATGTGGACTAAATAAGCCCGAAGGAATCGAATTGGACCGAATACGACTATAATGGACAAAATGGACTAAATAGAATCCAATAGGACCAAATTGGACCGAAGAGGACTGATTGGACCAAATAGATACAATGTGGACCGAATAAGACTTTTGAATATTTATCATTTTTGTTGCATTTTTTGGGCTCATATTTCTAATGTTTATTTTAGTATTTTATTGTATTTTTAACTCAAAACTAAACAGTTTAGACCAAATATAATAAAATTTCATACTTTTCAACCCAAATATTAAGAAAAAAAATGAATTTTTGAGCTAAACTTGAAAAGAAAAAAGGCCCAATTAGTCTAAAATGGACTGAAGGAGGACCGAAATTGACCAAGTGGACCAAATTGGACTAAAATGGACCTAATCGGAATGAATAAAAATTGTTTAATTTTTAGGGAGAACAAATTATATTTAAAAAAATTTCGAGAAAAAACTATACATTATATTCCAATACAAAATAATTATTTATTCTCACACATAATGTGGGTTTACAACCAGTGTCAATAACTACAACTTGCATGTCTCTCCGCTATTTCCTATTTGTATCCAAATTCAATAACTACATCAACATCTAATATCTCTCCCACTGCCCTTCCCCCCCCCCCCCCACCCCCTCCGTTCTGCTTCTTCCATTATCTTCAAAAAAGAACTGTACTTGGTGCAATGGGTCTTACACTGTTACTCAAGATCACTTTAGTAATCAGTTAGTAGGATTTGCATTACTTATAAATTAGTTGTTGTATTACGGGCTATTAGGGATAATTTATCTTTAGCCTGGGATGCTATCATCGTAACATTACTCTTGAAATTGATTCGTTACTCGTTTTTACATTTCCAATTACTGATTGAAATATGTCTTCACCCTTATTGCATTAATTTTTGTTTGAAAATCTAGCACGCGCGCGCGCGCGTGCACACACAACACACACACACATATATATATTATATATATATTATATATATATATATCTTGAAGAAACATATGTGTACATTGTTTAGGGCCTGTTTGGTATGCAATTTTAAACAACAGTTTTCAGTGTTAAAACACTGAAATACATATTTCCATAATACTTTTTAACCCACATATATGTTCACAATACTTAAACAACAATATTAAAAACCTCTAAGGGCCCTTAGCTTTTTTGGATTTTAACAATAGCCAGGCTTTTTGTTTGTATTTAACCTGCCAAATGTATTTTGTTCATTTATGGGAAGTCCAGGATTTGAAAACCCCTTTTTTGATAATTGGAAGTTTGGAAACGTAGGAATTTTTTGATAAATTGGAAGAATTGTAGGGGAAAAAACCGTAGCATTGCCCGAGAATAATTGCACCCATGGACTTGTAATAATAGCTGTTCGATGAGTTTGATTAAACCAACCCAAACTTGAATCACAAATTTGGGGATTCCCGCCAAAACTAACTGAATTAAAGATTTTTTTTTTCAGGAACCTTCTTAACAACCCACTCAACCGTCATGCTTCCCCAATTCCCACACCACATGCCTCTCTCACGCGCCCGTAACTAATTCTGGTACACTTCGTACTACTCTCCCAACTAAGGGTGTATTTGGATATGGCTTATTTTGTTGAAAATGAAAAATTATTGCTGAAGATACTATAGATAAAGGTAAAAGTTCGTTGAAATAGTACAGTGGACCCATAAATAATGCCAAAAAGTGCAATGGAGCCATGAATAGTAGCAAAAATAAGCTACTGAAATAATTTTCTTTTTTTCATTTTAACCCAAATGCACACTAAGATTCACATATAAATATCTAAATTCCTTCATTCCCCATAAAATGCTTAGGTTTGAATTATGTAGGTTTTGTTGTTTTGTTGTTAACTTGTCCCTAGTATTTTTTGAGTCTGATAGTTGGACAATAATTTTTGTTTTGAATGGTTATACTGAGCTTCTGTGGGCAAAGGTTTTTTGCTCAAGACTTGTGTCGATTTGCACGAGCAATGGTACAGTAAAGTATGAATCTTAGCCGAAGCAAGGCCCATGTGTGATGCATAAAGGGCATTCAGTGGATGGTTCCACAAACATACCCAAGATACTTGACCTATGTTTGAATTCTTTTATGTTTGTAGATATTTGGCATTTTTTTTTTCTGACCTCTCCATTGGATTCTCCCTTGCAGGGAGTGACTCCATTTTCGGGGTGATATGACTCACTTTTCTTAAGTTGATTTCATTGTGCCATTGGTAAATTGTTTTTTGTTCCCCTGTTTCTGTTATGTGACTGTAATTTTTCTGTGGTGAGGCCTAGCCCATTAAGCTTTGATTTCCCAGTTCAACCACTGTAAATCGTTCCTAAACAATCTGGTCACAAACTAGTGCTGTTAGTCAATTACAAAATTTTCATAATGGTTGCACTAGTGAAACAAGTTTACCAGAGAACTTGCATTTTGAATCTCTATAAGTTTTTATATTTGTATATATAGATTTTTAAAAGACAAACATTTATATATATATGGGTATGTTTGTCTTAACTATCAGTAATGATAAATCACTAAAATTAAATTTTGTGTTAAATGCACTTATGCGCTCGTGCTTTTATTTTAGAACATAAAGACATAAACTATAAAACTCTGCTAATGCAGCAAATATTACCCTATATTTGTTTTTCATTGCCAATGTTGTAAATAGACTTTGGCACTGTACTAGCATGACCCCCATTACTCCATATGCAATGTAACCTCTTTTTGCTCCTAATTATCAAAAATTTGCAAAGAAGAGGTCTAGTTGCAACAACATAAAAAGTTTAGTTGTCTTTTTGCTACAATACCAATCTTTATACACTAAACTAGAAAAACCGGGTTCTAACTTGTTACTGTTGTTCATATTTTTCCTACCTAAAAATATGGACCTAACATATTTGAAAGGTTAAGTTTCTTCCCATGGACAAAGACTATCTTCATATGGACGTTGATTGTATGAGTTATCTAATACACTAGAAGCTTTGAATCCATCTAATTATTGGTCCTACAATAGTATTTATCAACCATTCTATTTAATTTTGGCAAACAAAAGCCACACAGAAACTTTCCACTGACTTATTAAGTTATTAACAACTCCTTGAAATACCAACACATCCAATCAGAGACATGGTGTGTTCAATTAGTTCAGAGCTTGATCAATTGTGAACAGAGATGAGCGATGAAGTAAATTGTAAGAACAAAGTACAGGTTTAGTACACATACTAATTCAATCTATTGGTTGTGCCGTTGTAACATAGAATTGTAACATTTTCTCATTGAACTGGTCTTATTCGTTGAAACTTTAAGGCACAGGGTAGTAGTTAAAGAATAATTTGGCAATCAAAAAGAAAATTGTTAATAATCGAAGACTGAACAAGTCTATATATCATTCACGTATGGAAAACCATAGACCTATTCAATGTGTCTTATCTATAAATAGACATGCCTTCCATGCAATATTTCTCATCCTTCATCCGAAGCAAAAATATATAGAACAGAAGATAGAGTAAGCCCGAAATATGAGGAAAGCTTACATTGTAACTGTTGCCCTCTTCGCTTTGGCATTCTCTCTTGCCTCTGCCTCTGACCCCGATCCCCTGCAGGACTTCTGTGTTGCACTTAAGGACTACTCTGAATACTCCAAATCAGCCAGTACAAACTTTTGTTTTTCTTTTTTCAAGTTTTTTCATTATTTTTTTCATGTGAAGAATCTACACTAACCAGAATATTAATGGAAGAAATATTATTAGCTACCTGGCCTTACTATTTTCTGCACTGAAGTCTTAGGCATTCTTTTTAAAGTATCCATAACAAAAATTCATTTATGCAGTATTCGTTAATGGAAAGTTCTGCAAGGATCCAAAGCTTGTCAAAGCTGAAGATTTCTTCTTCGAGGGGTTGAACATTGCTGGGAACACAGATAATAAAGTTGGGTCAAACGTCACTACCGTGAATGTAGACACATTACCAGGCCTCAATGCTCTTGGCATATCCTTGGCTCGAATCGACTTTGCACCATATGGAGAAAATCCTCCCCATACTCACCCTCGCGGCACTGAAATTCTAGTAGTCTTGGAGGGTACTCTTTTCGTTGGTTTTGTAACTTCCAACCCAGATAATCGTCTCTTCACCAAAACTCTAAATAAGGGGATGTGTTTGTCTTTCCAGTCGGTCTCATTCACTTCCAATTCAATGTGGGAAAAACTAATGCAATTGCCATTCTGGTTTAAGCAGCCAAAATGCAGGCGTAATCACAATAGCAGATGCTGTCTTTGGATCCAATCCTCCCATTAATCCTTATGTTCTCACCAAGGCCTTCCAACTCGACAAAAATGTGGTTGAAGAGCTTCAGAAAGAATTTGGAGCTGACAATTAGAAAAAAATTATTTGCAAGTGCCTTGAAGCGTACTAGTCACTTTGCTATGTTTATCTCCTTGCAATCATAAATAGAATAAAATAAAACCATTGCTTATGTAATTCATTTTAAATTTAGAGGGTTTGGGATGTAATAAAAGATTGTTGGGTTAAGTAACTTCTACTCATTTGTCTATTTTTCTATTAATTTATTCAGTAAAACCATTATTTACTAAATTAATAAAAAAGAAAAAAAATTGCATAATGTATTAAGCTATAGTTTATTTAAGTTAGACTGAAGTTCAACTTCAGTTAATTGAAAAAAGGCTACCGAAAAAAGGCTACAAAAGACAGGCACAGTTACATAAATTGAATACATCCATTTTCAGCTCATATGCTATATCCCAAGCTAGCATTGTTCAGGGTGGTCATTAAGAAATTTAAATTAAACAAAATTTGAATAAAATAAAACTTGAATATATTGACATAAAAAACAGTCGCATATACATAAAGTTTTAAAATTTCATTCTACATATTTTTCATATTTTGAAATTGTTGTATGATAGCTTCATTATTAATGCTACTAGCCACATCTTTTTCAATATAAACAACCAAAATAATCATTAAACTACTGATTTCCCTTTCAATTACCAACGCCTTGCATAAATATGTAACAATATAAATAAGATGCATCATCATTTTTTATGATATATTCCAACTAATATTTTGTATTATTTAAATTAATCAGGATGAAATCAATGCAATGCTTACTAATTTCTTTTTTTGGGAAATCATGGCTAAGAGTTTCACAAGAACATCTTTGTAAATATGCTCTTTTTATTTTCTCTCAATCATTAGGATAAAAAGATGAGACTTTTTCTCATAGTCTAAAATCTAAAAGAAGATTATTCAAGTGAATACGAATTTGCTTAGAAGATAAATTTTACATTAAAGTTGATTTCCTTATAAGAAATTTGTCCATAGTGCTAACAAAAAAATAAATGGTAAGCTACAAGTTCATTCATCGTATTCAACTTAGGCATTAACCCGTTACATTAATCATGTTCAATAAAGTATTGAGGTATTATTTTAGTACATATGTGTATGTACAAGATGTATCACATGAATCCAATAAATTCAGCTAAAGACTTAAGCAAGCACTAACTGACAAGTTATTGGATAATATACATTTTTTATAATAAAAAAATGTAGAGTTTGTTTAGACCCCTTAAACCATAATTGAATTAACCTAGTCAACAAGCCAAGTTATTACTTAGTCCAAATTCCAGATCTAGGTTAACACAATCATATAATCATATAAATGTAAAGTGTAGAATATAAAAACACAAAGATATGATGACCCAGGAAAACCAAACCGGTAAAAAACCTGAGGAGGATTTAAGCTAGCTATCCTCAAGGTAAACCTGAATCCACTATTTGAAGAATCGAAGTGTACAATAGAGACTTAGACCACTAACATCCTATTGCTACCCACTAGAAGAACTTACTGACATGACCACATGCAAGCTCTGAGACCACTGACTCCTTCTTTCTTGGATTCTCCAGCAAGTACAAGCACTCCCGCTTATGTATCTTTAAGCTATTATGGCAGTAACTGAACGATCATCAAGTTCTTGAAGCAATCTCCTTCTTGATAATCCTAAGCTTGTGTGAAGGCAAGCACCTCTTTGATCTCATAAGAGATTCACACAAACAACAATATGAGCAACTTTAAAAGCGTGACTAGGGTTTGCCTTTTATACCTAGGGCAAAATATAAAACCTTACACGTCATATGGGCTTAGAGCTGAGTTGGAAAATTTGCAGAAAAAATAATCTGCACGACTTTCGATCAGTCGAGTCTAATTCTCGATCGATCAAGTTAGGCAAAAATGCACAGTAACTTCTGCAGTTAACTCGATTCCAACTTTACATAAATAACATACTTTGAGTAAGTCCAAAATACAACTAGACACTTGTTTTGATCATGGTTGCCAACAATACATATTAGAGTTCTAATACATTAGTTCCTTAGTATTTAGAACCTAACAAACTCCTCCTTTGGCAATCCATGGCAAAACACAACTAAAAGCCCAAAGTTTACAAAGAAAAGCCCTTTACAAAAATATGCCCATTAGAACAAATCCAATCCTAACTACTATCTATTAGTTATAAGTGTAGACAGCAGCTTAATTGAATCAACCTGTATATTTCCTAAAACACTAAATAAAACGCATAAACGTATGTGTGGAAAATACAAGTAAATAAACATAACATTCTTGATTTCACAAAAACACACAATATAGACAAATATCAATGATATCAATGAATAACTCATAATCATAAGTCTATAAGAAGTGAAACAAGAAACAATAAAACTCCCCCTAACAGAAGGAACACCTGTAGAAGAAGAAGGGGGAACAGTTCCATAAGACTTAGCTCGAGGGCGTTTAGAGCGCTCTCTCATCTGAGTAGCCCTCTGTCTAAGGAAAGTGGCACCTATGGGAGCAATAACATGGACAGGCTCAGACATGGGGAAGTCAAACAAACCTAAAAAACAACAAAATACTATGAATGAAAATAGGATGAAAAAGAGCATGAGCAGTAAAGGAACTCCTATACACTTCGTTCAAAGAACGAAGAAACAGATGAGGAAAACTAATAAGAGCATCTGTAACGAGAACATACAAAAATGCACATCGCTCCAAAGGAATGGTGTGCAGATGCGAAATAGGTCATAGGGAATGACACGCTATCCTAAAGATAAGATAGGTAGACTCAGTGAGCTCAGTAGAAGTGATTCAAGGATCAGAACCCCACCGGATAGAAGTACTGGTGATGTAGGACATGATGTCGTCTAGGGGAGGAGACACATCATAGGGGTAAACAGGATGCTAAATAAGAGGCACCCCAAAAGCATTAGCCACTGCTGAAGGAGTAATGGTATACTCATCACCACAAATCCAACTCCTCATAAGAGTGCCGGAATTATAGGAGTGAACAGAGAGGTTCGAATAGAACTCTCTAATCAAGATGGCTGGAGGAGGTGCATCAAAATCCAAAAGAGACAACCAGCCTCTATGCTCAAAGTTTGCCCTAATGGCAGGATCAATCTCATCTAACAGAACCCTACGCTCAACCCAAATCTTTCTGTTAGTGTTAAGATTCTTAAAAGTCTCTTGATACTTCTCACTCAAGAACCTATCACTCTCAAAGGAAGGAACAGAAGTAGAGATGGATGTTCTATTGGCTCTAGTCTTCCTCGGCATGGTGCTAGAGAAAGAAACAGAGACATAAGAGAAAGAACAAAAACAAAACACAAGGGCAGACTGCAAGTTAGCACCAAAAAAAAAAAAAAACTAAATGATGCATGAACAAATAAATGTCATGAAGCATGCTCTAATGCAGTGACAAATAAGTTCAAATTTGTAAGTTGAGAAACACAAAATTGACTTGAGCATAGTGTTTAAAAAAAAACTCTAAAATTTTCAAAAACCATTTGTAGAAATTTTACTCAATTGACCAATTGATCATCACACAGAGTAGAAAACAGTTTATAATGATCAATTACATCAAATCAACAAGCCAATTTCATCAATACAACCCAAATTGTACAAAATCCCCAATTCGGAACAAAACAAACCCTAGAATTTTCAATTCTTCATAAAACACCAAATTGATCAAATTAAACATTATGGATCAAGATAATAGCGTTATAGGAAAAAAAAACCCATCAATCAATTTCAGACAATAAGGCTTGAATCATCAAAAATCCCAATAATTACTTAGTCCAAAAATATCCCTTAAAATGCATGAATTTATGCATGTACCATGAAATAAAATGCAAAAGGAAGGGTATAAAGGTCTTACTGGCCTTTGGAGAGAAAAACCTTGCAAAAATAACGAAGGAAAACAACAAAAAATTAATGGAAGCCTTGACTGGTTCGTATAGAGAGAGAAAAGTTGAAAAACTTTTTGAAAAGTGGATGAACACGTGAAAAGAAAACTCTTTTAGAAAAGTCTCTATACGATTTTTGATTGATCGAAAAACAGATTTGATCGGTTGAAAATGCTTCAATTGATCAAAAACCAATCGAGCACCGATCGAAACAGACAGTGGCTGACCAAAAAATTTAATCGCAATTTTGATTGATCGAAAAACATGTTTGACTGGTCGAAATTCTAGAAAACTCAGTTTTTGAAAAAATAAAACATATTTATGCAGAAACTCCTCAAAGTATTGAATTTTATGGATAAAATGCACGAGTATGAGATTTTGAACCCAATTTCCCAAAAATATAGATTTTCAAACATTTTCCTTGAATTCTCAAACATCAAAATGATTTTGCAAAATTCTCAAAGCATTTTCAAACTTGGTTGGTCAGACCAAAAACACACAATATCATGTACAAAGTTTAGCAAAGAGTAACTTGTGCAGTGTGTGCAACTAATAAAAGCTTGAGAAATTTGTGAGGTGATATGTAAGTAAAAATCAACCACAAAGTCTTCAAAATTCATCACAAAGAATGTAAAAGAGACTATCACCTAAAGAGTTACTTCATATAACTCTCACATCTTCTAGATCATAAGCTTGCAATTATGTAAGTTTCGTAAGTTTGCCTCATAATGTACACACAGATTTTAAGATTTTCAAAACTTATTAAATAAAAGCCGGGATAATGTACACACCAATTTTATGTATTTGATTTTTGCATTAAGTCCAATAATGTACACACCAATTTTAAGCTATTAACCCGAGGCTACACCTTATGTTCTTTTTATGCATGTGCTACACTTTCTCGAGCACAAAATCTTACGATATGCACTAAGATGTTCATGATTGGCTAGTGAACAGTGGTGAGATGGTTATTTATGCCTTTCTCAAAAGGTTCTAGTCTGACAGTCAAAGACTTGTGACTTCAAGATCATGACAAAGCAATCAGAGACTACAAACATCTTCCTACACAACATGCACTTCAAAGCTTCAACTAGTAAAGTGCAAGAAATAAGCTCATCCAAGCTAAACACAATACATAGACAAGTTGTGTGTAAATAAATTGACCAACCTTGTTTTCAAAAACCAAGAAAATAAATGCAAAAACACATTTGGCCCTTTTTTTTTTTTAATGAAAATTAACAAAAACATCCTAGAATGGAATGCATGAATGTTATGCAATGCAAATCCTAGAAAACAAAGAGACAAAAAAAACAAAATGGTAACTAAGATTATAGTGATGAAGCACAAGGACCATGAAGGCTAAGAAAACCTAGGGACACAAAATCACACCAATGACTTGACGAAGAGCTTCAAACTTGCTTCCATCAAGTGGTGTGGTGAAAATGTCAGCATTTTGACGTTCAGTAGGAATATATTCAAGAACAACAATCTTCTTTTCAACCAAATCCCTAATGAAGTGATACCGAATCTCTATGTGCTTAGTCTTAGAATGTTGAACAGGGTTTTTAGAGATATCAATAGCACTAGAATTATCACAATAAACAACCATGGTGTCTTGAGAAATTCCATAATCATTCAAGAGCTTTTTCATCCAAAGAAGCTGTGAACAACAACTTCCGGCAGCAATATATTCTGCTTCTATGGTAGACAAAGACACAAAATTTTGCTTCTTACTCATCCAAGCCACAAGATTAGCTCCTACATAAAATCACCCACCAGTGGTGCTTTTTCTATCATCAGCATTACCGGCCCAATCAGAATCAGAAAAACCAGCAAGAGATAGATTAGACTCTTTGCTATAAAACAATCCATAGTCACAAGTTCTACCAACAAATTTAAAGATCCATTTAATAGCATTTAAGTGTGAAACTTTAGGATTAGATTGAAATCTAGAACAAACACTAACACTAAAGGCAATATCAGGCCGACTAGCAGTTAAATACAAAAGACAACCAATCATGCTTCTGTATAATGTAACATCAACAGACTCACCGGACGAATCATTGGTTAGTTTTGCATTTGCAACCATTGGTGTTCTAGCATGTGCAGCCTTGTCAAGTCCAAATCTCTTGACTAGATTTCTAGCATACTTTGCTTGGTTGATGTAAATTCCCGAGTTTGTTTGCTTTACCTGCAATCCCAAAAAATAAGTCAGTTCACCAACCATACTCATCTCAAACATCACCTTCATTTCATCTACAAAAGATGTAGCAAGAGAGTCATTAGTAGCACCAAAAACAATATCATCAACATAAATTTGAGCTACAGCAAAAAATTCTTATCCTTTCGAATGAAGAGAGTAGTATTTGCAAATCCTCATTTAAAGCCATGCTCAGTAAGATATGTAGTTAACCTATCATACTAAGCCCTTGGAGCTTGTTTCAAGCCATAGAGAGCCCTCTTCAACTTGTAGACATCATTTAGTCTATGAGGATCAACAAAACCCTTTGGTTGTTCAACATATACCTCTTCTTGCAACATACCATTCAGGAAAGCACTCTTAACATCCATTTGATACAACTTGAAGTTCAAATGACTTGCCATGGCCAAAAGAATCCAAATGGATTCCAATCTTGCTACCGGTGCAAAGGTCTCATTAAAATCAATTCCTTCCACTTATGTGTATCCTTGAGCAACAAGTCTTGATTTATTTCTGATAATAGTACCATGTTCACTAGACTTTTTCTTAAAGATCCACTTAGTACCAATGACATTTACTCCCTTTGGTCTAGGAACCGGTTCCCATACATCATTTCGAACAAATTGATGAAGTTCTTCATGCATAGAATTAACCCAATCAGCATCTTGAAGAGCTTCATCCACCTTTTTCATCTCAAATTGGGACAAATAGCATGAGTGAGTAATGGCATTCAAAGCTTTGGATCTCAGTCTCATGTTATCATTTACACTACCCAAAATATTTATGGGAGGATGATTTAACTTCACTCTAGAAGATGGTCCTTTGACTAGAGATGTGGAGGTACCCTTCTGTTCAGATGGAGGACTAAGCTAACTCTGTATTGGTTGGGTATCATGCATTGGTGTGGATGGTTCTGAACTTGATGGTACAGAGACCACATCATTTAGCACCAACAACTCTTCCTCAATATGATTCCCCACATAATCATTAGGTAGTGAATCATCAGCTTCCAAGATCTTTTCTTGAACTAGAGTAGTGTTTTCTAAAAGGCTATCAGGACTTAATTCATCATTGATCATTACATTTGAAGATTCCATGACTGTTTTAGTTCTCAAATTGTACACACTATATGCTCTACTAGTGGAAGAGTATCCTAGAAAGTATCTCTTGTCACTCTTTGTATCAAACTTTTCTAGGTTCTCTCTATCACGCAGAATGTAGCAATCACTACCAAAAATTATGAAATATTTGACAACGGGTTTCTTTCCTCTCCAGAGTTCATAGGGAGTTTGCTTAGAATCAGGTCTGAAATACACCCGATTGATTGTATGACAAGCATTGTTGACTGCTTCTCCCCATAAGGACTTAGGCATCTTCTTATTGTGTAACATGACACGTGCCATTTCTTGGACAACTCTATTCTTCCATTCCACTATCCCATTCTGCTGTGGTGTCTTGGGAGAAGAGAACTCTTGATGTGTGCCTTGATCATTGCAAAAGGTAGCCAGTTTTGAATTTTCAAATTCTCTTCCATGATCACTTCTGATTCTGGCTATCATGGTACCTCTCTCAACTTGCAATTTTCTACACAAATGAATCATTTTTTCTAGAGCCTTAGCTTTGTCTTTCAAAAGCACAACCCATGTATATCTAGTATAATCATCTACAACCACTAGGATATACCTCTTTCCTCCCAAACTCAAAACTCTGACCGAACCCATGAGATTAATATGTAACAGCTCTAAAGGTCTAGTAGTTTGAACATCAGTTACAGACAAATGTTTGGACTTCACTTGTTTACCCATCTGACATGGTCCACATATGCATTTTTCAATCTTCTCAAACTTGGGCAAACCAATAATTGCATCACACTTGAAAATCTTCTCTAATTGTTTGTGACTTGCATGTCCCAACCGTTGGTGCCATAAGTCAACTTGATTGATCTTTGCACTAAAACATTTGTTGCTTATACTTGGTGTTATACCATAACAATTATTAGCTATTCTCACACCAATACACATACAATCACCTCCTCCATTGAGTATCTCACACTCATACTTGGTGAAAAGAACATTCAGCCCATTATCACAAATCTGACTAATGCTGAGTAAGTTAGCCTTCAACCCATCATCATACCAGACATCTTCAAAAACTGGCAGTCCTGGGATGTCCACGGTTCCAATGCCTCTAATCACAGACTTGCTTCCATCACCAAATGTGATTGTACCAATCTTTCCTTCAAAGAGAGTCTTGAATAAAAATTTATTTCCTGTCATATGCCTAGAACAACCACTATCCAAATACCAGAGACAAGAATCATGTGCCTTTAAGGTGGTTAAAACAGTGTAACACAAATAATTATTGTCAGACACAATTATATCAAGATGCTTAATGGAAGATTTAATGAAAGCAACAAGGGAAAAAAACAACAAGTAAACAAGTTGGCATATATGCAAAAAGATATTGCAAGAATCCATGACAAACAGGGGTTAAGGATCAGCTCAGAAATCAAAAGATCTACACACAAGAGCTACCCGCTCTGATACCACTTGTAGAGTTTGTTTAGACCCCTTAAACCACAATTGAATTAACCTAGTTAACAAGTTAAGTTATTACTTAGTCCAAATTCCAGATCTAGGTTAACATAATCATATGTTGTCTTTCCAGTCGGTCTCATTCACTTCCAATTAAATGTGGGAAAAACTAATGCAATTGTCATTTCTGGTTTAAGCAGCCAAAATGCAGGTGTAATCACAATAGCAGATGCTGTCTTCGGATCCAATCCTCCCATTAATCCTAATGTTCTCACCAAGGCCTTCCAACTCGACAAAAACATGGTTGAAGAGCTTCAGAAAGAATTTGGAGTTGAAAAGTAGAAAATTGTTTGCAAGTGCCTTGAAGCACTAGTCATTTTGCTATGTTTATCTCCTTGCAATCATAACTAGAATAAAATAAAACGACTGCTTATGTAACTCATTTTAAATTTAGAGGGTTTGGGATATAATAAAAGAATGTTGGGTTAAGCAACTGTTCCTCATTTGTCTATATTTCTATTAATTTATGTAGTAAAACCATTAATTACTAAATTCAAAAAAGGGAAAAAAAATTGCATAATGTATTAAGCTATAGTTTATTTAAGTTAGACTGAAGCTCAACTACAGTTAAATGAAAAAAGGCTACTGAAAAAACAGGCATAGTTACATAAATTGAATACATCTATTTTCAGCTCATATGTTGTATCCCAAGCCAGCTTTACAGTGGCGGCTCCAGAAATTTTGCTTAGGGTGGTCATTAAAAAATTTAAATTAAACAAAATTTAAATAAAATAAAACTTGAATATATTGACATAAAAAAACTGTTGCATATGCACAGTTTTAAAATTTCCTTCTACAAGTTTTTCATATTTGAAATTGTTGTATAATAGCGTCATTATTAATGCTATCAGCCACATTTTTTCAATATAATCAACCAAGTAATCATTAAACTACTAATTTCCCTTTCAATTACCAACATCTTGCCTGAATAACTAACAATATAAACAAAATGCATCATCCTTTTTTATGATATGTTCCAACCAATATTTTGTATTCTTGAAACTAATCAGGATTAAATCAATGCAATGCTCCACTAATTTCTAATTTAGGGTAATCATGGCTAAGATTTTGACAAGAACATCTTTGTAAATATGCTCTTTTTATTTTCTCTCGATCATTAGGATGAAATGATGAGACTTTTTCTCATGGCCTAGGATCTAAAAAAAGATTATTCAAGTGAATACGAATTTGCTTAGAAGATAAATTTTACAATAAAAAGTGATTTCCTTGTAAGAAATTTGTCCATAGTGCTAACAAAAAAATAAAGAGTAAGCTACAAGTTCATTCATCATATTCAACTTAGGCATTAAACTGTTACATTAATCATGTTCAATAAAGTATTGAGGTATTATTTTAGTGCATATGTGTATGTACAAGATGTATCACATAAATCCAATAAATTCTGCTAAAGACTAAAGCAAGCACTAACTGACTAGTTATTGGAAAATATGCATTTATTTATTAAAAAAATAGCAATTTTAAAATATGTCTTTTGAAAACACAATTTAAAATGTCACAATTAAACATTTGATTTGAGCTTTTAGGCTAATTTGTTTGTTTAGACAATTTTTTAGAATTTTAAGATTTGTTTGTTTTGACAATTTTTGAGGACATGATGTGAAAATAACATGTCTCGCAATTTTTTTGGTTCAATCTTCAATGGACCAAAAGTTTTGGAGAATTAAAATTTTATTTATAATGGGCAAATTTTTATTTAGGATGCTCAAGTTTTTTTTAGGGTGGTCAAGTTTTTTTTCCACAACCCATATTAATTTAGAATTTCATTTTTTTAAAGTATAAATTTTTTTTTCCAAGTTGAGGGTGGTCCCGTGACCACCCTCAATTATACATGGCGCTGCCCCTGTAGCTTTGGCCATCCCTAGCTGACTCACGTAATTTGTGACCAACACTATTATAATTAAATTGTAGATGAACATGAATCAAGGGAGTCAATTTCGTACCGAAAGCTGTTTCAGTTTGGCTAGGGGAATGAAATATTTTTGTACTGATTGATGCTGGTGTACCGTTTCGAGTTTACTGCTGTTTATATATTTCTATACATAAATATATATATGTTAGGACATATGTGATTCATTTTAGAAACACATTTCATCACGTATTGGCTAATCCTTTTGACAAAACGCACTTTACTTGTATTTGGGTAGATCTAGGATGTGTTTAATATTTCAAGGAACAAGGTTTCAAGTTCAAGTGTTAAAGTCATGCAAGTCTGTCCAAGAATCAAGTAATGAAGTGCTGGATTTTAAATCTGAAGATTTAAAAAGCTGTCTATGCACGAAGCTCGACAAATAGGGTATCTATCAAGAATTATGAAAATTAGATTTTCAGTTCTGGTTTCATGCTAATCCATGAGTATGTGTTTGGTTTTTTTTTTCTCATAATCCTAAAAATATATAAAGATTATTTTAAGGGCCGTCATAGAGAGCAAAATTGCATAAGTGTGAAGCAAAGAGTTGTTCATACAAATTGTGACTGGAAACCTAGTTTGCCCTAGTTCATCTTGAAGAAGCTGCTGTGTTTGTACATCGTAGGATTTTATAACCAAGCAACTTCATAATCTTCATCGTGTGATAAATTGAAGAACTTTGCAGCCAACATTCTTCTCAAGTTGGTGATCAAGTTGCGTACTGGGATTCGTGCATTGATTGGTTAGTCACGTATTGGGAGCTATGCATTAAAAGGAGAGATTGTCACTACAGAACAAATCCAATTGTGTATTGAGGTAAGAGTTCAATTGTAGGTTGGTATAAGGTACTGGGATTCCTTTGCTTGTAACCGCTTGTTATGATAATAGTAAATTCTTGGGAGTGGTGATCTTAAAATCACCAGGTGGAGTTTTTGTCTCGGAGGTTTTTCCTATTCATAAACAAATCACCGTGTCAAATTTATTTTCCGCTGCATTTTATTTTTAGTTGCTGATTTCTTTTTGCTGCCACGTAAATTTTATGTTAAATTGATTAATTAATAAACTTGGGTAATTAATAAATTAATTCATCACAAGGGGTTAAGGAGATTCTAGCCTTTTACCCCTATTTTTAAAAATATTTGGCAATATGCCCCTATTTCCAAACTATTTAGGTCCATGCCCTTGTTTTGAAACTCGATTTCCTTATAATCGAGTTTCAATGAAGAACTCGATTGGTTTTAAATTGAGTTATGCCCGATCAAACTTAAAAGAAAAAAAAGTATGGAACTCGAGTTCCATTGAAAATGCTAGTATAGGAGTTACTAAACGCCGCTGTAGGTTTTGGGCTGATCAAACTAAAAAAAAAAAAAAAAAAAAAAATTGCATGAAAACTCCGCTATAGGTGTTACCGAACGCTGCCATAGGTTTTGGGCTAATCAAACTTAAAAAAAAGAAATTGCATGGAACTCAAGTTCCATTGAAAATGCCGCTATAGGTGATACTGAACGCGCTATAGGTTTTGGGCTAATCAAACTTTAAAAAAAAAAAAATTTGCATGGAAACACCCCTATAGGTGTTACTAAACGCTGCTATAGGTATGGAACTCGAGCTCCATGCATTTTTTTTTTTTTAAGTTTGATTGCCCCATGCTCGATTTTCTACCAATCAAGTTCTTCATTGAAACTCGATTTTAATAAAATCGAGTTTCGAAACAGGGGCATATTGCCAAATATTTTGAAAAATAGGGGTAAAAGGCTAGAATCTCCAATGGGTTAATACATTTTTGGTCTATCAAGTGGTATCAGAGGAGGCACACTTTGATTAGGTTTTAATCTTTGTTGTATGATCCATTGACCCCTGTTTGTTATGAATAGAGGACAATATCTTATTATACCTCCTTTATTTGATGGAACTAACTATGCATACTAGAAAGTACGCATAAAAGCTTTCTTGCAATCTTTAAATGAGAAGGTGTGGCAAGCTATAGAGATTGGTTGGACCAAGCCAAAGGAAGTACTGGCCGATTGGGATGATTCTAAGATCAAGGCGGCCAACTTCAACAGCAGGGCATTGAATGCCTTATTCAGTGTGGTCACAAATGAGTAGTTCAAGAAGATATCCTCCACTGAAACTGCAAAGGAAGCGTGGACCATTCTCCAGACAACCTATGAGGGAACAAAGGCTGTCAAATACTAGAAGCTTCAGAGGCTCACTACTAGCTTCGAAGAGATTAAAATGGAGGAGGATGAGTCATTTGATGAGTTCTATGTCAAGCTCAAGGACATAGTAAACTCAACCTTTAATCTTGGGGAAACCATTCCCGAACCCAAGATTGTGAGAAAGGTGCTCAGATCTCTAATTGAGAGATTTCATGCCAAGATTACCGCTATTGAGGAATCAAAGGACATTGACAAAATTCATTTGACAGAGCTGGTAGGCAATTTGCAGACCTATGAGTTGGGTTTAACAAGGATAGAGAAATTTAGTAAGGGAAATAGCATGACACTGAAGGCTAAAAGCAGTGACACAGATGAGTCTTCTGACAATGAAGATTCTAAAATGAAGTCTTATATCACCAAGCAATTCAAGAAGTTCATGAAGAATGCCAATACAAAGGGCTTCGGCAAGGACCATAGACAATTGAGTTCCTCTCAGTCTAAGAGCCAAGACAAAGGGAAGAAGGATACAAGAGATGGCAATTAGTACACTGTTCCCTCATGGCCCAAGTGTTTCGGGTGTCAAGGCTTCGGTCACATGAAACAAGAGTGCCCTACTTATCTCAAGTCCATTTGGAAAAGCAAGGCACTTGTTACAACTTTAAGCGACACTGAACCTGAGGATGATTTCGAAAATGACGATGACGAAATCCTAAATGCCTTCACTACCATTGTCAATATTACTAAGAGGATTATGGAAGATGTGTATGAGGAAGAAGACTTGGTGGAGTCAAAGTTTGAGAAGATAGATGAACAAGATGACATCCACACTGCCTATGCAAAGTTATACAAGGTCTCAAAAAAGCAGGAGAAGTTGTATAGGTTGGCTACCAAGAAGCTCAATGATGTGGAGCTTGAACGAGAAGAACTCTCCACAAAGTTTGATGAAGCCAATTAGATTATAGGAGCACTGAAGTTTGAATATAATTTCTTGGCTAAGAAGACCAAGAAGCGTGAAGCGGAGCTGTTTCAAGTCAAAGCTCAGTTGGAGAGGACTTCAAGTGCGGAGCTTAATAAGATGTTCAGCCTTCAGAAATCTACTTTTGATCGAATCGGTTTAGGGTATGATTTCTCCTTTCTTAATATTGCTTCTTCTTGTACTACTGTTTTTGTTTCTCTTGCTAATAATGTTGAATCTAAGAGCAATAATGTTAAAACTGTGATAGCTAGTGAGAACATAGACAAGGGTAAATCTATCTTAGGAGCACTCCCTAAGCTTACTAAGAAAGAAACCAAAAGCCCTAGGACTTGAACGGTTGCAATTCTTTCCCCTCTCCCCCAGCTCAAGAATTCACAAAAAGGAAAGATTCTTCCAAGGTGTTGAAGGAAAAAACTCTAAGTGATTTAGTCACTTTTCTCTCTCTCTCTCTCTCTCTCTCTCTCTCTCTCTCTCTCTCTTTGTGTGCTTGCATTACTTGTGTGTTTTGCTTTATTATTTTGAGTTAGTCTAGTGTTTATGCATTGGTTTGTTTAACATGTTTTTGTTTGTGTGTTTTCAGTTTTGCTTTATTTTGTTCTTTTTAAATAAATAAATAAATAATTGAAAAATCAGAAAAATACAAAAACAGTGTGTGTTTGTGTACATTGGTACTTGTGTACCTTGAATGACCAATGAAATAAAGTTTTCTAAACTTTGTAACTCTTGTAACTTAGATGAGCATCTCTTTGCACAACTAAGCAAGTGAGCTTTGTAGTTCATGTTTGTAATGAGTAAGATTAAGTTATCTCTTGTACTTAACACTTGTATCACTCTTTTTTCAGAAAGAACTAAAAAATTCTAAGAGAAATGCATAAATAACCATCTCATCATTGTTGTCTGCCAATCATGACATGACATTAGTATGTTTCGGCATAGCAAAAGTGCAATGTCAAAAGTTTAACATCATTGGGTATTTCTTTTCTCTCTTTTATATTTCCATGCATGATATGCTTTAAGAAAAATATGCAAAGAAAAATTATAGTTAAAAGAATAAAAATGTTTTAAAATATGATTGCAAGCGTGTCTTTTAGGAGATGTGGGAATTATAGGATGTACCTCAAAGGTGATAGTCCCCATTAAGCAGTTATGATCGTGTGTGAGTTAAATTGATTTACTCATATCTTAAATCATCATAACATGTAGACACTTATGCAATCTTGTGATGTTTCTCACACACAACATGCAATATTCTTTACTATTTTTGATATATGTGCAAGTACAATGTGATTTAGCTATCACAAGGTTACATGTGTTAGGGTATGCCCACTAAACTGCCTTGACTTTTTTTTGAAATATAAAATTGGTTAGGCTTGTTTAGTAATAGGCCAAAAATGTATTAACCTCTTGTGATGAATTAACCAATTAATTAGCCAAGTGAATTAATTAGG
Organism: Castanea mollissima; assembly: GCA_014183005.1. Classification (NCBI taxonomy): domain Eukaryota; kingdom Viridiplantae; phylum Streptophyta; class Magnoliopsida; order Fagales; family Fagaceae; genus Castanea; species Castanea mollissima. Next base: position 5,030,295 of record JACAVU010000010.1, on the reverse strand, counting down.
TTCAATTACATGCAATGAGCGTGGTAGCACAAACAAATCACCAAATAAAGTATAATACAGCAGAAATTAAATTTGACACGATGATTTGTTTATGAATGGGGAAAACCTCTAAGGCAAAAACCACACCGGGTGATTTTAAGGTCACCACTCCCAAGAATCCACTATTATCAAAACAAGCGGTTACAAGTAAAGGAATCCTAGTACCTTATACCAACCTACAGTTGAACCTTTTCCCTAATACACAATTGGACTTGTTCTGTAGTGACAATCTCTCCTTGTATTGCACGACTCCCAGTACGTGACTAATCAATAGATGCGCGGATCCCAGTATGCGACTTGATCACCAACTTGATAAGGATGTTGGTTGCTAAGTTCTTCTGTTTATCACACAATGAAGATCTTGAAGTTGCTTGGTCACAAAACCCTACGGTGTATAAACACAGCAGCTTCTTCAAGGGAAAGAAGAACTAAGGCAAATTCTGTCTCTGGTCACAATTTGCATGAACAAGACTTTGCTCAATACTTGCGCAACTATGCAACCTTTGACAGCCCTTAAAATAATCATTATATATGTTTAGAGTTGTGAGAAAAGAAAGCCCAAACATACATTCACAGATTAGATGAAAATCACAACTAAAAATCTGGTTTTCATAAATCTTGACAGATACCCTATCTATCGAGCAGCTATCGACAAATAGGGTATTTGTGAAGCAAAGAGTTGTTTATGCAAATTGTGACTGGAAACCTAGTTTGCCCTAGTTCATCTTGAAGAAGCTGCTGTGTTTGTATACCATAGGGTTTTGTGACCAAGCAACTTCGTGATCTTCATTGTGTGATGGATTGAAAAACTTTGCAGCCAACATTCTTTTCAAGTTGGTGATCAAGTCGCGTACTGGGATCCGTGCATTGATTGGTTAGTCATGTATTGGGAGCTATGCATTAAAAGGAGAGATTGTCACTACAGAACAAGTCCAATTGTTTGTTGGGGTAAGGGTTCAACTATAGGTTGGTATAAGGTACTAGGATTTCTTTGCTTGTAACCGCTTATTATGATAATAGTGAATTCTCGGGAGTGGTGACCTTAAAATCACCTGGTGGAGTTTTTGCCTTAGAGGTTTTCTCCATTCGTAAACAAATCACCGTGTCAACTTTATTTTTTGCTGCATTTTATTTTTAGTTGATGATTTGTTTGTGCTGCCACGTACGTTGCATGTTAACTTGATTAATTAATAAATTTGGGTAATTAATCAATTGATTCATCATACGGGGTTAGTACATTTTTGGCTTATCAATAATAGCCTATATTTTATGTAACAATAAAAATAAGTTATTGTGATCTACTGGGTAACAGTTAAAAAAACTTAATGAAAGAGGTTAAAAAAGCTAAATGCAAAATTAGAGCGCCACATAGTAGGAGCTCATGCACTCCCACATGATGTCTCTACTTTTATATATATATATATATAGATTGATTTACAATTCTTTCACATCTTATACATATTTTTCCCATACACAAAAGGTCAATTCTCTATCTTTGTCTTTCTCATTTTTGGAAATTTTTTTAAATATTTTTATTGCATCTCTACTTTAGGTTGGATGAATTTTTGTATTATTTGAAACTCAACATTGGGTTGATGTGATTAAGTTTTGTGTTTTTAAGTTGTTGTCTTTTTTATTTTCTTTGATTTCATAGATGTTATCATAATGCATTATAAAGATAGCATACAAGAACATAATGTTATTTTATTATATAACATGACTATGATGACTTGGATAATTTGGTGTTAACTACCATACACACACACACACACACACACACACACACATATATATATATACTATTTTTATTCCCGGATTATTTTCTATAAATTTATTATTATCTTCTCTCGCATTCTCTCTTGAAAAATGGTTATTTTCTTTCTCTTGGTTTTTTATTCTTTCTTGCAACTCTATTTTATATTGAGGAATCATTGTGATTTTTAAAACTCTATTTTTGGGTTCATACGTTTTGGTTTTGTATTTTTTAGTCACCAATCACAAGTAATCTTTCTCTCTCTACAATAAAATTTAAGAAATAAATTATATATATTCAGTATAAGCTTGATATGAATTTTGATTATTATGATAATCTCTTTAACAGAATGAATATGTAATTTGAATAATTTATTTAAATAAAATACACACACACGCACACACACACACGCACACACGCGCACACACACACACACACACACACACACACACATATTGCTTAATTGTATAATCAACCTCATGCAATTCCTTTAAAAGTAATGACGTTAAAACAAATGAATAATTGCCCTAAAGATTACATTTGTATATTTATAGCCATTGTGTTTAGATAGACTTTCACTTAAATTTAGCCATACCAAAGCGGACGAAAATGCTACATTAATGTAGATCAATAAAAGTGTAACAACAATATACGCTATACTTAAGATTTTTGATATTACGAGTTTGAGATTATATATATTTGTAATAAATTTGGATTTAGATTAGGTGCTTTTAATCAAAATATGTCTTTTACCATTATGTAAGTATACAACAATAGACTGAAGTAGACCAAAATGAACTGAATTGACCGAATTGAACCAAATAGAACAAAGTGGATCAAATGGACTTAATAGAATTGAATGGACCGAATAGGAACAAGATGGACCAAATAGGACCGAAGTAGACATTATGGACTGAGCAGGACCAAATCAGACGGAAGTGATTAAGTAGACCGAATAGAACCAAAGTGGACCGAATGGAATCAAAGTGGACCGAATGGCTTGGATAGGACTGAAGTGGATCAAAAGTGGACAGAATGGACGAAATAGGACCAATGTGGACCAAATAGGACTGAAGGAGGACCGAAATTGACCAAGTGGACCAAATTGGACTAAAGTGGACCTAATAGGAATGAATAAAAATTGTTTAATTTTTAGGGAGAAGAAATTATCTTTAAAAAAAATTTAGAGAAAAAACTATACATTATATTCCAATACAAAATAATTATTTATTCCCACACATAATGTGGGTTTACAACCAGTGTCAATAACTACAACTTGCATGTCTCTCCACTATTTCCTATTTCTATCCAAAATCAATAACTACATCAACATCTAACATCTCTCCCACTGCCCTTCCCCCCCCCCCCCCCCCACCCCCTCTGTTCTGCTTCTTCCATTATCTTCAAAAAAGAACTGTACTTGGTGCAGTGGGTCTTACACTGTTACTCAAGATCACTTTGGTAATCAGTTAGTAGGATTTGCATTACTTGTAAATTTGTTGTTGTATTACAGGCTATTAGGGATAATTTGTCTTTAGCCTGGGATGCTATCATTGTAACATTACTCTTGAAATTGATTCGTTACTCGTTTCTACATTTCCAATTACTGATTGAAATATGTCTTCACCCCTTATTGCATTAATTTTTGTTTGTCAATCTAGCGCGTGCGCCCACACACACACACACACACACACACACACATATATATATATATCGTGAAGAAACATATGTGTACATTATTTAGGGCATGTTTGGTATGCAATTTTAAACAACAATTTTCAGTGTTAAAACACTGAAACACGTATTTCCATAATACTTTTTAACCCACATATACTTTCACAACACTTAAACAACAATGTTAAAAACCTCTAAGGGCCCTTAGCTTTTTTGGATTTTAACAATAGCCAGGCTTTTTGTTTGTATTTAACCCGCCAAATGTATTTTGTTCATTTATGGGAAGTCCAGGATTTGAAAACCCCTTTTTTGATAATTGGAAGTTTGGAAACGTAGGAATTTTTTGATAAATTGGAAGAATTGTAGGGGAAAAAACCATAGCATTGCCCGAGAATAATTGCACTCATGGACTTGTAATAATAGCCATTCGATGAGTTTGATTAAACCAACCCGAACCTGAATCACAAATTTGGGGATTCCCACCAAAACTAACTGAATCAAAGATTTTTTTTTTTTTTTTTTTTTTTTTTTTTTTTTTTTTTTTTTTTTCAGGAACCTTCTTAACAACCCACTCAACCGTCATGCCTCCCCAATTCCCACACCACGTGCCTCTCTCACACGCCCGTAACTAATTCCGGTACACTCCGCACTACTCTCCCAACTAAGGGTGTATTTGGATACGGCTTATTTTGTTGAAACTGAAAAATTATTGCTAAAAATACTATAGATAAAGGTAAAAGTTTGTTAAAATAGTACAATAGAGCTCATAAATAATGCCAAAAAGTGCAATGGGGCCACGAATAGTAGCAAAAATAAGCTAGTGAAATAATTTTCTTTTTTCATTTAAACCCAAATGCACACTAAGATTCACATATAAATATCTAAATTCCTTCATTCCCCATAAAATGCTTAGGTTTGAATTATGTAGGTTTTGTTGTTTTGTTGTTAACTTGTCCCTAGTATTTTTTGAGTCTGATAGTTGGACAATAATTTTTGTTTTGAATGGTTATACTGAGCTTCTGTGGACAAAGGTTTTTTGCTCAAGACTTGTGTCGATTTACACGAGCAATGGTACAGTAAAGTATGAATCTTAGCCGAAGCAAGGCCCATGTGTGGTGCATAAAGGGCATTCAGTGGATGGTTCCACAAACATACCCAAGATACTTGGCCTATGTTTGAATTCTTTTATGTTTGTAGATATTTAGCATTTTTTTTTCTGACCTCTCCATTGGATTCTCCCTTGCAGGGAGTGACTCCATTTTCGGGGTGGTATGACTCACTTTTCTTAAGTTGATTTCATTGTGCCATTGGTAAATTGTTTTTTGTTCCCCTATTTCTGTCATGTGACTGTAATTTTTCTGTGGTGAGGCCTAGCCCATTAAAGCTTTGATTTCCCAGTTCAACCACTGTAACTCGTTCCTAAACAATCTGGTCACAAACTAGTGCTGTTAGTCAATTACAAATTTTTCATAATGGTTGCACTAGTGAAACAAGTTTACCAGAGAACTTGCATTTTGAATCTCTATAAGTTTTTATATTTGAATATATAGATTTTTAAAAGACAAACATTTATATATATATATGGGTATGTTTGACTTAACTATCAGTAATGATAAATCACTAAAATTAAATTTTGTGTTAAATGCACTTATGCGCTCGTGCTTTTATTTTAGAACATAAAGTCATAAACTATTAAACTCTGCTAATGTAGCAAATATTACCCTATATTTTTTTTTCATTGCCAATGTTGTAAATTGACTTTGGCACTGTACTCGCATGACCCCCATTACTCCATATGCAATGTAACCTCTTTTTGCTCCTAATTATCAAAAATTTGCAAAGAAGAGGTCTAGTTGCAACAACATAAAAAGTTTGGTTGTCTTTTTGTTACAATACCAATCTTTATACACTAAACTAGAAAAACTGGGTTCTAACTTGTTACTGTTGTTCATATTTTTCCTACCTAAAAATATGGACCTAACATATTTGAAAGGTTAAGTTTCTTCCCATGGACAAAGACTATCTTCATATGGACGTTGATTGTATCAGTTACCTAATACACTAGAAGCTTTGAATCCATCTAATTATTGGTTCTACAATAGTATTTATCAACCATTCTATTTAATTTTGGCAAACAAAAGCCACACAGAAACTTTCCACCGACGTATTAAGTTATTAACAACTCCTTGAAATACCAACACATCCAATCAGAGACATGGTGTGTTCAATTAGTTCAGAGCTTGATCAATTGTGAATAGAGATGAGCAATGAAGTAAATTGTAAGAACAAAGTACAGGTTTAGTACACATACTAATTCAATCTATTGGTTGTGCCGTAGTAACATAGAATTGTAATATTTTCTCATTGAACTGGTCTTATTCGTTGAAACTTTAAGGCACAGGGTAGTAGTTAAAGAATAATTTGGCAATCAAAAAGAAAATTGTTAATAATCGAAGACTGAACAAGTCCATATATCATTCACGTATGGAAAACCATAGACCTATTCAATGTCTCTTATCTATAAATAGACATGCCTTCCATGCAACATTTCTCATCCCTCATCCGAAACAAAAATATATAGAACAGAAGATAAGAGTAACCCTGAAATATGAGGAAAGCTTACATTGTAACTGTTGCCCTCTTCGCTTTGGCATTCTCTCTTGCCTCTGCCTCTGACCCCGATCCCCTGCAGGACTTCTGTGTTGCACTTAAGGACTACTCTGAATACTCCAAATCAGCCGGTACAAACTTTTGTTTTTCTTTTTTCAAGCTTTTTCATTATTTTTTTCATGTGAAGAATCTTCACTGACCAGAAAATTAATGGAAGAAATATTATTAGCTACCTGGCCTTACTATTTTCTGCAATGAAGTCTTAGGCATTCTTTTTAAAGTGTCCATAACAAAAATTCATTTATGCAGTATTCGTTAATGGAAAGTTCTGCAAGGATCCAAAGCTTGTCAAAGCTGAAGATTTCTTCTTCGAGGGGTTGAACATTGCTGGGAACACAGATAATAAAGTTGGGTCAAACGTCAGTACCGTGAATGTAGACACATTACCAGGCCTCAATACTCTTGGCATATCCTTGGCTCGAATCGACTTTGCCCCATATGGAGAAAATCCTCCCCATACTCACCCTCGGGGCACTGAAATTCTAGTAGTCTTGGAGGGTACTCTTTTCGTTGGTTTTGTAACTTCCAACCCAGATAATCGTCTCTTCACCAAAACTCTAAATAAGGGGGATGTGTTTGTCTTTCCAGTTGGTCTCATTCACTTCCAATTCAATGTGGGAAAAACTAATGCAATTGCCATTTCTGGTTTAAGCAGCCAAAATGCAGGCGTAATCACAATAGCAGATGCTGTCTTTGGATCCAATCCTCCCATTAATCCTTATGTTCTCACCAAGGCCTTCCAACTCAACAAAAATGTGGTTGAAGAGCTTCAGAAAGAATTTGGAGTTGACAATTAGAAAAAAATTATTTGCAAGTGCCTTGAAGCGTACTAGTCATTTTGCTATGTTTATCTCCTTGCAATCATAAATAGAATAAAATAAAACGATTGCTTATGTAATTCATTTTAAATTTAGAGGGTTTGGGATGTAATAAAAGATTGTTGGGTTAAGTAACTTCTACTCATTTTTCTATTTTTCTATTAATTTATGCAGTAAAACCATTATTTACTAAATTAAAAAAAAATTGCATAATGTATTAAGCTATAGTTTATTTAAGTTAGACTGAAGTTCAACTTCAGTTAAATGAAAAAAGGCTACCAAAAAAAGGCTACCAAAAGACAGGCACAGTTACATAAATTGAATACATCCATTTTCAGCTCATATGCTATATCCCAAGCTAGCTTTGTTTAGGGTGGTCATTAAGAAATTTAAATTAAACAAAATTTGAATAAAATAAAACTTGAATATATTGACATAAAAAACAGTCGCATATACATAAAGTTTTAAAATTTCATTCTACAACTTTTGCATATTTTGAAATTGTTGTACGATAGCTTCATTATTAATGCTACCAGCCACATCTTTTTCAATATAAACAACCAAAATAATCATTAAACTACTGATTTCCCTTTCAATTGCCAACATCTTGCCTAAATATGTGACAATATAAATAAGATGCATCATCATTTTTTATGATATGTTCCAACTAATATTTTGAATTATTTAAAATAATCAGGATGGAATCAATGCAATGCTCCACTAATTTCTTTTTTAGAGAAATCATGGCTAAGAGTTTCACAAGAACATCTTTGTAAATATGCTCTTTATATTTTCTCTCAATCATTAGGATAAAAAGATGAGACTTTTTCTCATAGTCTAAAATCTAAAAGAAGATTATTCAAGTGAATACGAATTTGCTTAGAAGATAAATTTTACATTAAAGTTGCTTAGAAGAAATTTGTCCATAGTGCTAACAAAAAAAAAAATGGTAAGCTACAAGTTGATTCATCATATTCAACTTAGGCATTAAACCGTTACATTAATCATGTTCAATAAAGTATTGAGGTATTATTTTAGTACATATGTGTATGTACAAGATGTATCACATGAATCCAATAAATTCAGCTAAAGACTTAAGCAAGCACTAACTGACAAGTTATTGGATAATATACATTTTTTATAATAAAAAATGTAGAGTTTGTTTAGACCCCTTAAACCACAATTGAATTAACCTAGTCAACAAGCCAAGTTATTACTTAGTCCAAATTCCAGATCTAGGTTAACACAATCATATAATCATATAAATGTAAAGTGTAGAATATAAAAACACAAAGATATGATGACCCAGGAAAACCAAACCAGTTAAAAACTTGGGGAGGATTTAACCTAACTATCCTCAAGGTGAACCTAAATCCACTATGAAAGAATTGAAGTGTACAATAGAGACTTAGACCACTAACATCCTATTGCTACCCACCAGTAGAACTTACTGACACGACCACATGCAAGCTCCGAGGCCACAGACTCCTTCTTTCTTGGATTCTCCAGCAAGTACAAGCACTCCCGCTTATGTATCTTTAAGCTCTTATGGCAGCAATTGAACGATCATCAAGTTCTTGAAGCAATCTCCTTCTTGATAATCCTAAGCTTGTGTGAAGGCAAGCACCTCTCTAATCTCACAAGAGATCCACACAAACAGCAATATGAGCAACCTTAAAAGCGTGACTAGGGTTTGCCTTTTATACCTAGAGCAAAACATAAAACCTTACACATCATATGGGCATAGAGCTGAGTTGGAAAATCTGTAGAAAAACAATCTGCACAACTTTCGATCGGTCGAGTCTAATTCTCGATCGATCAAGTTAGGCAAAAATGCACAGTAACTTCTGCAGTTAACTCGATTCCAATTTTACATAAATCACATACTTTGAGCAAGTCCAAAACACAACTAGACACCCGTTTTGATCATGGTTTGCCAACAATACATATTAGAGTTCTAATACATTAGTTCCTTAGTAATTAGAACCTAACAAACTCCACCTTCGGCAATCCGTGACAAAACACAACTAAAAGCTCAAAGTTTACAAAGGAAAGCCCCTTACAAAAATATGCCCATTAGAACAAATCCAATCTTAACTACTATCTATCAGTTGTAAGTGTAGACAGCAGCTTAATTGAATCAACCTATATATTTCCTGAAACACTAAACAAAATGCATAAACGTATGCGTGGAAAATACAAGTAAATAAACATAACATTCTTGATTTCACAAAAACACACAATATAGACAAATATCAATGATATTAATGAATAACTCATAATTATAAGTTTATAAGCAGTGAAACAAGAAACAATAAAACTCCCCTAAAAGAAGGAACACCTGTAGAAGAAGAAGGGGGAACAGTTCTAGAAGACTTAGCTCGAGGGTGTTTAGAGCACTCTCTCATTTGAGCAGCCCTCTGCCTAAGGAAAGTGGCACTTATGGGAGTAATAACATGGACAGGCTCAGACACGGGGAAGTCAAACAAACCTAAAAACAACAAAATCTTATGAATGAAAATAGGATGAAAAAGAGCATAAGCAGTAGAGGAACTCCTATACACTTCGTTCAAAGAATGAAGAAACAGATGAGGAAAACTAATAGGAGCATTGTAACCAGAGCATACAAAAATGCACATCGCTCCAAAGGAATGGTGTGTAGATGCAAAATAGGCCATAGGGAATGACATGCTATCCTAAAGATAAGATAGGTAGACTCAGTGAGCTCAACTGAAGTGATCCGAGGATTAGAACCCCACCGGATAGAAGTACCGGTGATGTAGGACACGATGTCGTCTAGGGGAGGAGACACATCATAAGGGTAAACAAGATGCTGAATAAGAGGTACCCCAAGAGCATTAGTCACTGCTAAAGGAGTAATGGTATACTCATCACCACGAATCCAACTCCTCAAGAGTGACGGAATTATAGGAGTGAACAAAGAGGTTCGAATAGAACTCTCTAATCAAGATGGCTGGAGGAGGTGCATCAAAATCCAAAAGAGACAACCAGCCTCTATGCTCAAAGTTTGCCCTAATGGCATGATCAATCTCATCTAACAGAACCCTACGCTTAGCCTAAATCTTTATGTCAGTGTTAAGATTCTCAAAAGTCTCTCAGTACTTCTCACTCAAGAACCTATCTCTCTCAAAGGAAGGAACAGAAGTAGAGGTGAATGTCCTATTGGCTCTAGTCTTCCTAGGCATGGTGCTAGAGAAAGAAACAGAGACACAAGAGAAAGAACAAAAACAAAACACAAGGGCAGACTGCAAGTTAGCATAAAAAAAAAAAACTAAATGATGCATGAACAAATAAATGTCATGATGCATGCTCTAATGCAGTGACAAATAAGTTCAAATTTGTAAATTGAGAAACACAAAATGGACTTGAGCATAGTGTTTTAAAAAAACTCTAAAATTTTCAAAAACCATTTGTAGAAATTTTACTCAATTGACCAATTGATCATCACACAAAGTAGAAAACAGTTTATAATGATCAATTACATCAAATCAACAAGCCAATTTCATCAATCCAACCCAAATTGTACAAAATCCCCAATTCGGAACACAACAAGCCCTAGAATTTTCAATTCTTCATAAAATACGAAATTGATCAAATTAAACATTATGGATCAAGATAATAGCATTATAGGACAAAAACCCATCAATCAATTTCTGACAATAACGCTTAAATCATCAAATATCCCAAAAATTGCTTAATCCGAAAATATCCCTTAAAATGCATGAATTTATGCATGTACCATGAAATAAAATGCAAAAGGAATGGTATAAAGGTCTTACCGGCCTTTGGAGAGAAAAACCTTGCAAAAAGAATGGAGAAAAACAACAAAAAATTAATGGAAGCCTTGACTGATTCGTATAGAAAGAGAAAAGTTGAAAAACTTTTTGAAAAGTGGATAAACACGTGAAAAGAAAACTCTTTTAAAAAAATCTCTATACGATTTTTGATTGATCAAAAACAAATTCAATCGGTCGAAAATGCTGCAATTGATCGAAAACCAATCGAGCACCAATCAAAACAGACAGTGGCTGACCAAAAAATTTAATCGCAATTTCGATCGATCGAAAAACGTGTTTGACTGGTCGAAATTCTGGAAAACTCAGTTTTTGAAAAAATAAAACATATTTATGTAAAAACTCCTTAAAGCATTGAATTGTATGGATAAAATGCATGAGTATGAGATGAAATGCTTTTCAAAAACACAAGTTTTGAACCCAGTTTCCCAAAAATATAGATTTTCAAACATTTTTCTTGAATTCTCAAGCATCAAAATGATTTTGCAAAATTCTCAAAGCATTTTCAAACTTGGTTGGTCAAACCAAAAACACACACAATAACATGTACAAAGTTTAGCAAAGAATAACTTGTGTAATGTGTACAACTAGTAAAAGCTTGAAAAACATGTGAGGTGATATGTAAGTAAAAATCAACCACAAAGTCTTCAAAATTCATCACAGAGAATGTAAAAGAGATTATCACCTAAAGAGTTACATCATATAACTCTCACATCTTCTAGATCATAAGCTTGCAATCATGTAAGTTTCTTAAGTTTGCCTCATAATGTACACACAGATTTTAAGATTTTCAAAACTTATTAAATAAAAGCCAGGATAATGTACACACCAATTTTATGTATTTGATTTTTGTATTAAATCCAATAATGTACACACCAATTTTAAGCTATTAACCCGAGGCTACACCTTATGTTCTTTTTGTGCATGTGCTACACTTTCTCGAGCACAAAATCTTACGATATGCACTAAGGTGATCATTGGTTAGTTTTGCATTTGCAGCCATTGGTGTTCTAGCATGTGCAGCCTTGTCAAGTCCAAATCTCTTGACTAGATTTCTAGCATACTTTGCTTGGTTGATGTAAATTCCCGAATTTTTTTGCTTTCCTGCAATCCCAAAAAATAAGTCAGTTCACCAACCATACTCATCTTAAACATCGCCTTCATTTCATCTGCAAAAGATGTAGCAAGAGAGTCATTAGTAGCACCAAAAACAATATCATCAACATAAATTTGAGCTACAACAAAAAAAATTCTTATCCTTTCGAATGAAGAGAGTAGTATCTGCAAATCCTCATTTAAAGCCATGCTCAGTAAGATATGTAGTTAACCTATCATACTGAGCCCTTGGAGCTTGTTTCAAGCCATTGAGAGCCCTCTTCAACTTGTAGACATTTTTCGGTCTGTAAGGATCAACAAAACCCTTTGGTTGTTCAACATATACCTCTTCTTGCAACATACCATTCAGGAAAGCACTCTTAACATCCATTTGATACAACTTGAAGCTCAAATGACTTGCCATGGCCAAAAGTATCCAAATGGATTCCAATCTTGCTACTGGTGCAAAGGTCTCATTAAAATCAATTCCTTCCACTTATGTGTTTCCTTGAGCAACAAGTCTTGATTTATTTTTGATAACAGTACCATGTTCACTAGACTTGTTCTTAAAGATCCACTTAGTACCAATGACATTTACTCCCTTTGGTCTAGGAACCAGTTCCCATACATCATTTCGAACAAATTGATGAAATTCTTCATGCATAGAATTAACCCAATCAGCATCTTGAAGAGCTTCATCCACCTTTTTCAGCTCAAATTGGGACAAATAGCATGAGTGAGTAATGACATTCAAAGCTTTGGATCTCAGTCTCATGTTATCATTCAGACTACCCAAAATATTTGTGGCAGGATGATTTAACTTCACTCTAGAAGATGGTCCTTTGACCAGAGATGTGGAGGTACCCTTCTGTTCAGATGGAGGACTAAGCTAACTCTGTATTGGTTGGATATCATGCACTGGTGTGGATGGTTCTGAACTTGATGGTACAAAGACCACATCATTTAGCACCAACAGCTCTTCCTCAGTATGCTTCCCCACATAATCATCAAGTAGTGAATCATCAGCTTCCAAGATCTTTTCTTGAACTAAAGTAGTTTTTTGTAAAAGGCTATCAAGACTTAATTCATCATTGATCACTACATTTGAAGATTCCATGACTGTTTTAGTTCTCAAATTGTACACCCTGTATGCTCTACTAGTGGAAGAGTATCCTAGAAAGTATTCCTTGTCACTCTTTGTATCAAACTTTTCTAGGTTCTCTCTATCACGCAAAATGTAGCAATCATTACCAAAAATTCTGAAATATTTGACAACGGGCTTCTTTCCTCTCCAGAGTTCATAGGGAGTTTGCTTAGAATCAAGTCTGAAATACACCCGATTGATTGTATGGCAAGCAGTGTTGACTGCTTCTCCCCAGAAGGACTTAAGCATCTTCTTATTGTGTAACATAACACGTGCCATTTCTTGGAAAACTCTATTCTTCTGTTCCACTATCCCATTCTACTGTGGTGTCTTGGGAGAAGAGAACTCTTGATGTGTGCCTTGATCATTGCAAAAGGTAGCCTGTTTTGAATTTTCATATTCTCTTCCATGATCACTTCTGATTCTAGCTATCATGGTACCTTTCTCAACATGCAATTTTTTACACAAATGAATCATTTTTTCTGGAGCCTCAGCTTTGTCTTTCAAAAGCACAACCCATGTATATCTAGTATAATCATCTACAACCACTAGGATATACCTCTTTCCTCCCAAACTCAAAACTCTGGCCGAACCCATGAGATTAATGTGTAATAGCTCTAAAGGTCTAGTAGTTTGAACATCAGTTACAGACAGATGTTTGGACTTCACTTGTTTACCCATCTGACATGGTCCACATATGCATTTTTCAATCTTCTCAAACTTGGGTAAACCAATAACTGCATCACACTTGGAAATCTTCTCTAATTGTTTGTGACTTGCATGTCCCAACCGTTGTTGCCATGAGTCAACTTGATTGATCTTTGCACTAAAACATTTGTTGCTTATACTTGGTGTTATACCATAACAATTATCAGCTGTTCTCACACCAATACACATACAATCACCTCCTCCATCGAGTATCTCACACTCATACTTGGCGAAAAGAACATTCAACCCATTATCACAAATTTGACTAATGCTGAGTAAGTTAGCTTTCAACCCATCAACATACCAGACATCTTCAAAAATTGACAGCCCTGGGATGTCCACGGTTCCAATGCCTCTAATCACAAACTTGCTTCCATCACCAAATGTGATTGTACCAATCTTTCCTTCAAAGAGAGTCTTGAATAAAAATTTATTTCCTGTCATATGCCTAGAACAACCACTATCCAAATACCAGAGATAAGAATCACGTGCCTTTAAGGCGGTTAAAGCAGTTTAACACAAATAATTATTGTCAGACACAATTATATCAAGATGCTTAATGGAAGATTTAATGAAAGTACCAAGGGACAAAAACAACAAGTAAACAAGTTGGCATATATGCAAAAAGATATTCCAAGAATCCATGAAAAACAGGGGTCAAGGATCAACTCAGAGATCAAAAGATCTACACACAAGAGCTACCCGCTCTGATTCCACTTGTAGAGTTTGTTTAAACCCCTTAAACCACAATTGAATTAACCTAGTTAACAAGCCAAGTTATTACTTAGTCCAAATTCTAGATATAGGTTAACACAATCATATAATCATATCAATGTAAAGTGCGGAATATAAAAACACAAAGATATGATGACCTAGGAAAACCAAACTGGTAAAAAACCTAGGGAGGATTTAACCTAGCTATCCTCAAGGTAAACCTAAATTCACTATGAAAGAATCGAAGTGTACAATAGAGACTCAGACCACTAACATCCTATTGCTACCCACCAGTAGAACTTACTGACACGACCACGTGCAAGCTCCGAGACCACAGACTCCTTCTTTCTTGGATTCTCCAGCAAGTACAAGCACTCTCGCTTGTGTATCTTTAAGCTCTTATGGTAGCAACTGAACGATCATACAGTTCTTAAAGCAATCTTCTTCTTGATAATCCTAAGCTTGTGTGAAGCCAAACACCTCTCTAATCTAACAAAAAATTCACACAAACAACAATATGAGCAACCTTAAAAACGTGACTAGAGTTTGCTTTTTATACCTAGGGCAAAACATAAAACCTTACACGTCATATGGGCTTAGGGCTGAGTTGGAAAATCTACAAAAAAAAATAATCTACATGACTTTCAATCGGTCGAGTCTAATTCTCGATCGATCAAGTCAGGCAGAAATGCACAGTAACTTCTGCAGTTAACTCGATTCTAACTTTTCATAAATCACATGCTTTGAGCAAGTCCAAAACATAACTAGGCACCAGTTTTGATCATGGTCTGCCAACAATACATATTAGAGTTCTAATACATTAGTTCCTAAGTACTTAGAACCTAACAAAAAATATCAATTTTAAAATATGTCTTTTGACAACACAATTTAAAATATCACAATTAAACATTTGATATGAGCTTTTAAGCTAATTTGTTTGTTTAGACAATTTTTTAGAAATGCTACGTTCACAATATTTTCATAACAAATCCTAGTTGCCAATTGTCTTATTTATTATTCCGCTATGCATGATATTGACATAATATTGATGTTTGTTTGTTTTAATAAGGTTTATTTATAATAAATCTAATTAATAACTTGGGTTTGAAACTTGTTAATTCTATCAACCGGGGTCTTAATTTCCCAACAACTAGATTAAATTTACATATCATTAAAATTGTCTTTTTGTTCACTAGTAACAACCTGACACTTAGAATTTGTTATAAAAGCATTGAGGACATGTTGTGAACATAACATTTCTTGCAATTTTTTGGTTCAATCTTCAATGGACCAAAATTTTTTAGAAGTGAAATTTTATTTTTAATGGGAAATTTTTTATTTAGGATGCTCAAGTTTTTTTTCTTTTAGGGTGGTCAACAACCCATATTAATTTAGAATTTTTTTTAAGTATAAAATTTATTTATTTTTTTCCAAATTGAGGGTGGTCCTATGACCACCCTTAATTATACATGCCCCCCCCCCCCCCCCCCCCGGTAGCTTTGGCCATCACTAATTGACTCACGTAAATTGTGAGCAACACTATTATAATTAAATTGTAGATGAACATGAACCAAGGGAGTCAATTTCACGCCCAAGATTGTTTCAGTTTGGTCAAGAAAACAAAATATTTCAGTACTGATTGATATTGGTGTACCGTTTTAGGATTACTGCTATTTATATATTTATATACATATACATATATATATATATATATATTGAATTATTTATGTAATTATGAATTATGTTTATCAACATAAATTTTAAAATCAACATATTTTATAAGCCTATATATTAGCTTAAGTACATTGATCAATATATTAGATTAAATAAAATGTTTTTGAATAGTTTTTTTCAATATATATATATATTAGATACAAGCTGGTATAGCTAAAATAAGTCGGTACAACCTAGAATTTTTTTGGGTACGTTTTGGAGGAGTATTAGTACCAGTTTAACGGCTGGTACGGTATATTTACCCAGTACCAGTATGATATAAAAGCTACATGAACTTGTTCTAGCTTCGATTTGATGGCCACAATTACAGAACTCAACAAAATAAATCTTCAAATTTAAAACCGAAAACTTAATCCATTGAAAGTATGACATAAAATCTATAGGCTATCATACACTCAGACCATAGGTGACCATCATTTAGACTATAGCAGCAGCAGCTAATTCTATTCAAAAGGATGAAAATTTTAAGACACTTTATAAAATACTGTAAACTAAATTCCCAACTTGAATACCAAATTGTAAACTAAATATTTGATCCTGAAATTGACATGGTTAATACTGCACATTTTTTGAAAATTATTAATTAAATCAAGTTCAAGTAATTTAATTACTGGCATAAATTGGAGATTGTAGCCCCTTTGAGAATATAAGAGCTTTGAACTTGAGAGTTTTAACTAATTTTTTTATTGTTAAAAAAAGAAAAAGTAATAGGAAATCAATGGTAAGAACAAGTGCACAGATTTTTTTTTTTTTTTTTTCAAAGTGAGTAGTGATAGACAGTAGGGATAATTCAAATTTCACTATATAACCTTTATAAATTCATGTCAAACAAAACAAAACAAAACAAAAATATGTTATCGTTTATTATGTTATTGAAATCCATCAATTACATTCATTGTTATGTCAATTTGTTAACTCATTGTAATAAAAATATAGAGTGGCTTTAGCATCAAGGATAGCTTATTTATAATGCAGGCACCTTGTATGAGTTTCGATGATGAGATTGCCTACTCCAAATTTGTCTTCGTCATGTGAGTTGAAAAGTAGTAAAGATAGAAGTGGTTAAAGAATATTAATTTCTGAGTTAAATGCAATACATTTTTTTAATTAAATTCAAATACATAAGTGAATTTAATTTAATTTTCCTTTAAAAAAATACATTTTATAGTGTACTAGTCAATATAGATTATAGACATAGATATAATTTAAGCACATTCAAAAGCTGTATTTGAGTTTTGTCTATGAATAATAATAAGCTAGGAAGACCAACCAAATTTATCACTTTCTTTATCTTTTATCCTTTTCTTCTTTTATCTTTTTTGGCATAATATGAATTAAAAATAGTGTAAGTTGAGAGTAATCGACGAATTAACAATCAGATTTAATTTAAGCTCAAACTGAACTGAAGTCAATGGATTACACTATCTTCCATGGTGTAGGGAAGACTGGATAGCTTGATATTGTCAACTTGACGCTATGCAAAAGTCAATGGATTACACTCTGAAGTTAAGATAAACATCTGAATTTTGAAACCCAGGCAAATACGATCCAGCATATTCTTGAAATGCAGTCACAACTATCACATTCGTACCTAGCTTTGAATCCATCTAATTATTGGTTCTACAATAGTAATTATCAATTATTCTATTTGATTTAGGCAGACAAAGCACAAAAGTCACACAAAAACTTTCCACCAAAATATTAACTTATTAACAACCCCTTGAAGAAATACAGACACATCCAATCAGTTGAATACACATGATGTGTTCAATTAGTTCAGAGCTTGATCAATTCTGGACAGAGCTTGACCTATTACTTCAATCTATCGGTTGTTAAGATTGGTTGTGCCGTAGTAACATAGAACTGTAATATTTTTTTCATTGAACTGGTCTTATTTGTTGAAAATTTAAGGCATGGGGTAGTAGTTAAAGAATAATTTGCCAATCAAAAAGAAAATTGGCAATAATGGAAGACTGAACAAGTCTACGTATGACGTATGGAAAACCATAGACCTATTCAATGTGTCTTATCTATAAATAGACATGCTTTCCATGCAACATTTCTCATCCCTCACCCGAAGCAAAAATATATAGAACAGAAGATAGAGTTAGCCTGAAATATGAGGAAAGCTTACATTGTAACTGTTGCCCTCTTCGCTTTGGCATTCTCTCTTGCCTCTGCCTCTGACCCCGATCCCCTGCAGGACTTCTGTGTTGCACTTAAGGACTACTCTGAATACTCCAAATCAGCTGGTACGAACATTTGTTTTTCTTTTTTCAAGTGGTTTCATTATTTTTTTCATGTGAGGAATCTACACTAACTAGAATATTAATGGAAGAAATATTATTAGCTACCTGGCCTTACTATTTTCTGCACCGAAGTCTTAGGCATTATATTTAAAGTGTCCATAACAAAAATTCATTTATGCAGTATTCGTTAATGGAAAGTTCTGCAAGGATCCAAAGCTTGGGATTGCCTATAGATGTAATTTTTTTTTTAATTTGGAGAATTTGGGATATAAAAATAATGTTGGGTTTAGTACCTCTTCCTCGTTTGTCAATTTGTCTATTAATTTATGCAGTAAAACCATTATTTACTAAATTTAAAAAAAGGAAAAAAATTGCATAATATATTAAGATACAGTTTATTTGAGGTAGACTGAAGCTCAACTACAATTAAATGAAAAAAGCCAACCAAAAAATAGGCACTGCTACTTAAATTGAATACATCCATTTTCAGCTGACATGCTGTATCCCAAGCTAGCTTTGGCCATCCCTAGCTGACCAACGTAATTTGTGAGCAACACTATTATAATTAAACTAGCTGATATCCCGCGCGATACACGATGTATTTTGATAAATTTTATAAAAAATTATTTATGATTCATTGATTTCATAAATACTATTATTGGTAGTCACACTTAATCTATGAGGTTTTCTACTAAAACTAAATACATTGGGGGAGAAATTCCTCTAATTCATGCAACCAAGAAATGTTAACAGATCATAGTGAAATTGTCACCTACAAACCTGTTGGTTCCTTCGTGTCTTTCTTGTATTATATATGTTTTATATATCAATTAGCTATAAAAACTTTTAGAATTTCATGATACAACAATAGAAAAAATAATATCATAGTGATGCAATAATATCACAATTTAACCTCCAATTTTAATTGAACTAAAAGTAGCCAAAAATAGATCCTTACCAAGTATACGCATCATACAGAAAACCAAAAATATAAATTGGCACATAATAAGAAAAAATAAGTCTAAATAAATTACAATGCTACATAAGTAAAACCATATACATAAAATATAAACAAAATATTTAAGACGAACATAATATTTTAAAAATTAACATACCTCTCAAAAAGTAAAACAAAGATATTGTGAGAAAATTATGGAAGTTTAATTTTTAAGTCCTATGAAAATAGAGATTTATACTGGACAAATGTGGAGACAAATAATATTTGTCCAATTCATTGAATTCGACTCTTGCAGTTCTACATTGAAGTTAGTCTTATGCAAAAAATTGAAAAGTTTTTTTGATTCCTAAATTTCCCATGACTTTTAAGATCCATCTGTATCAATTCAAAGCATGTAAAGTTATTAATGTATACAAATTCTTTGAATTTTATTCATACATTTCCCATGACTTTTTAAATCCATCCGTATTAATTCAAAGCATGTAAAGTTATAAATGTATACAAATTCTTTGAATTTTATTAGTAATACATTGAAATAAATGCATTTGTCATTATGTGAGAAAGCATGAGGTTCTGCCAAGTGACACATTGTATGGCATCCTTCTCATTTAGGCTTTTACTTTATCTAAATTTAGCATTTATGTCAACTTATTAAGTAATGGCAAATGCATTTATTTTAATGTATTAATAAAATTCAAAAAATTTGTATACATTTATAAATGTAGGAATAAAATTCAAAAAAATTTGTATACATTTAAAACTTTACATCATTTGAATAGATAGGGATGGATCTAAAAAGTCATGGGAAAGGTAGGAATTAAAAAAACTTTTCAATTTTCTACATAAGACTAACTTCAATACAAAATTGCAAGAGTTGAATTCAATGAATAAGACAAATATTATTTTTCTCCACATCAATCAATCAATCATCAATATATAAATATATATATATATATATATATATATATATATAGCAGAAACCTTATGTTGAAAAGCACGACAATCTGCCAAGTGGCACATTGAATAACATTCTTCTCATTTAAGCATTCACCTCATCTAAATTTAGCATTTATATCAAACTATTAAGTAATGGAAAATGCATTTATTTCAATGTATTAATAAAATTCAAAGAATTTGTATACACTTATAATTTTACATACTTTGAATTGATATGGATGGATTTAAAAAGTCATGGGAAATGTAGGAATAAAATTCAAAGGTTGAAGTTAGTTTTATGCTGAAAATTGAGAAGTTTTTTTTTATTCCTACCTTACCCATGACTTTTTAGATCTATCCGTATCAATTTACATGTAAAGTTATAAATGTATACAAATTCTTTGAATTTTATTTATACATTTCCCATGACTTGTTAAATCCATCTATATCAATTCAAAGTATGTAAAGTTATAAATGTATACAAATTCTTAAAATTTTATTAATACATTGAAATAAATGCATTTGCCATTACTTAATAAGTTGACATAAATGATAAATTTAGGTAAGGTGGAAGCCTAAATGAGAAGGATGTTATACAATATGCCACTTGGCAAAACATTATACTTTCCCACATGAGGTCTCTACTTTTATATATATATTTATATATATTGATTGTAGATGAACATGAAACTGGTCTAGCTTGGATCGACAGCCACAGAAGATACAGAAATTAACAAAAATAAATCTTCAAATTTAAAACCGAAAACTTCATCCATTCAAAGTAAGACATAAAATCTACAGGGGCTATCATACACTCAAACACATAAAATAAATTAACAGATAATTACTCTACAGCGCCAGCACCTAATTGCTGCATACTTGTATGCAGCAAAACCTTTTCCATTCGTTTGCATGTTCACTTTTTGACGGAACTAATACCAGCCCTCTCAGCGATAAAACTTACTTTAAAATCGGTTACATGTGTTGTGTTGGCCGTTGGCCTGTAATGCCTTGTTAATCAACAATTTTTACTGGGTCTTGTTTACGTGATTGAAAATATTATATATGGATAAAAACGTATCGAGAAGACTAAATCATAATTTCTTGGAATTCAAGTTTGAAGATAAAGACGAGTTTAACAACTTTTGTCTTGGTGACAAAAGTCTCTAAAATAGAAACGAGATTAGAATTTGTTGTTCCTGGATTAGAAGAAATACGTGGAAATTTTGTTCAAGGAATTTATTATGAGATATTATATATGTGTTTTCATCATGAGAAGAGGAATAAAATTGTCTGCATGTCCAAGGGGTTGGAACTCTCATCATTAGCCGAATCTTTGTCATGTGCTTCAATTTTCCATGCTGTCTTACGACACATAGTGCCGCCTTAAATTTCTTTATATATGACTGATGAAGCAGAATATCGTCAGTTGAGGGTTCGTCCAGATGAATTCCAGCCGGTGATCGTCCGTCCACGAAATGATCGTATTGCTCCTGTTGGCAAGACAAACTCTCTTTTTTGGTCGCCGGTGTGGCGCCTGCCACAGCGTCTCCGATGATAAAGTTAGTAATCAGTATAACAAAAAATTCAAGTTGTGATGCTGTGTTCTTTCTGTATCGTACCTTGTATGAGTGTTGTGAGGGCTTTATATACCCTTGAGGATTATAGCCGTTGGGAGTACTAATGACTTCCAGGATAACGTATCTAGTGGAGTTTATTAGTCTTAATGTGCTCTCATTACTTCGTCCAGCTAGTCATGTAACGGCTGGAGTTTTATTGGCAGCATTAAATGGCATTGACTCTTTTTGATGACGTGGATACGGATCATGTCCGTCTGTAGAGCAAGCTTCGTCTGCACTTGCCCTCGTCGGCTTCATATTCGTCAGTACCATCAGATGCCCCCGGGCTTCATGGCCGTCAGGGACGGTCGTGGAAGCCGAACAGTTTTTTTTTTTTTTTCCCTTTGGGGTTTCGTGCCGCATTGAATGCGTTATGGCGGCATTACGTGGGCTGTAGCCACGTGGCATGATGTGATTGGAGAGGGACTGACCCTTGGGTTTCCCGCCGATTTTCGGTTTTCACTCCTATTGGGTTTTTAAACTCCTTTCTTTGTACCTCATCTTTCACTTTCCTTTAGACTCCATTCTTCTTC
Organism: Castanea mollissima; assembly: GCA_014183005.1. Lineage (NCBI taxonomy): Eukaryota > Viridiplantae > Streptophyta > Magnoliopsida > Fagales > Fagaceae > Castanea > Castanea mollissima. Next base: position 5,007,836 of record JACAVU010000010.1, on the reverse strand, counting down.
CTCCGAGCACCTTCTTCGTATATTTTTCTGTCTCCTTCCGATTTCGGCTGGCTAGGCTGTTGGGCTTCCTGCTTTTTTGAGGTAAGTTTTTCTTCTCTTCTCTTCTTCTCTCTTTTTTTTTTTTTTTTTTGCAAGTACCTGATTTTGATTTCTTTTATTTTATTTTGTTTTTCTCTTTTTGGTGGGAATCTTAGTGTGTTTTTTTTTCTTAGGATTGGGAGTTCATGGTCAGTAATTTAGAAGTTAGGGAAGTTTGTCCTTCAATTTCTTTCCTTTTCGCTCGCTTAGGAGGGTCCTTAGGTGCTTTCCCTAATTTGAGGGGCTTTGTTTCAGAGGGTAGTAGCCTAGGCGTTGTTTTGGGTGATTTATTCCCATTGCTCGAGAGTCTGTTGATTGGTTTGAAGGCTCGGTGAAGAAATTGTGGTTGATGTCTGAGGTTAGAACTAGCGATCTTGATACTGGGCTGTCATCTAGCGACGACCCTATGGAGGGAGATACAGCCGTCTCAACTTTGAGAGAGGTTAGGGCTTTTCACGCCCTCGTGGAGCCGTGTGGGTTAGATTCCGACGCCGTCAGTCGGTTTAGGGATAGGTTCCAATTTCCATCGCGGGTCCGTGTTCGTCGCCCCACTAACGACGATAGGGCTTGCTCGTTCTTTCCCGGTGAGGTGTGCTTCTATGAGGCCGCTTTCACTTGTGGACTTAGGCTTCCCGTCCATCCGTTCGTGATGGAGCTCCTGGCATATCTGGGGATTGCCCCTGGGCAGCTTATGCCCAATTCGTGGAGAATAGTGGTCAACTGTATGGAAATATGGTTGGCTGCTAACGGGGATATGATTAAGGTAAACGAGCTCGTTTATTTATACCGTTTGAAGGAGTCGAAAGAATACGGGTATTACGAGCTCGTGCCTTGGGAGCGGAGAACCAGGATCGTCAAGGGTTTACCCTCGTCCTTCAGGTACTGGAAATCCAGATTTGTGTATGTGTCTGGGGACGACTTTGAGACTCCCTCTAGCCAGGACTGGGGTGAGATCCCAAGGTTGCTTCGTCGGTGGGGAACCCCGACATTAGGTGCGTCAGTCTCTTTCCTTGGTTCTTTATTTCTATTCATATATTTTTTTATTTTGGGGTAATTGTAACTGACTTTCTTCGTCATTGTGCAGCCAAGAGAAGGCCGAAGTTGAAAAGTAGGTACAAGGATCGTGTTGAGGCGGCTATCACGTATTCTCAGTCTATCGAAGATTGGGACGACTTGGTGGACCCGAGGACTCTAGCTTTCTACAACCTCGGCCCCGATCCGTCTCCTTACGTTTTGCGGAACCTGACTATAGAAGGAAAGAAGAGTGAGTTCGTCGGTCTAAATTTTGAGGCTATACTTGTTTGATTTTTTTTCTCCTCTTGCCCTATATTTTTTTTTTTTTTTAACTTTTCCTGTTCGTAGAGATGACGACGAAATTTAACAAAGGTATGTACGAGAAGATGAGATCCAAGAAGTCCGAGCCCTTGTCGAACCTCGGGAAGAAGGTGGTTCGGGTGAAGGGCAAGGTCACTTCCGTCACTCCGACGGCCTCGAGTACGCCCGTCGTTTCGGGTGCGGAGACGACAAGGACGGCTTCTCCGACCACCTCGATAGAGGAAATCCCGACGCCTGCTTCCAAGAGGCCTCGTATATTGGATAGAGGAGAGGAAGCTGCTGGATCGTCCACTATTTGGGAGGACGAGAAGTTGTCTATGAATCGGGCTCGCGGGGTCGTCAATGCTGAGGACCTAAAGGTGTTGTCAGATTCGACTGCGACTGAGTTGATGGGTCGTCACATCCATAAACTCGTCCAGGTAACCTGTTTATTTCCTTTAACGCCTTTACATATGCTCTTCCCTTTCTGTTCGTCCCTTCGCATGCCTTTACTATATATATACTTATTGTTTTTAGGTGTTGGGGGAGGTCGTCCATCTTTCAGCGGAGTATCAAGCTCAGGAGGCCAAGGTCGAGTCTTCACTTTCCCGGATCAAGGTCTTGGAGATGGAGAACTCGAAGTTGAAGAGGGACTTGATAACCGCTATGGAGGACGTTCACAAATGCAAGGAGGAGGCCAAAAAGCTGGGCGACGATCTCAAGGTTGAACAGCAGCTGGTCTTGGAGAAGGACGAGCAACTTGCGGCGCGAAGGAGAAGATTAAGGTCGTCGCTGCTCGCGCCATCGAGGGCTTCCAGCAAACTGAAGAGTACAACTCTGTACTCTTCAGCTGGTACTTTAAGGGTTTTGAACTCTTGAGAAGGTACTGCCTCAAGCATCCTTCCGGAGTCGACTTAGAGGCGCTGGATATGGAGGAGGTCGACAAGGAGATTTCTGCTGACGAGGCTGCCCAAGCTGCTGCTGCCGAAGCTTCTGGAGATGTTCCCGATGCCCCCGCCCTTGATGCCCCAACCCTTGATGCCCCAGCTGAGGATGATGCCGACCCGGATGCTTGACCCTGTTATTAAAGATTTTTTTTTTTTTGAAGTGCCTGTCATGTTTTTCAGGCTCATTTTCCTGGACAACTAGAAATTTTATATGTATCTTTAGCCCAGTGTTTTATGGGTTTTGTTTTTGAACAATAGCCTTTGGTTTTTGGCTCTTACATCATCGTATCTATTTGAACATGTTTTCCTGTATGTCAATATGTTTATATTTTGTTATACTCACCTTCAATGTGTGTTGGGCACGTCACTGCATGGGTTTCCTTCTGCACCTCCGCTCTTTTTTTTTTAACTTCGTCAGTAATGCACGTCCGTCGATACGGTATTTTTTTACTTAGCTTTTTTCTAGACAATCTTTATATCTCGTCAGTAATGTACATCCGTTGATGCGGAATTTTATTACTTAGACTTTTGGAGACATTCTCTATGTCTCGTCAGTAATGTACATCCGTCGATGCGGAATTTTATTACTTAGACTTTTGGAGACATTCTTTGTATCTCGTCAGTAATGTACATCCGTCGATGCGGAATTTTATTACTTAGACTTTTGGAGACATTCTTTGTGTCTCGTCAGTAATGTACATCCGTCGATGCGGAATTTTATTACTTAGACTTTTGGAGACATTTTTTGTGTCTCGTCAGTAATGTACATCCGTCGATGCGAAATTTTATTACTTAGACTTTTGTAGACATTCTTTGTGTCTCGTCAGTAATGTACATCCGTCGATGCGGAATTTTATTACTTAGACTTTTGTAGACATTCTTTGTGTCTCGTCAGTAATGTACATCCGTCGATGCGGAATTTTATTACTTAGACTTTTGTAGACATTCTTTGTGTCTCGTCAGTAATCTGGACTGGTCAGTTGGTACGACTGTAGGCAATGCTTTTATTAATTTCAGAAAAGTGATTACAATAGCTTGTTACACCTTTTGATAGTACTTCTTCAGATGTTCAATGTTCCATGGTCGAGGAAGTGCTTTCCCGTCAAGAGTCTCCAGATGGTAACTGCCTTGTCTGGAGTAATGAGTGACTCGGTATGGCCCTTCCCATGTAGGGCCGAGTTTTCCTTGAGTGGAGTCTCTAGTTGCTGTCGTCACCTTTCGTAGGACGAGGTCACCGATGTGGAGTCGCCTGAGCTTCACTCTTCTATTGTAGTACTCGGTCATTTTCTTCTGGTATTGCGTCATCCTATCTGAGGCTCTGTCTCTTATCTCGTCTAGGAGGTCCAGGTTTACTCGCAGCTGTTGTTCATTGCCTTCGTCCTGGTATGCTTCTCGTCTGACGCTTGTTACTCCTACTTCCACCGGAATTACAGCTTCAGTACCATATGTCAATCTGAAGGGGGTTTCGCCCGTCGGGGTTCTTGCCGTGGTTCTGTATGCCCATAGCACGTTGGGTAACTCTTCTGGCCAGGCACCCTTCGAGTCCTCCAGCTTGGTTTTGATTATCTGGAGCAATGTCCGATTCGTTACTTCCGTCTGCCCGTTCGCCTGTGGATGCCCAGGGGACGAGAACTGGTTTTTGATGCCGAGACCAGAGCAAAAGTCTTTGAAGCTTTGGTTATCAAACTGTCGTCCATTATCCGTTACAATCGTCCGTGGAATCCCGAACCTGCATATGATATTCTTCCACACGAAGTTTCGGATTCGTGCTTCAGTGATAGATGCCGTTGCCTCGGCTTCGACCCATTTTGTGAAATAATCGATTGCGACGAGTAGGAATCTTACCTGTCCTTTTCCCGGGGGTAGTGGTCCGACGATGTCGATTCCCCATTGCGCGAATGGCCAGGGGGATGATATGGCCGTCAACTTCTCCGCTGGGAGACGTTGGATATTCCCAAATTTCTGACACTTGTCGCAATTTTTGACGAGTTGTGTTGCGTCCGTTTGGATGGTTGGCCAGAAATAACCTGTCCTGATGACTTTGCTCGCCAGGGATCTAGGGCCAGCATGGTTGCCACATACGCCTTCATGTATTTCTTTTAATATGTACCTGGCTTCGTCCTCGTCGACACATTTTAGGTATGGTAGGGAATAACCCCTTTTGTATAGTTGGTCGTTCAGAATGGTGAATCTGACTGCTCTCTGCTTGACCTTCCTGGCCTCTTTGGGGTCTTGGGGGAGGTGCCCGTCTTGGAGGAAGGACATGATTGGTGCCATCCAGTTGTTTATTCTCTGAACTGCGAATATCTAGATTTCTTCAATGCTGGGGCGTTCCTGTATTTCCAGGGCCAGCTCCGTGCACGTCGGTTCATCTTCTGACGAGGCTATCTTCGCAATCTCGTCTGCTTCCATATTCTGGCCTCTTGGGATCTGTATGAACTCCAGTTTATCGAATTCCCGAGCCAACTGTTTCGCTATCCTGAGGTATTTCTGCATTCTTTCCTCCTTTGCTTCGTATTCTTCTCTGATCTGGGCCACTACTAGCTTCGAATCGCTTTGGACAATGAGATTTTTTGCTCCGATTGCTTTCCCCAGTCTCAGTCCCGTCAGTATACCTTCGTACTCAGCTTCGTTATTGGTGGCGGGGAACAGAAGTCGAACCCCATACTTGAGCGTCTCTCCCTCGGGGGTCGTTATAACAATCCCTACTCCTCCCCTCTTCTGGGCTGATGACCCGTCAGTATTAATCGTCCACCGATCTGAAGTATTTTCACGGTGGTCATCGTCACTAGGGGTGAACTCGGCGACGAAATCTGCTAATGCTTGGGCTTTGATGGCGGTTCTGGGAAGGTACTCGATGTCGAACTGGCTAAGTTCTACTGCCCATTGAACCATTCTCCCGGCCGCTTCTGGCTTATTCATGGACTTTCTGATTGGTTGATCCGTCATTACCAATATTGGGTGTGCTTCGAAGTATGGTCGCAACTTCCGTGAAGCTACTATCAAAGCGAATGCGATTTTCTCAATCTTGGGGTACTTGGCTTCTGCCCCCTGGAATGCCTGGCTTATGTAATAAACTGGTAACTGTTTCTTGTCTTCTTCTCTGATCAGGGCCGCACTGACGGCTGTTTCTGATGCTGCTAGATATAGGTAGAGGCTTTCCCCTTCCTTTGACGGACTTAATAGGGGTGGGTTGCTTAAGTAGCGTTTAAGCTCTTGGAACGCGGCTTCACATTCGTCAGTCCAGGCGAAGGCTTGCTTCAACGTTTTAAAGAATGGGAGGCATTTGTCCGTGGCTTTGGAGACGAACCTATTTAGTGCAGCAATTCGCCCCGTGAGCTTTTGGACATCTTTGACGGACTTTGGTGACGCCATGTCTAGTATTGCTCGCACCTTCTCCGGATTGGCCTCTATCCCTCTTTGGGACACCATAAATCCCAAGAATTTCCCTGATGCTACCCCGAAAACACACTTGCTGGGATTCAACTTCATCTGATATCTCCTGAGGGTGTTGAATGTTTCTTCTAAGTCGTCCAGGTGTGCCAGCTCTTTTTTGCTCTTGACGAGCATGTCGTCCACGTATACTTCCATGTTTCTGCCGATCTGTTCCCTGAACATTTTGTTCACTAACCTTTGGTATGTTGCCCCCGCGTTCTTTAGTCCAAAAGGCATCACCTTATAACAGTAAAGCCCTTGACTTGTGATGAAGGCGGTCTTCTCTTGATCTTCCTCAGCCATCTTTATTTGGTTGTATCCCGAGAAGGCGTCCATGAACGTCAGGACTTTGTGGCCGGCCGTAGAGTCTACCAGTTGGTCTATCCTAGGCAAAGGGAAACTATCCTTTGGGCATGCCTTGTTTAGGTCCGTGAAATCTACACACATTCTCCATTTTCCATTTGCTTTCTTTACCAGGACGACGTTGGCAACCCACTCGGGATAATACACTTCCCTGATGAAGTCTGCCTGCAATAGCTTATTCACTTCGTCGTTGATTGCTTGGCTTCGTTCGGGGGCAAAGACACGGCGTCTTTGCTGGACGGGTTTCCTTTCAGGATCTACATTTAACTTGTGCTGAATCACTTGTCGCGATATGCCGGGCATATCCTCATGACTCCATGCGAAGACGTCCCGGTTTTTCCTGAGGAATTGAACAAGCTTCGTCCTCATTTCGGGGCTTAATGCTGTCCCTATCTTCGTCATCTTCGCGGGTTCTCCCTCAACGAGCTCGACGGCCTCCAAAGACTCCGCTTCGTCTTCTTTCTCCTCTTCTATCATCCACGTGTGACTCTCCTTCATGGCCACTACAGCCTGATAGCATTCCCTGGCCAGGACTTGATCTCCTTTAACTTCGCCGACACCATCCTCAGTTGGGAATTTCACCTTTAAGCAGTATGTGGACGTGACCGCCCTCCATTTGTTAAGCGTAGGTCTGCCAATGATTACATTGTACGCTGACGGACAATCTACCACCAAAAAATCTAACTGACGAGTCTGCTGCTTCGGGTATGTTCCTATCGTGACTTTTAGCGTCACTATGCCCCTGGGGTATACTTTGTCTCCGCTAAAGCTGACGAGAGGAGAGTCAAAGGGACGCAGCCTCTTGGGATCAAGTTTTAACTGCTGGAAGGCCGGCAGGTACATGATATCGGCGGAGCTGCCATTATCTATGAGTACCCTCTTGGTGTTATATCCCTCGATTGTGAGTGTTATAACTAAGGGATCATTGTGTGGCTGTCTTACTCCTCGTGCGTCTTCTTCGTTGAAGGATATGTCATTGCCTGTTCGTCTCTGTTTCAGTGGGGGCTGTATGTGGACGCTATTTACTTGCCTCTGGCATGCTTTTTTGAGGGACTTGTATGATCCTCCCGTTGGTGGCCCTCCTGCAATCGTGTGGATTTCCCCAACCACGTCTTGTGGTAGTTGTGGAGCGCTGCCCCCACTCTTTGTCGAAGGTTCGCGCTGGCCCTTGCCTTCGTCTCTGTGCCTGCTGGGTTCTCCCTTCTTGACATACTTCTGCAATTTTCCTTTCTGTATCAGTTCTTCTATTTGTCCTTTTAGGTCTCGGCAATCCTCCGTGTAATGGCCGTGATCCTTGTGGAATCGGCAGTACTTGTTCTTGTCCCGCACATTAGGTGATGAATGTAGAGGCTTTGGCCACTGAAGGTAGTGTTGATCCTGGATCTGCGTCAAAATTTTGTCAATAGGCATAATCAGAGGTGTAAATTTTACCGTTCGTGGTGTCTTCTCTTCCCTTCGCTTATCTACGTCACTCAACCGACGGTTTGGACGCTCCCTTTTTTGCCCCCTACGTTCGTCGTCGTGCCTGACTTCTTTTTTCAATCTACCTTCGTCAATGATGGCGGCTAGCGCGTCTTCGGCATTCATGTATTTTTGCGCTTTCAGGAGCATCTCGGCCATCGTCCTGGGCGGATTCTTCGCCAGCGAGACGACGAACTCCCGAGACCTAAGTCCGGCCTTAAATGTCGTCAGCTGTACTTTGTCGTCTGCATCATCCACTTCTAAGGTTTCTCGAGTGAAGCGCTTTACATACGAGCGCAATGTCTCCTTCTCACCTTGCTTAATGGTGAGCAGGTGATCCGCGGGCCTCTTAGGACGTTGTCCTCTGACAAAGTGGCGCAAAAAAGTGCTACTCAACTGTTCAAAGTTGTCAATAGATGAAGTGGGCAGCCTCGTGAACCATTCTCTACCAGCCCCCTTTAGAGTGGTGGGAAAGGAACGACACATTATTTCATCTGGGGGCTATTGAAGACCCAATGTCGTCTTGAAGGTGTTAAGGTGGTCTTGGGGGTCCTTGAGTCCGTCAAAAGGTTCGAGTTGTGGTAGCCGAAACTTTGGTGGTATTAGCCGTTCTAAAACTGCCATGGTGAATGGAGAATCTGTGGCCCTGACCATCTTATCCAGGCTCCGATCCGTCTTCTCCTTGATGGCATTTTTCAGTTCGTTCATCTCTCTCCTCATTTCCTGTAGGAGATCCGAATGCTGCTCCTCCGGGGTGATGGTCCTTCTTCGGTCGGTTCTATCGTGGCTATCTCCTTCGTCTTCTTGGATCGCTCTTGATCTGTTTTCCTCCTGCTGAAGCCTTTGCCTCATTTCTTCATTCTGTTTGGTTAGCTCTTCCACAGAAGCCATAAGAGCTTGGACTTGCTGAGCCAAAGCTGCTGTGTCTTGGTTGGATTCCATCTGGATATTGAAGTTGGTAGGAACTGCGCTTTCAGACCGTAGTACGAGAACGTCGTTCCCCACAGACGGCGCCAAACTGATGAAGCAGAATATCGTCAGTTGAGGGTTCGTCCAGATGAATTCCAGCCGGTGATCGTCCGTCCACGAAATGATCGTATTGCTCCTGTTGGCAAGACAAACTCTCTTTTTTGGTCGCCGGTATGGCGCCTGCCACAGCGTCTCCGATGATAAAGTTAGTAATCAGTATAACAAAAAATTCAAGTTGTGATGCTGTGTTCTTTCTGTATCGTACCTTGTATGAGTGTTGTGAGGGCTTTATATACCCTTGAGGATTATAGCCGTTGGGAGTACTAATGACTTCCAGGATAACGTATCTGGTGGAGTTTATTAGTCTTAATGTGCTCTCATTACTTCGTCCAGCTAGTCATGTAACGGCTGGAGTTTTATTGGCAGCATTAAATGGCATTGACTCTTTTTGATGATGTGGATACGGATCATGTCCGTCTGTAGAGCAAGCTTCGTCTGCACTTGCCCTCGTCGGCTTCATATTCGTCAGTACCATCAATGACCTAATTTCCATCTTGTACATACCAAATTGTAAACTAAATATTCGATCCTGAAAATGACATGGTTCATACTGCACATTTTTTTTTAATTATATAATAAATCAAGTTCAAGGGATTTAATTATTAGCATAAATTGGAGAGTGTAGCCCCTTTGAGAATATAGGAGTTTTGAACTTGAAAGTTTTAACTATTTCTTTATTGCTAAAAAAACGAAAAAAGAAAAAGAAAATGGAAATCGATGGATTTTTTCGAAGTGACTAATGCTAGAGAATAGGAATAATACAAATTTTACCATATAACTTTTATAAATTCATGTCTCACAAAAAAAAAAAATGATATTGTTTATTATGTTATTGAAATCCATCAATTATATTGATTGTTATGTCAATTTGTTAACTTGTTGTAATAAAATTTGAGTGGCTTTAGCATTAAGGATAGCTTACATATAATGCAAGCGGCAGGGGCCTTGTTTGAGTTTCGGTAATGAGATCGCCTACTCCAAATTTGTCTTGGTGATCATCATGTGAGTTGAAAAGTAGTAAAGATAGAATTGGTTAAAGAATATTAAGAAGAAAAAAAAAGTCAAATAATCGATAAAACTTAAATATAATTTCTTAGTTAGATGCAATAAATTTTCTTAATTAAATTCAATTATATAAGTGAATTTAATTTAATTTATCTTAAAAAAATATAATACATTTTCTACTATAATGGTCAATATAGATTATTGGCATGTGTTTCAATTTAGGCACATTGAAAAACTGTATTTAAGTTTTGTCCATGAATAATAAGCTAGGAAGACCAACCAAATCTATCACTTTCTTTATCTTTTTTTTTTTTTTTCTTCTATCCTTTTTGGCATAAAATGAATTAAAAATAGTGTAAGTTGAGAGTAATCAATGCATTAACAATCAGATTTAATTTCATTAAATCAGATTTGCAATATAAACAATGCTGACCATAAGCTCAGGCTGAACTGAAGTCTATTGAAACCTATTTTCCATGGTGCAGGTGAAGACTGGAGAGCCTGATGTTGTCAACTTCATGTTGATTGATGTTATCCAAAACTCAATGGATTACCCTCTGAAGTTAAGATAAACATTTGAATTTTGAAACTAGGCATATACGACCAGCATATTCTAGAAAGTTGAAATGCAGTCACAACAATCATATTCGTACCAAGCTTAAACACCACCTTTTTTTTTTTCTTTAAAAATAGAAAGCCAAAAATTGAATGTCTAACATGTTATATCACTACAACAAAGTGCATTCTTTTTTTTTTATTGATAAGCCATATTCTTGTATTATCAAAATAAATAAATAAAGGATTCTTTTTAATGATGTATTTCCCAGTGGTTGCAAAAAAAGTTGTGAATAGGAGGACGATAACGTTTTGTGGTTCAAAATGGCGTCCGTTTGTTTTCACTTTAAAATCCATTTTACTTCGGTACTTTCCATGAAAATAATTGGTAAAAACTAAAATTGGGATAAATTATTTGGACAGCCTTCTAGCTAAATATGGTGATAGAAAATCTTAATGTCAGTTATATTTTTACAACTAGTCGTTTACCCGTTTGATGCATAGGAAACTTTTAAAAACCAGTTGTTAACTCATGTAAGGCACCGGAAATTTCATCAGCTTAAATACAGATTTTTTTTTTTTTTTTGAGAAAGAGTTTAATCTATTGTTAAACTTTCTCTAACTTTTCCTCTCCCTTTTACCTTTTTCTTCTCCTCATTACTATCTACATTAATATCACTTTTCTTCTATCCTTTTATCTTCCTTTATTTTTTTACTTTTCTTATTCCCCTCCTCTTATTATAAATTTCTAATTTGCTTTCACATCTTATACATAGTTTTTCTCACACACAAAATGTTATTTCTATATCTTTCTTTCTCTCTTTTTTCCATTTTTGGCAGATTTCTTTAAATTTTTTTTACTGCATCTCTACTTTAGGTTGGATGAATTTTTGTATTATTTGAAACTCTACTTTGGGTTGATGTGATTAAGTTTTGTGTTTTCAAGTTATTATCTTTTTTTATTTTCTTTGATTTCATAGATGTTATCATATTGCATTATAAAAATAGAATATAAGAACATAATGTTATTTTATTACATAATATGACTTGGATAATTTGATGTCTATTGCTATTTTTTTTTTTTTTACTATTTTTATTCTCATATTGTTTTCTATAAATTTCTTATTATTCTCTCTCACATTCTCTCATGAAAAGTGGTTATTTTATTTCTCTTGATTTTTTATTCTTTCTTGCAACTCTATTTTATAATGATGAATCATTGTGATTTTTAAAACTCTATTTTGGGTTCATATGTTTTGGTATTATATTTTTTTAGTTCCCAATCACAAGTAATCTTCTCTCTCTACAATTATATTTAGAGATATAAATTATATATATTCAATATAAGCTTGATATGATTTTTGATTATCATGATAATCTCTTTTAAGAGAATGAATATATAATTTAAATAATTTATTTAAATAAAAATTATATATATATATATATATATATATATATATTGCTTAAATGTATAATCATAGCCTTTATGCTAAAACAAATGAATAATTGCTCTAAAGATTACATTTGTATATTCATAGCCTTTATGTTTAGAAAGACTTTCACTTAAATTTAGCTGTACCGAAGTGGATGGAAATGATACAGTAAAGTGGATCAACGAAAGTGTAGCAAACAATATTAAATGCTATGTTTAAAATTTTAGATATTACAAGTTTGAGATTATATATTTTTTTAATAAATTTGGATTTAGATTAGGTGCTTTCAACCCAAATATGTCTTTTCCCATTAGGTAAGTGCACAAACATATATCGAAGTGGACCAAAATGAACTGAATGGACCAAATTTGAGTACATGGAACAAAGTGGACTAAATAGACTTAATAGAATCGAATAGACCGAATAGGAACAAGATGGACCAAATAGAACCAAAGTGGATATAATAGACTGAAATGGGACCAAATGGGACCGAAGTGGACCATATAGGACAAATGTAGTCTGAATAGGACCGAAGTGGAAAAAATTGACCGAATAGAACCAAAGTGAACAAAATGAACTGAATAAGACCAAAGTGGACCGAATGGCCTAAATAGGACTGAAGTGGATCAAAGTGGATAGAATGAACCGAATAGGACTAATGTTGACCAAATAGGACCAAATAGAACCAAAGTAGGCAGAATGGACCAAACAAGACTAAAGTGAACAGAATGGAGCGAATAGGACCGAAGTGGACAGAATAAGACCAATATATTGAATTGGACCGAATAGAACTACAGAGGGCAGAATGGACTAAATAGGACCAAAGAGTACTGATTGGACCAAATAGGAAAAATGTGGACCGAATAAGACTTTTGAATATTTATCATTTTTATTGCATTTTTAGGGTTCATATTTCTAAACTAGAAAGGCTGGGTTCTAAGTTGTTACTGTTGTTCATGTTTTTCCAACATAAAAATATGGACCTAACACATTTGAAAGGTTATTAAGGTGCTTCCCATTGACAAAGTCGATTTGCATATGGACGTTGATATCAAGTTACCTAATAGGCTAACACACTAGAAGCTTTGAATCCATCTAATTATTGGTCCTACAATAGTAATTATCAACTATTCTATTTAATTTAGGCAAACAAAGGTCACACAGAAACCTCCACCAAAGTATTTAATTATTAACAACCCCATGAAATACAGACACATCGAATACGAGACATGGTGTGTTCAATTAGTTCAGAGCTTGATCAATTGTGGAAAAAGATGAGCGATGAAGTACATTGTAAGAATAAAAAACAGGTTTAGTAGTTGTTAAGATTGGTTGTGCCGTAGTAACATAGAATTGTAATATTATCTCATTGAACTGGTCTTATTTGTTGAAAATTTAAGGCATGGGGAAGTAGGTAAAGAATAATTTGGCAATCAAAAAGAAAATTGGTAATAATGGAAGACTGAACAAGTCTATATATCATTCACTTATGGAAAACCATAGACCTATTCAATGTGTCTTATCTATAAATAGACATGCTTTCCATGCAACATTTCTCATCCCTCACCCGAAGCAAAAATATATAGAACAGAAGATAGAGTAAGCCTGAAATATGAGGAAAGCTTACATTGTAACTGTTGCCCTCTTCGCTTTGGCATTCTCTCTTGCCTCTGCCTCTGATCCCGATCCCCTGCAGGACTTTTGTGTTGCACTTAAGGACTACTCCGACTCCAAATCAGCCGGTACATTTCTTTTTCATTTTCAAGTTTTGGCATTATTTTTGTCATGTGATGAATCTACACTAACCAGAATATTAATGGAAGAAATATTATTAGCTACCTGGCCTTTTTTTTTTTTTTTTCTGAATCGAAGTCTTAGGCATTCTCGTAAAATAATAAACAAATTCTTTATTATAGATAATTGCAGGTATTTGATGAAAACTTCAATTGTAGAAGAAATACTTAATTATGTTAAGCTTTTTGACATTGCACTTTTGCTATGCCGAAGCATACAATGATAATGTATGAGCAAAACTCAATTGATTATTGTTAAAAGATGATAATATTCATCATCATTTTAAAAGTTTTCAAGGAGTGGATATTATTTTTTACTTTTAGCAAGTAGATTCTAAAAACCTGTTAGTGTCCATAACAAAAATTCATCTATGCAGTATTCGTTAATGGAAAGTTCTGCAAGGATCCAAAGCTTGTCAAAGCTGAAGATTTCTTTTTCAAGGGATTGAACATTGCTGGGAACACAAATAATAAAGTTGGGTCAAATGTCACTACCGTGAATGTAGACACATTACCAGGCCTCAATACTCTTGGCATATCCCTGGCTCGAATCGACTTTGCACCATATGGAGAAAATCCACCCCATACTCACCCTCGCGGCACTGAAATTCTAGTAGTTGTGGAGGGTACTCTCTTCGTTGGTTTTGTAACATCCAACCCAGAGAATCGCCTCTTCACCAAAACTCTAAATAAGGGGGATGTGTTTGTCTTTCCAATTGGTCTCATTCACTTCCAATTAAACGTGGGAAAAACTAATGCAATTGCCATTTCTGGTTTAAGCAGCCAAAATGCAGGCGTAATCACAATAGCAGATGCTGTCTTTGGATCCGATCCTCCAATTAATCCTGATGTTCTCACCAAGGCCTTCCAACTCGACAAAAATGTGGTTGAAGAGCTTCAGAAAGAATTTGGAGGTGACAATTATTAGAAGAAAAAAAAATGTTTGTAAGTGCCTTGAAGCACTAGTCATTTTGCTATGTTTATCCCCTTGCAATCATAACTAGAATAAAATAAAACGATTGCCTATATATGTAATTTTTTTTTTAATTTGGAGGATTTGGGATATAAAAGTAATGTTGGGTTTAGTACGTACCTCTTCCTCGTTTGTCAATTTGTCTATTAATTTATGCAGTAAAACCATTATTTACTAAATTTAAAATAAAAAAAAAGGAAAAAAAAATTGCATAATATATTAAGATACAGTTTATTTGAGGTAGACCGAAGCTCAACTACAGTTAAATGAAAAAAGCCTACCAAAAAATAGGCACAGCTACTTAAATTGAATACATCCATTTTCAGCTCACATGCTGTATCCCAAGCTAGCCGTGGCCATCCCTAGCTGACTAACGTAATTTGTGAGCAACCTTTTCCATTCGTTTGCATGTTTGCTTTTCCATAGCTTTTGAAATTTTTCATTAATTTTCTTTTACATTGGGTAATAAATCTAAAAATTACACAAAATGTACTCACCGACCTCCCCTAAGAAAATTTTCTGACTCCACCACTGGAGTCACTTGTGTTGGCCCTTGGCTTGTAATGCCTCGTTAATCAACAATTTTTTCTGGGTCTTGTTTACGTGAATAGAAAGATTATACATGGATAAAAACATATCGGGAAGACTAAGTCATAATTTCTTGGAATTCAAGTTTGAAGATAAAGACATGAGTTTAACAACTTTTTTCTTGTTGATAAAAGTCTCTATAGATAATGAGATTAGAATTTGTTGTTCCTGGATTAGAAGAAATACGTGGAAATTGTGCTCAAGAAATTTATTATGAGATATTAAGTACTTTCATCATGAGAAGAAGATTAAAATTGTCTGTATGTCCAAGGTGTTGGAACTCTCATGTACACCATAACAAGCCTAATCTTTGTCTTGTGCTTCAGTTTTCCATGCTGTCGTACAACACATAGAGCCGCATTAAATATCTTTGTATATAACCTAATTTCCATCTTTGACTACCAAATTGTAAACTAAATATTTGATCCTGAAAATGACATGGTTCATACTGCACATTTTTTTTAATTATTAATTAAATCAAGTTCAAGTGATTTAATTAATGGCATAAATTGGAGAGTGTAGCCCCTTTGAGAATATAGGTGTTTTGAACTTGAAAGTTTTAACTATTTCTTTATTCTTAAAAAAAAAAATCAATGGATTTTTTCGAAGCAAGTAATGCTAGAGAGTAGGGATAATACAAATTTTACTATATAACTTTTATAAATTCATGTCTCACAAAACTACCCAAAAAAAAATGTTATTGTTTATTATGTTATTGAAATCCATCAATTACATTGATTGGTATATCAATTTGTTAACTTGTTGTAATAAAATTTAGAGTGACCTTAGCATTAAGATTCGGTGATGAGATCACCTACTCCAAATTTGTCTTGGTCATCATGTGAGTTGAAAAGTAGTTAAGATAGAAGTGGTTAAAGAATATTAGGAAGAAGAAAAAGAATTGTTAAAAAATAAATAATCGATGAAACTTAGACATCTTAGTTAGATGCAATACATTTTCTTAATTAAATTCAAATATATAAGTGAATTTAATTTACTTTTTCTCTAAAAAGATAATACATTTTATACTCTAATGGTCAATATAGATTACTGACATGTGTTTCAATTTAAGCATATTGAAAAACTGTATTTAAGTTTCGTTCATGAATAATAAGCTAGGAAGACCAACCAAATCTATCACTTTCTTTGATTTTTTTTTTTTTCTTCCATCCTTTTCGGCATTAAATGAATTAAAAATAGTAATCAAAGCATTAACAATCAGATTTAATTTCATTATATCAGATTTGCGATATAGACAAACAAAGCTGACCATAAGTTCAAGCTGAACTGAAATCTATTGAAACCTATTTTCCATGGTGTAGGTGTAGAAGGGAGAGCTTGACGTTGTCAACTTCATGTTGATTGATGTTATCCAAAACTCAATGGATTACACTCTGGAGTTAAGATAAACATTTGAATTTTGAAACCCAGGCATATACGACCCAGCATACTCTAGAAAGTTGAAATGCAGTCACAACAATCACATACGTACCAAGCTTAAACACCACCTTTTTTTTTTCTTTGAAAAAAGAAAACCAAAATTGAATGTCTAACATGTTATATCACTACAACAAAGTGCATTCTTTTTTTTTGATACTCCAAATTCTTTTACTATCAAAATAAATAAATAAAGGATTCTTTATAATGATGTTTTCCCAATGGTTGCAAAAAAGGCTGTGAATAGGACGATAACTTTTTGTGGTTCAAAATGGCGTCCGTTTGTTTTCACTTTAAAATCCATTTTACTTCGGTACTTTCCATGAAAATAATTGGTAAAAACTAAAATTGGGATAAATTATTTGGACAGCCTTCTAGCTAAATATTGTGATAGAAAATCTTAATCTTAGTTATATTTTTACAACTAGTCGTTAACCCGTTTGATGCAT
The DNA here is from genome assembly GCA_014183005.1 of Castanea mollissima. Taxonomy (NCBI): domain Eukaryota; kingdom Viridiplantae; phylum Streptophyta; class Magnoliopsida; order Fagales; family Fagaceae; genus Castanea; species Castanea mollissima. The sequence continues at coordinate 4,990,976 of JACAVU010000010.1, read as the reverse complement.
AGGAAACTTTTTACAACCAGTTGTTAACTAATGTAATGCACGGGAAATTTCATCAACTTAAATACAGATTTTTTTTTTTTTTTGAGAAAGAGTTTAATCTATTGTTAAATGTTCTCTAACTTTTCCTCTCCCTTTTACCTTTTTCTTCTCCTCATTACTATCTACATTAATATCACTTTTCTTCTATCCTTTTATCTTCCTTTATTTTTTACTTTTCTTATTCCCCTCCTCATATTATAAATTTCTAATTTGCTTTCACATCTTATACATAGTTTTTCTCACACACAAAATGTTATTTCTATATCTTTCTTTCTCCCTTTTTTCCATTTATGGCGGATTTTTTTAAAATATTTTTACTGCATCTCTACTTTAGGTTGGATGAATTTTTGTATTATTTGAAACTCTACTTTGGGTTGATGTGATTAAGTTTTGTGTTTTTAAGTTATTATCTTTTTTATTTTCTTTGATTTCATAGATGTTATCATATTGCATTATAAAAATAGAATATAAGAACATAATGTTATTTTATTACATAACATGACTTGGATAATTTGATGTCTATTGCTATTTTTTTTTTTTACTATTTTTATTCTCATATTGTTTTCTATAAATTTCTTATTATTCTCTCTCACATTCTCTCATGAAAAGTGGTTATTTTATTTCTCTTGATTTTTTATTCTTTCTTGCAACTCTATTTTATAATGATGAATCATTGTGAGTTTTAAGACTCTATTTTGGGTTCATATGTTTTGGTATTATATTTTTTTAGTTCCCAATCACAAGTAATCTTCTCTCTCTACAATTATATTTAGAGATATAAATTATATATATTCAATATGAGCTTGATATGATTTTTGATTATCATGATAATCTCTTTTAAGAGAATGAATATATAATTTAAATAATTTATTTAAATAAAAATTATATATATATATATATTGCTTAAATGTATAATCATAGCTTTTATGCTAAAACAAATGAATAATTGCTCTAAAGATTACATTTGTATATTCATAGCCTTTATGTTTAGAAAGACTTTCACTTAAATTTAGCTGTACCGAAGTGGATGGAAATGATACAGTAAAGTGGATAAACAAAAGTGTAGCAAACAATATTAAATGCTATGTTTAAAATTTTAGATATTACGAGTTTGAGATTATATATTTTTTTAATAAATTTGGATTTAGATTAGGTGCTTTCAACCCAAATATGTCTTTTCCCATTAGGTAAGTGCACAAAAATATATCGAAGTGAACCAAAATGAATTGAATGGACCAAATTTGAGTAAATGGAACAAAGTGGACCAAATAGACTTAATAGAATCGAATGGACCGAATAGGAACAAGATGGACCAAATAGAACAAAAGTGGATATAATAGACTGAAATGGGACCAAATGGGACCGAAGTCGACCATATAGGACCAATGTAGTTTGAATAGGACCGAAGTGGAAAAATGGACCGAATAAACCAAAGTGAACAAAATGAACTGAATAAGACGAAAGTGGACCGAATGGCCTAAATAGAACTGAAGTGGATCAAAGTGGATAGAATGAACCGAATTGGACTAAAGTTGACCAAATAGGACCAAATAGAACCAAAGTAGGAAGAATGGACTAAACAAGACTAAAGTGTACAGAAAGGAGGGAATAGGACGGAAGTGGACAGAATAAGACCAATGTATTGAATTGGACCGAATAGAACTATAGTGGGCAGAATGGACTAAATAGGACCAAAGAGTACTGATTGGACCAAATAGGAAAAATGTGGACCGAATAAGACTTTTGAATATTTATCTTTTTTATTGCATTTTTAGGGTTCATATTTCTAAACTAGAAAGACTGGGTTCTAAGTTGTTACTGTTGTTCATGTTTTTCCAACATAAAAATATGGACCTAACACATTTGAAAGGTTATTAAGGTGCTTCCCATTGACAAAGTCGATTTGCATATGGACGTTGATAGCAAGTTACCTAATAGGCTAACACACTAGAAGCTTTGAATCCATCTAATTATTGGTCCTACAATAGTAATTATCAACTATTCTATTTAATTTAGGCAAACAAAGGTCACACAGAAACCTCCACCAAAGTATTTAATTATTAACAACCCCATGAAATTCAGACACATCGAATACGAGACATGGTGTGTTCAATTAGTTCAGAGCTAGATCAATTGTGGAAAAAGATGAGCGATGAAGTACATTGTAAGAATAAAAAGCAGGTTTAGTACACATAGTTGTTAAGATTGGTTGTGCCGTAGTAACATAGAATTGTGATATTATCTCATTGAACTAGTCTTATTTGTTGAAAATTTAAGGCATGGGGAAGTAGGTAAAGAATAATTTGGCAATCAAAAAGAAAATAGGTAATAATGGAAGACTGAACAAGTCTATATATCATTCACTTATGGAAAACCATAGACCTATTCAATGTTTCTTATCTATAAATAGACATGCTTTCCATGCAACATTTCTCATCCCTCACCCGAAGCAAAAATATATAGAACAGAAGATAGAGTAAGCCTGAAATATGAGGAAAGCTTACATTGTAACTGTTGCCCTCTTCGCTTTGGCATTCTCTCTTGCCTCTGCCTCTGATCCCGATCCCCTGCAGGACTTTTGTGTTGCACTTAAGGACTACTCCGACTCCAAATCCGCCGGTACATTTCTTTTTCATTTTCAAGTTTTGGCATTATTTTTGTCATGTGAAGAATCTACACTAACCAGAATATTAATGGAAGAAATATTATTAGCTACCTGGCCTTTTTATTTTCTGAATCGAAGTCTTAGGCATTCTTGTAAAATAATAAACAAATTCTTTATTATAGATAATTGCAGGTATTTGATGAAACCATCAATTGTAGCATATGGAATCATTAATTGTGAAAATTTTAATATTATGATAATGTATGAGCAAAACTCAATTGATTACTGTTAAAAGATGATAATATTCATCATCATTTTAAAAGTTTTTAAGGAGTGGATATTATTTTTTACTTTTAGCAAGTAGATTCTAAAAACCTGTCAGTGTCCATTACAAAAATTCATTTATGCAGTATTCGTTAATGGAAAGTTCTGCAAGGATCCAAATCTTGTCAAAGCTGAAGATTTCTTCTTCGAGGGATTGAACATTGCTAGGAACACAGATAATAAAGTTGGGTCAAACGTCACTACCGTGAATGTAGACACATTACCAGGCCTCAATACTCTTGGCATATCCCTAGCTCGAATTGACTTTGCACCATATGGAGAAAATCCGCCCCATACTCACCCTCGCGGCACTGAAATTCTAGTAGTTGTGGAGGGTACTCTCTTCGTTGGTTTTGTAACATCCAACCCAGAGAATCGCCTCTTCACCAAAACTCTAAATAAGGGGGATGTGTTTGTCTTTCCAATTGGTCTCATTCACTTCCAATTAAACGTGGGAAAAACTAATGCAATTGCCATTTCTGGTTTAAGTAGCCAAAATGCAGGCGTGATCACAATAGCAGATGCTGTCTTTGGATCCGATCCTCCAATTAATCCTAATGTTCTCACCAAGGCCTTCCAACTCGACAAAAATGTGGTTGAAGAGCTTCAGAAAGAATTTGGAGGTGACAATTATTAGAAAAAAAAAATGTTTGTAAGTGCCTTGAAGCACTAGTCATTTTGCTATGTTTATCCCCTTGCAATCATAACTAGAATAAAATAAAACGATTGCCTATATATGTAATTTTTTTTTTTTTTTTTAATTTGGAGGATTTGGGATATAAAAATAATGTTGGGTTTAGTACCTCTTCCTCGTTTGTCAATTTGTCTATTAATTTATGCTGTAAAACCATTATTTACTAAATTTACAAAAAGAAAAAAAATTGCATAATATATTAAGATACAGTTTATTTGAGGTAGACTGAAGCTCAACTACAGTTAAATGAAAAAAGCCTACCAAAAAATAGGCACAGCTACTTAAATTGAATACATCCGTTTTCAGCTCACATGCTGTATCCCAAGCTAGCTTTGGCCATCCCTAGCTGACTAACGTAATTTGTGAGCAACACTATTATAATTAAATTGTAGATGAACATGAAACTGGTCTAGCTTGGATCGACAGCGACAGTAGATACCGAAATTAACAAAAATAAATCTTCAAATTTAAAACGGAAAACTTCATCCATTCAAAGTAAGACATAAAATCTACAGGGGCTATCATACACTCAGACACATAAAATAAATTAACAGGTAATTACTCTACAGTGGCAGCACCTAATTGCTGCATACTTGTATGCAGCAAAACCTTTTCCATTCGTTTGCATGTTCACTTTTTGACGGAACTAATACCAGCCCTCTCAGCGATAAAACTTACTTTAGAATCGGTTACATGTGTTGTGTTGGCCGTTGGCCTGTAATGCCTTGTTAATCAACAATTTTTACTGGGTCTTGTTTACGTGATTAAAAATATTATACATGGATAAAAACATATCTAGAAGACTAAATCATAATTTCTTGGAATTCAAGTTTGAAGATAAGGACGAGTTTAACAACTTTTGTCTTGGTGACAAAAGTCTCTAAAATAGAAACGAGATTAGAATTTGTTGTTCCTGGATTAGAAGAAATACGTGGAAATTTTGTTCAAGGAATTTATTATGAGATATTATATATGTGTTTTCATCATGAGAAGAGGAATAAAATTGTCTGCATGTCCAAGGGGTTGGAACTCTCATCATTAGCCGAATCTTTGTCATGTGCTTCAATTTTCCATGCTGTCTTACGACACGTAGTGCCCTTTATATATGACCTAATTTCCATCTTGAATAACAAATTGTAAACTAAATATTCGATCCTGAAAATGACATGGTTCATACTGCACTTTTTTTTTTTTAATTATAAAATAAATCAAGTTCAAGTGATTTAATTATTGGCATAAATTGGAGAGTGTAGCCCCTTTGAGAATATAGGAGTTTTGAACTTGAAAGTTTTAACTATTTCTTTATTGCTAAAGAAACGAAAAAAGAAAAAGAAAATGGAAATCAATGGATTTTTTTGAAGTGACTAATGCTAGAGAACAGGAATAATACAAATTTTACCATATAACTTTTATAAATTCATGTCTCACAAAAAAAAAAATGATATTGTTTATTATGTTATTGAAATTCATCAATTACATTGATTGTTATGTCAATTTGTTAACTTGTTGTAATAAAATTTAGAGTGGCTTTAGCATTAAGGATAGCTTACATATAATGCAAGCGGCAGGGGCCTTGTTTGAGTTTCGGTAATGAGATCGCCTACTCCAAATTTGTCTTGGTCATCATGTGAGTTGAAAAGTAGTAAAGATAGAATTGGTTAAAGAATATTAAGAAGAAGAAAAAAGTCAAATAATCGATAAAACTTAGATATAATTTCTTAGTTAGATGCAATAAATTTTCTTAATTAAATTCAATTATATAAGTGAATTTAATTTAATTTATCTTAAAAAAATATAATACATTTTCTACTATAATGGTCAATATAGATTATTGACATGTGTTTCAATTTAGGCACATTGAAAAACTGTATTTAAGTTTTGTCCATGAATAATAAGCTAGGAAGACCAACCAAATCTATCACTTTCTTTATCTTTTTTTTTTTTTTTTTCTTCTATCCTTTTTGGCATAAAATGAATTAAAAATAGTGTAAGTTGAGAGTAATCAATGCATTAACAATCAGATTTAATTTCATTAAATCAGATTTGCAATATAAACAAAGCTGACCATAAGCTCAGGCTGAACTGAAGTCTATTGAAACCTATTTTCCATGGTGCAGGTGAAGACTGGAGAGCTTGATGTTGTCAACTTCATGTTGATTGATGTTATCCAAAACTCAATGGATTACACTCTGAAGTTAAGATAAACATTTGAATTTTGAAACTCAGGCATATACGACCAGCATATTCTAGAAAGTTGAAATGCAGTCACAACAATCATATTCGTACCAAGCTTAAACACCACCTTTTTTTTTTCTTTAAAAATAGAAAACCAAAAATTGAATGTCTAACATGTTATATTACTACAACAAAGTGCATTCTTTTTTTTTTTGATAAGCCATATTCTTGTATTATCAAAATAAATAAATAAAGGATTCTTTTTAATGATGTATTTCCCAGTGGTTGCAAAAAAAGTTGTGAATAGGAGGACGATAACGTTTTGTGGTTCAAAATGGCGTCCGTTTGTTTTCACTTTAAAATCCATTTTACTTCGGTACTTTCCATGAAAATAATTGGTAAAAACTAAAATTGGGATAAATTATTTGGACAGCCTTCTAGCTAAATATTGTGATAGAAAATCTTAATGTCAGTTATATTTTTACAACTAGTCGTTAACCCGTTTGATGCATAGGAAACTTTTTACAACCAGTTGTTAACTCATGTAATGCACGGGAAATTTCATCAGCTTAAATATGGATTTTTTTTTTTTTTTTTTTTTTTGAGAAAGAGTTTAATCTATTGTTAAACTTTCTCTAACTTTTCCTCTCCCTGTTACCTTTTTCTTCTCCTCATTACTATCTACATTAATATCACTTTTCTTCTATCCTTTTATCTTCCTTTATTTTTTACTTTTCTTATTCCCCTCTTCTTATTATAAATTTCTAATTTGCTTTCACATCTTATACATAGTTTTTCTCACACACAAAATGTTATTTCTATATCTTTCTTTCTCTCTTTTTCCCATTTTTGGCAGATTTTTTTAAAATATTTTTACTGCATCTCTACTTTAGGTTGGATGAATTTTGTATTATTTGAAACTCTACTTTGGGTTGATGTAATTAAGTTTTGTGTTTTTAAGTTATTATCTTTTTTATTTTCTTTGATTTTATAGATGTTACCATATTGCATTATAAAAATAGAATATAAGAACATAATGTTATTTTATTACATAACATGACTTGGATAATTTGATGTCTATTGCTTTTTTTTTTTTTTTACTATTTTTATTCTCATATTGTTTTCTATAAATTTCTTATTATTCTCTCTCACATTCTCTCATGAAAAGTGGTTATTTTATTTCTCTTGATTTTTTATTCTTTCTTGCAACTCTATTTTATAATGATGAATCATTGTGATTTTTAAAACTCTATTTTGGGTTCATATGTTTTGGTATTATATTTTTTTAGTTCCCAATCACAAGTAATCTTCTCTCTCAACAATTATATTTAGAGATATAAATTATATATATTCAATATAAGCTTGATATGATTTCTGATTATCGTGATAATCTCTTTTAAGAGAATGAATATGTGATTTAAATAATTTATTTAAATAAAAATTATATATATATATATATATATATTGCTTAAATGTATAATCATAGCCTTTATGCTAAAACAAATGAATAATTGCTCTAAACATTACATTTGTATATTCATAGCCTTTATGTTTAGAAAGACTTTCACTTAAATTTAGCTGTACCGAAGTGGATGGAAATGATACAGTAAAGTGGATCAACAAAAGTGTAGTAAACAATATTAAATGCTATGTTTAAAATTTTAGATATTATGAGTTTGAGATTATATATTTTTTTAATAAATTTGAATTTAGATTAGGTGCTTTCAACCCAAATATGTCTTTTCCCATTAGGTAAGTGCACAAAAATATATCGAAGTGGACCAAAATGAACTGAATGGACCAAATTTGAGTAAATGGAACAAAGTGGACCAAATAAACTTAATAGAATTGAATGGACCGAATAGGAACAAGATAGACCAAATAGAACCAAAGTGGATATAATAGACTGAAATGGGACCAAATGGGACCGAAGTCGACCATATAGGACTAATGTAGTCTGAATAGAACCGAAGTGCAAAAATGGACCGAATAGAACCAAAGTGAACAAAATGAACTGCATAAGACCAAAGTAGACCGAATGGCCTAAATAGAACTGAAGTGGATCAAAGTAGATAGAATGAACCGAATAGGACTAATGTTGACTAAATAGGACCAAATAGAACAAAGTAGGCAGAATGGACCAAACAAGACTAAAGTGAACAGAATGGAGCGAATAGGACCGAAGTGGACAGAATAAGATCAATGTGTTGAATTGGACCGAATAGAACTATAGTGGGCAGAATGGACTAAATAGGACCAAAGAGTACTGATTGGACCAAATAGGAAAAATGTGGACCGAATAAGACTTTTGAATATTTATCATTTTTATTGCATTTTTAGGGTTCATATTTCTAAACTAGAAAGACTGGGTTCTAAGTTGTTACTGTTGTTCATGTTTTTCCAACATAAAAATATGGACCTAACACATTTGAAAGGTTATTAAGGTGCTTCCCATTGACAAAGTCGATTTGCATATGGACGTTGATAGCAAGTTACCTAATAGGCTAACACACTAGAAGCTTTGAATCCATCTAATTATTGGTCCTACAATAGTAATTATCAACTATTCTATTAATTTAGGCAAACAAACGTCACACAGAAACCTCCACCAAAGTATTTAATTATTAACAACCCCATGAAATTCAGACACATCGAATACGAGACATGGTGTGTTCAATTAGTTCAGAGCTAGATCAATTGTGGAAAAAGATGAGCGATGAAGTACATTGTAAGAATAAAAAGCAGGTTTAGTACACATAGTTGTTAAGATTGGTTGTGCCGTAGTAACATAGAATTGTGATATTATCTCATTGAACTGGTCTTATTTGTTGAAAATTTAAGGCATGGGGAAGTAGGTAAAGAATAATTTGGCAATCAAAAAGAAAATAGGTAATAATGGAAGACTGAACAAGTCTATATATCATTCACTTATGGAAAACCATAGACCTATTCAATGTTTCTTATCTATAAATAGACATGCTTTCCATGCAACATTTCTCATCCCTCACCCGAAGCAAAAATATATAGAACAGAAGATAGAGTAAGCCTGAAATATGAGGAAAGCTTACATTGTAACTGTTGCCCTCTTCGCTTTGGCATTCTCTCTTGCCTCTGCCTCTGATCCCGATCCCCTGCAGGACTTTTGTGTTGCACTTAAGGACTACTCCGACTCCAAATCCGCCGGTACATTTCTTTTTCATTTTCAAGTTTTGGCATTATTTTTGTCATGTGATGAATCTACACTAACCAGAATATTAATGGAAGAAATATTATTAGCTACCTGGCCTTTTTTTTCTTTTTTTCTTTTTCTGAATCGGAGTCCTAGGCATTCTCGTAAAATAATAAACAAATTCTTTATTATAGATAATTGCAGGTATTTGATGAAACCTTCAATTGTAGCATATGGAATCATTAATTGTGAAAATTTTACTATTATGATAATGTATGAGCAAAACTCAATTAATTATTGTTAAAAGATGATAATATTCATCATCATTTTAAAAGTTTTTAAGGAGTGGATATTATTTTTTACTTTTAGCAAGTAGATTCTAAAAACCTGTTAGTGTCCATAACAAAAATTCATTTATGCAGTATTCGTTAATGGAAAGTTTTGCAAGGATCCAAAGCTTGTCAAAGCTGAAGATTTCTTCTTCGAGGGATTGAACATGGCTGGGAACACAGATAATAAAGTTGGGTCAAATGTCACTACTGTGAATGTAGACACATTACCAGGCCTCAATACTCTTGGCATATCCCTAGCTCGAATTGACTTTGCACCATATGGAGAAAATCCGCCCCATACTCACCCTCGCGGCACTGAAATTCTAGTAGTTGTGGAGGGTACTCTCTTCGTTGGTTTTGTAACATCCAACCCAGAGAATCGCCTCTTCACCAAAACTCTAAATAAGGGGGATGTGTTTGTCTTTCCAATTGGTCTCATTCACTTCCAATTAAACGTGGGAAAAACTAATGCAATTGCCATTTCTGGTTTAAGTAGCCAAAATGCAGGCGTGATCACAATAGCAGATGCTGTCTTTGGATCCGATCCTCCAATTAATCCTAATGTTCTCACCATGGCCTTCCAACTCGACAAAAATGTGGTTGAAGAGCTTCAGAAAGAATTTGGAGGTGACAATTATTAGAAAAAAAAAAATGTTTGTAAGTGCCTTGAAGCACTAGTCATTTTGCTATGTTTATCCCCTTGCAATCATAACTAGAATAAAATAAAACGATTGCCTATATATGTAATTTTTCTTTTTAATTTGGAGGATTTGGGATATAAAAGTAATGTTGGGTTTAGTACCTCTTCCTCGTTTGTCAATTTGTCTATTAATTTATGCAGTAAAACCATTATTTACTAAATTTTAAAAAAAAAAAGGAAAAAAAAATTGCATAATATATTAAGATACAGTTTATTTGAGGTAGACTGAAGCTCAACTACAGTTAAATGAAAAAGGCCTACCAAAAAATAGGCACAGCTACTTAAATTGAATACATCCATTTTCAGCTCACATGCTGTATCCCAAGCTAGCTGTGGCCATCCCTAGCTGACTAACGTAATTTGTGAGCAACCTTTTCCATTCGTTTGCATGTTTGCTTTTCCATTCATAGCTTTTGAAATTTTTCATTAATTTTCTTTTACATTTGGTAATAAATCTAAAAATTACACAAAATGTACTCACCGACCTCCCCTAAGAAAATTTTCTGACTCCACCACTGGACTCACTTGTGTTGGCCCTTGGCTTGTAATGCCTCGTTAATCAACAATTTTTTCTGGGTCTTGTTTACGTGAATAGAAAGATTATACATGGATAAAAACTTCTCGGGAAGACTAAGTCATAATTTCTTGGAATTCAAGTTTGAAGATAAAGACATGAGTTTAACAACTTTTTTCTTGTTGATAAAAGTCTCTATAGATAATGAGATTAGAATTTGTTGTTCCTGGATTAGAAGAAATACGTGGAAATTGTGCTCAAGAAATTTATTATGAGATATTATGTACTTTCATCATGAGAAGAAGATTAAAATTGTCTGTATGTCCAAGGTGTTGGAACTCTCATGTACACCATAACAAGCCTAGTCTTTGTCTTGTGCTTCAATTTTCCATGCTGTCGTACAACACATAGAGCCGCATTAAATATCTTTGTATATAACCTAATTTCCATCTTTGACTACCAAATTGTAAACTAAATATTTGATCCTGAAAATGACATGGTTAATACTGTACATTTTTTTTTTAATTATTAATTAAATCAAGTTCAAGTGATTTAATTAATGGCATAAATTGGAGAGTGTAGCCCCTTTGAGAATATAGGTGTTTTGAACTTGAAAGTTTTAACTATTTCTTTATTCTTAAAAAAAAAAAAAAAATCAATGGATTTTTTCGAAGCAAGTAATGCTAGAGAGTAGGGATAATACAAATTTTACTATATAACTTTTATAAATTCATGTCTCACAAAACTACCAAAAAAAAAATGTTATTGTTTATTATGTTATTGAAATCCATCAATTACATTGATTGTTATATCAATTTGTTAACTTGTTGTAATAAAATTTAGAGTGACCTTAGCATTAAGATTCGGTGATGAGATCGCCTACTCCAAATTTGTCTTGGTCATCATGTGAGTTGAAAAGTAGTTAAGATAGAAGTGGTTAAAGAATATTAGGAAGAAGAAAAAGAATTGTTAAAAAATAAATAATCGATAAAAGTTAGACATCTTAGTTAGATGCAATACATTTCTTAATTAAATTCAAATATATAGGTGAATTTAATTTACTTTTTCTCTAAAAAGATAATACATTTTATATTGTAATGGTCAATATAGATTACTGACATGTGTTTAAATTTAAGCATATTGAAAAACTGTATTTAAGTTTCGTTCATGAATAATAAGCTAGGAAGACCAACCAAATCTATCACTTTCTTTGATTTTTTTTTTTTTTTCTTCCATCCTTTTCGGCATTAAATGAATTAAAAATAGTAATCAAAGCATTAACAATCAGATTTAATTTCATTATATCAGATTTGCGATATAAACAAACAAAGCTGACCATAAGTTCAAGCTGAACTGAAATCTATTGAAACCTATTTTCCATGGTGTAGGTGTAGAAGGGAGAGCTTGACGTTGTCAACTTCATGTTGATTGATGTTATCCAAAACTCAATAGATTACACTCTGGAGTTAAGATAAACATTTGAATTTTGAAACCCAGGCATATACGACCCAGCATATTCTAGAAAGTTGAAATGCAGTCACAACAATCACATACGTACCAAGCTTAAACACCACCTTTTTTTTTCTTTGAAAAAAGAAAACCAAAATTGAATGTCTAACATGTTATATCACTACAACAAAGTGCATTCTTTTTTTTTTTTTGATACTCCAAATTCTTTTACTATCAAAATAAATAAATAAAGGATTCTTTATAATGATGTTTTCCCAATGGTTGCAAAAAAGGTTGTGAATAGGACGATAACTTTCTGTGGTTCAAAATGGCGTTCGTTTGTTTTCACTTTAAAATCCATTTTATTTGGGTACTTTCATTGAAAATAATTGGTAAAAACTAAAATTGGAATAAATTATTTGGACAGCCTTCTAGCTAAATATTATGATAGACAAACTAAATGCCAGCTATATTTTTACTACTAGTCGTTAACACGTTTGATGCACAGGAAATTTTTTACAACTAGTCATTAACCCATGTAATGCACAGAAAAATTCATCAGCTTAAATACAGATTTTTTTTTTTTTTTTTTAAAGAGTTTCAACCTATGGATCTCGCTCCTGATGAAAGTTCTTTATTACCAGACCAAAATACCAATCAGTTTTTTGTATAGACGAGAATTGAACCTCTAAATCTCTTATTCAACCATCAGAGACTTTATAAATTTAACTAACTAGAACCCACAAATACATAATATGATTAAAATAACATAAGACAGTGTTAATCAATATTTTTGCTACGCTACTATCAAGCCACTTCAACAGCCACATCATTCACCAATTCTCAACATTCTCTCTCTTATTTTTAACTCTCTTTCTTTCTTATTAATTTCCTAACTTATTGTTATAGTTTCTCTAACTTTTCCTCTCCCTTTTACCTTTTTCATCTCCTCATTACTATCTACCTTAATATTACTTTTCCTGTATCTATCTTCCTTTATTTTTTGCTTTTTATTCCTCTCCTCTTATTATAAATTTACAATTCTCTTTATATCTTATACATAGTTTTCCCGCCCACAAAATGTTATTTCTTTATCTCTCTCTTTCTCTCTTTTTCCCCATTTTTGATGGATTTTTAAAGTACTTTTATTGCATCTCTACTTTAGGTTGGATGAATTTTTGTATTATTTGAAACTCTACGTTGGGTTGACGTGATTAAGTTTTGTGTTTTTAAGTTGTTATCCTTTTTTTTTTTCTCTAATTTCATAGATGTTATCATATTGCATTATAAAGATAGTATATAAGAATATTATGTTATTTTATTACATAACATGACTTAGATAATTTGGAGTCTAGTACTATATATATATATATATATATTACTATATTTATTCCCATATTATTTTCTATAAATTTCTTATTATTCTCACTCACCTTCGTTCTTGAAAAGTGGTTATTTTCTTTCTCTTGATTTTTTTTTCTTTCTTGTAACTCTATTTTATATTGATGAATCATTGTGATTTTTAAAACTCTATTTTTGGTTCATACGTTCTGGTATTGTATTTTTTAGTTTCCAATCACAAGTATTTTGAAAAAATAAATGAATAATTGCCCTAAAGATTACATTTGTATATTTATAGCCTTTATGTTTAGAAAGACTTTCATTTAAATTTAGTCTTACCAAAGTGGACAGAAATGCTACATTAATATGGATAAAGAAAATCATAGCAACAATAAATATTATGCTTAAGATCTTAGATATTGCGAATTTGAGATTATATTTTTTTTTAATTAAATTTGGATTAAAATTAGGTGCTTTCAACCCAAATATGTCTTTTCCTATTATGTAAGTGCATAAAAATAAATCAAAGTAGACCAAAATGAACCGAATTGGATCAAATTGAACAAAGTAGACTAAATTGACTTAATAGAACCGAATAGACCAAATAGGAACAAGATGGACCGAATAAAACCGAAGTGGAAATAATGGACAGAGCAAGATCAAATCGGACGAAAGTGGACCAATTAGGACTATTGTAGACTGAACAAGAGCGAAGTGGACAGAATGGACTGAAAAGAACCAAGTGGACAAAATGGACTGAATAGGACCGAAGTCGACTGAATTTCCCAAATAGGACTGAAGTGGGTCAAAGTGTAAAGAATGGACTGAATAGGACCAAATAGAACTAAAGTAGGTAGAATAGACCGAATAGAACCAAAGTGGATGGAGACCGATGTAGACAGAATAGGACCAATGTGAACTGAATAGAGCCAATGTGGACTGAATGGACCGATATGGACTGAATAAGAATTAATGGATTGAATTGGACCAAATAGAACTATTGTGGACAGAAAGGAAAAAATAGGACCTAATAGGACCAAATTGGACCGAAGAGGACTGTTTGGGCCAAATAGAAACAATGTGGACCGAATAAGACTTTTTAATATTTACCATTTTTATTGCACTTTTAGGGCTCATATTTCTAATTTCCAATGTCTATTTTAGTATTTTATTGAATTTTTAACTCAAAACTAAACATTTTAGCCCAAATATAATAAAATTTTATACTCTTCAACGCAAAATTAAGAAAAAAAAATGAAATTTTGAGCTAAACTTAAAAAGAAAACATACAAAAAGAACTAGTTTAAGGCCCAATTAGTCTAAAATGGACTGAAGGGAGACCGGAATTGATCAAGTGGACTAAATTGGACCAAAGTAGGCCTAACGTATCGAATAAAAATTGTTTAACTTTTAGATGGAACAAATTATTTTCAAAATTTTTTGGAGAAAACTCTATACAATACGAAAACTTTATTTATTCCCACACATAATGTGGGTGTGTAACTATTGTCAATAACTACAACTTGCATGTCTCTCCACTATTTCCTATTTCTATCCAAGTTCAATAACTACATCAAACATCTCTCCCATTGGCCTTCCCCCCACCGTTCTGCTTCTTCCATCATCTTCAAAAAAGAACTGCTGTTGTCAAAGTTATCTTTAAAATGCCTAGGTTTGAATTATGTAGGTTTTGTTGTTAACTTGTCCTTAGTATTTTTTGAGTTTGATAGTTGGACAATAATTTTGGTTTTGAATGGTTATGCTTTGCTTCTGTGACAAAGGTTTTCTGCTCAAGACTTGTGTCGATTTACATGAGCAATGGTACAGTAACGTATGAATCTTAGCCTAAGCAAGGCCCATGTGTGATGCATGAAGGGCATTCAGTTGATGATTCCACAATTCTTTCATGTTTGTAGATATTTGGCATTTTTTTTCTTTTTTTGCCTTCTCCATCGGATTCTCCCTTGGAGGGAGTGGCTCCATTTTTGGTGTGATATGACTCACTTTTCTTAAGTTGATTTCAATGTGCCTTAGGGAGAATTTGATTGTGCCATTGGTAAATTGTTTTTTGTTCCCCCTGTTTCCGTTATGTGACTGTAATTTTTCTGTGGTGAGGCCTAGCCCATTAAAGCTTTGACTTCTCAGTTCAACCACTGTAACTCGTTCCTAAACAATCTGGTCGCAAGTTAGTGCTGTTAGTCATTTACAAAATTTTCATAATGGCGGCACTAGTGAAACAAGTTTCGCAGAGAACTTGCATTTTGAACCTTTATAAGTTTTTATATATGCATATTTAGATTTATAAAAGAAAAACATTTATATATATATATAGGTTTGTTTGTCTTAACCGTCAGCAATGATAAATCACTAAACATTTTGTGTTAAATGCCTTTATGCCCTCGTGCTTTTATTTTAGAACATAAACTCTGCTAATGTACCAAATAGCACCCCTTATTTTTTCTTTGACAATGTGGTAAATAGACTTTAACACAGATGATTTATTTAGATGATTTATTTACGAATGAGCAAAACTACGGAGGCAAAACATCACCGGATGAATTTAAGGTCACCACTCCCAATAATCCACTATTATCAATCACAAATGATTACAAGTATAAAGAATCTTACCAAACCCTATGGCCTATCCTGAAATACCAACCTACAGTTGAACCCTTACTCCAATACCCAATTGGACTTGTATTGTAGCGGCAATCTCTCCGTTCAATGCACGAAACTTAGTACATGACTAACCAATGATGCAAGGATCACCATACATGACTAACTCTTTTGCACAAATCCTAGTACGTGACTCACTCACCAACTTGAGGAAGATTGTTATTGGCTGCAAAGTTCTTTAGGTCATCAACAATAAAGATCAGGAAGCACTTTGGTTACAAAACCCTAGGCGTAAAAACACAGTAGCTTCTACAAAGAGAATGATGAACTAGTTATAATATGCTTGTATTCTGTTTTCATACACTTTGCACATGTTGTGCATTCTACGACGACCTTTAAAATAAGCCTTATATATGTCTAGGGTTGTGAGAAAAGAAACCCTACACAAATACATAAGCATATGCGTGTAATCAGATCTGAAAAGTTTGATTTTGTAATTCTTAACAGATACAGCTTGTGTCAAACTTTAACATTAAATCTCAATAAAAAAAAAGATTCTATCGAGACTTCTGTCGAGTTTTAATGAACATCACTTTCTTCACTTGTTTCTTGGTCAGACTTACATGGCTTCAATGCTTAACTTGAACACTTGTTTCTTAAAGTACTAAAATCATCCTAAATCTACTCAATTACAAATAAAGTACATTTTGTCAAAAAATTAGCTAATTACAAAAATATGTCCTAACAACCCCCATAACTACATCTACAATTTAACCTCTTTTTGCTCCATATCATTAAAAATTTGCAAAGAAGAGGTCTAGTTGCAACAACATAAAAAATTTAGTTGTCTTATTGTTGCAATACCAATCTTTATACACTAAACTAGAAAAACTGGGTTCTCATTTGTTACTGTAGTTCATCTTTTTCCAACCTAAAAATATGGACCTCACCTAACACATTTGAAAGGTTAAGTTTTTTCCCATGGTCAAAGACTATCTTCATATGGACGTTGATTGTAGCAGTTACCTAATACACTAGAAGCTTTGAATCCATCTAATTATTGGTTCTACAATATTAATTATCAACCATTCTATTTAATTTTGGCAAACAAAAGCCACACAAACTTTCCACCAAAGTATTAAGTTATTAACAACACCTTGAAATACCAACACATCCAATCAGTTGCATTCAAGACATGGTGTGTTCAATTAGTTCAGAGCTTGATCAATTGTGAACAGAGATGAGCGATGAAGTACATTGTAAGAACAAAGTACAGGTTTAGTACGCATACTAATTCAAACTATTGGTTGTGCCGTAGTAACATAGAATTGTAATATTTTCTCATTGAACTGGTCTTATTCGTTGAAACTTTAAGGCACAGGGTAGTAGTTAAAGAATAATTTGGCAATCAAAAAGAATTGGTAATAATCGAAGACTGAACAAGTCTATATATCATTCACGTATGGAAAACCATAGACCTATTCAATGTGTCTTATCTATAAATAGACATTCTTTCCATGCAACATTTCTCATCCCTCATCCGAAGCAAAAATATATAGAACAGAAGATAGAGTAAGCCTGAAATATGAGGAAAGCTTACATTGTAACTGTTGCCCTCTTCGCATTGGCATTCTCTCTTGCCTCTGCCTCTGACCCTGATCCCCTGCAGGACTTCTGTGTTGCACTTAAGGACTACTCGGACTACTCCAAATCAGCGGGTACAAACTTTTCTTTTTCTTTTTTCAAGATTCTGCATTATTTTTCTCATGTGAACGATCTACACTAACCAGAATATTAATGGAAGAAATATTATTAGCTACCTGGCCTTTTTATTTTCTGAATCGAAGTCTTAGGCATTCTTTTGAAAATGTCCATAACAAAAATTCATTTATGCAGTATTCGTTAATGGAAAGTTCTGCAAGGATCCAAAGCTTGTCAAAGCTGAAGATTTCTTCTTCAAGGGATTGGACATTGCTGGGAACACAGAAAATAAATTTGGGTCAAACGTCACTACCGTGAATGTAGACACATTACCAGGCCTCAATACACTTGGCATATCCCTGGCTCGAATCGACTTTGCACCATATGGAGAAAATCCGCCACATACTCACCCTCGCGGCACTGAAATTCTAGTAGTCTTGGAGGGTACTCTCTTCGTTGGTTTTGTAACATCCAACCCAGATAATCGTCTCTTCACCAAAACTCTAAATAAGGGGGATGTGTTTGTCTTTCCAGTTGGTCTCATTCACTTCCAATTCAATGTGGGAAAAACTAATGCAATTGCCATTTCTGGTTTAAGCAGCCAAAATGCAGGCGTAATCACAATAGCAGATGCTATCTTTGGATCCAATCCTCCTATTAATCCTAATGTTCTCACCAAGGCCTTCCAACTTGACAAAAATGTGGTTGAAGATCTTCAAAAAGAATTTGGAGGTGATAATTAGAAAAAAAAATTGTTTGCAAGTGCCTTGAAGCACTAGTCATTTTGCTATGTCTATCTCCTTGCAATCATAACTAGAATAAAATAAAACAATTGCTTATGTAACTCATTTTAAATTTTGAGGGTTTCGGATATAATAAAAGAATGTTGGGTTAAGTAACTCTTCCTCATTTGTCTATTTTTCTATTAATTTATGCAGTAAGACCATTATTTACTAAATTTAAAAAAAGGAAAAAAAATTGCATAATGTATTAAGCTATAGTTTATTTAAGTTAGACTGAAGCTCAACTACAATTAAATGAAAAAAGGCTACCAAAAAAATAGGCACAGTTACATAAATTGAATAAATCCATTTTCAGCTCATATGTTGTATCCCAAGCTAGCTTTGCAGTGACGACTCCAGAAATTTTGTTTAGAGTGGTCATTAAGAAATTTAAATCAAACAAAATTTAAATAAAATAAAACTTGAATATATTGACATAAAAAAACAGTAGCACATACATAAAGTTTTAAAATGTCTTTCTACAAGTTTTTCATATTTTGAAATTGTTGTCTGATAACTTCATTATTAATGCTATCAGCCACATCTTTTTCAATATAAACAACCAAGTAATCATTAAACTACTGATTTCCCTTCCAATTACCAACATTTTGCCTAAATAAGTAAAAATATAAACAAAATGCATCATCTTTTTTTATGATATGTTTCAACCAATATTTTGTATTCTGTAAACTAATTAGGATTAAATCAATCAAATGTTCCACTAATTTCTTTTTTAGGGAAATCATGGCTAAGAGTTTGACAAGAACATCTTTGTAAATATGCTCTTTTTATTTTCTCTCGATCATTAGGATGAAAATATGAGATTTTTTCTCATAGCCTAGGATCTAAAAGAAGATTATTCAAGTGAATACGAATTTGCTTAGAAGAAAATTTTTACCATAAAAGTGATTTCCTTATAAAAAATTTGTCCATAGTGCTAACAAAAAAATAAAGGGTAAGCTACAAGTTCATTCATCATATTCAACTTCGGCATTAAACCATTACATTAATCATGTTCAGTAAAGTATTGAGGTATTATTTTAGTGCATATGTGTATGGTACGTGGCACTAGTGAAACAAGTTTGGCAGGAGAACTTGCATTTTGAACTTTTATGAGTTTGGAGACCAACCAAATCTATCACTTTCTTTATCTCTTTTTTTTCTTCTATCCTTTTTGGCATAAAATGAATTAAAAATAGTGTAAGTTGAGAGTAATCAAAGCATTAATAATCAGATTTAATTTCATTAAATCAGATTTGCAATATAAACAAAGCTGACCACAAACTCAAGCTGAACTGAAATCTATTTTCCGCATGGTGAGAGCTTGCGGGTCCTTTACGTTGGTATGTAGTATGTTGTCAACTACATGTTGATTGATGTTATCCAAAACTAAATGGATTACACTCTGAAGTTAAGATAGACATTTGAAAATTGAAATCCGGTCATATTCTTGAAATGCAGTCACAACAATCACATTCGTACCAAGCTTAAACTCCACCTTCTTTTTTTTTTTCCTTTAGAAAAAGAAAACCAAAATTGAATGTCTAACATGTTATATCACTACAACAAAGTGCATTCTTTTTCTTTTTGATAAGCCAAATTCTTTTATTATCAAAATAAATAAATAAATAAATAAAGGATTCTTTATAATGATGTTTTCCCAATGGTTGTGAATAGGAGGATGATAACTTTTTGTAGTTGAAAATGGCGTCCGTTTGTTTTCACTTTAATCCATTTTATAATTCGGTACTTTCCTTGAAAATAATTGGTAAAAACTAAAATTGGGATAAATTATTTCAACAGCCTTCTAGCTAAATATTATGATAGAAAAACTTAATGTCTCTTTTATTTTAAAAACTAGTCAATAACTCGTGCAATATACAAAAAATTCATCATCTTAAATACATAATACGATTAGAATAACATAAGATGATGTCAATAATTTACTAATTGTAGTGCTTTTGCAAAATAGCATTCTGAATAAAAAATTAAAAAAAATGAACAGTTGTTATAAATTTAAACATAAAATACGATACTATTCAAAAGATATTGTAATTATGCCAGCCCTGGATTGAACCATTACATTTTTTTTTTTTTATATATAAAAGATAGAATGTTATTATTAATGTTTTTCCGCTCAAGACTTGTGTCCTTTTACCTGATGAACTATATGGGGCATCCAAATAGGCAAGAGTTTCGGGGTGCAGTAATGTTTGAATTCTTAGCTTAAGCAAGGTCCATTCAGACTCAGTGAAATACCCTATAGGCTATAGATACTTGACCAATCTAAGTTCTTTTTGTTTGTAGATATTTTTTTGGCAATGTTTTATTTTCATAGTCCTCTTCTGGGGTTCTCCCTTGCATGGAGTGACTCTTTTTTTGGTGTGATATATATGACTCACTTTTCTTAAGTTGATCTCATTGTACCATTGATAATTTGGTTTTCTGTTCCCCTGTTTCTGAAATGTGACTGAAATTCTTCTGTGGTGAGGCCAACCCCATTAACTCATCAGCCCAAAAACTGTAACTCGTTCTGAAACAATTTGATTGCTTGCTAGACAAGTCATTTACAAAGTTTTCATAATTGTGGCATTAGTGATGCACACACACAGAGGTATGTTTGTTGTAACAATAAAAAATGATAAATCACCAAATTGAGTAAAATGCCCATTGCTTGGCGTAGTGTCTTTCTTGATGTTAGTTCAGTGTTTGGGGGACTTTGGTTTTGCGCTGTCTGGGAATGATTATCAGCAATGGGTCAAAAGGCTGATGTGCTCAAATTTGGTGTTTTTAATTGTGTTGGTTAGAAATTTCTAGTAACGTTGTTGTTGATTTATGAATATACGTGTAGATAAAAAAATATATAAAAATATGTATAATATTATTTAAATATTGAAAATTATTGTTTAAATAACAATACCAAACACTCTCTTAAACCGTTAATAACTTGGAATAGTTTTGTACATTAATTTAGTTCTTACAAGCAAAAAAAAAAGCTTATCATTGGTGAGTTTTTCACCTTTTGTAAAATAATTTTCCTGAGTTGCCATCTGTGAAATGGTATTGTGTGGTCCATCTTGTCTTTGGTACATCCTAACAATGGTCGCTTAAGGTCTACATCTCTACCTCGGAAAAAAAGGAAAAACTTAAACTGACTTGATAAATAAACAAATAATTCATTTATTAAAAAAAATGAAGAGTGCCATTTTGTCAATCATAGATTTCACCCGTGTTCATTGAGTCTAATTAGATATAGAGTTTCAGTCATTCCAATTTATCTTTCAAACTAGGAAGTATGTACATGGGGGAAAAACTTAAACTGACTTGATAGATAAACAAATAATTCATTTATTAAAAAAAAAAAAATGAAGAGTGCCATTGTGTCAATCATAGATTTCACCCGTGTTCATTGAGTCTAATTAGATATAGAGTTTCAGTCATTCCAATTTATCTTGCAAACTAGGAAGTATGGACATGGGTATGGTTATGATACAACACGAGCAATTTCTTATTTTATGCAAGCGCTATCCACACTAAGCCTTTTTTTCTTCTTCTTTTTTTCTTTTTTTTTGATTTAATGTCAAAACTTACTCTTCATCCCAATTCAAGGTCTTTTGTGTTTGTCTAACAATATTTATGCATTTCTCAATCACCTATATATCTAGGAGTGTGATGATACCTAGTATCACACGCCCACTCAAACGACTCATTTCAATGCTATTTGAAATAAAAATTTTGCTCAATTTAAAGAAATACATAAATTGACATCATAAGGACAAATTTGACAATTTATTATTATTATCATTATTAATAACATATATAGAAACTCTCTCCCATCCCCTCCAAATTCTCCATAAAAAAAATAAAAATAAAAACCTTGCAACTGGACTAAATGGATTGAATGAGAAAAATTGGACCAATTCATTATTTTGGTTGATATTTTACATCATCATTCTAGTATCATAGAAGTGCCTCTTGCACGTAGTGCATTCAGCAACTGTAGAGGATTCACTCTGCTTAGGACTTCTTCATTAGACTGCCCACCACCATCTTTAGCAATTATGGCATTAAGCTTCTCACGCTTTGGACAATCTCTAGCATGATAAGGGCCATTGCAAACGAAGCAACCAGCATTAAGCTTGGGTTGTTCTTTGCTTGTTTGAGAGGTAGAACTCTCTTCCTTGCTCTTGGTACTCCAACTTTTCTTCTGCTTATCTTTCTTCTTGTCATCCTTCTTCTGCTTGTCCTTGCTTTTATCCTTGGAATTACGTTTTTTTTTCTTCCCCACTGGGCTTACTGAACTTGTAGTCCACTAAGGCATCTGCAGCAGACATAGCAATAGGCAAATCACGCACAGCCTGCCTCTTTAACTCCATCTGTGCCCAAGGCTGCAAGCCAGACATGAAATTGAACAATTTGTCCTCATCTGACATGTTCTTGATATCCAGTATCAAACAACTAAGCGTCTTGACATATTCCCTCACTGTATCGGTCTGCTTTAATTTCTTCAAAGCATCTCTTGCAACCCAGGCAGTGTTGGTAGGCAAAATTGGTCCTTCAATTCCTTCTTTAAGGCTTCGCATGAGTCAATTTTGCCTTTACCAACGTCTACATCATCTTCCACATGGGTTCTCCACCATAACTTGGCATCCCCTGAAAGATACATGCTAGTGATTGTCACCATCTCTTGACTAGGCACTGTTGTAGCCTTGAAGTACTGCTTCATATCCCACAAGAAATTCTCCAAACCTTGACCTTTCTGGCACCATTAAAGGGCTTAGGTTCAGGCACCTTCACTTTGGTGGCCACTTCCCCTTCCCTAGGCAGGCCACTCATTGCTCTCTTCAACAGAACGATTTCTGCTTCAAATTGTCGTTGGGTCTCCCTTGCTGCTTGGTTGAGTGTCCAATGCAATAGCCAACTCTTTTACATGAGTGAAAAGAATAAATCTCTATTTCGCAAGATCATTCCTCACCACAATCGTTTTTGCAGTAACAAAATCCAATCTGTCACTACAATCTGACATGTTCTTGATATCTAGCATCAAAGAACTAAGCGTCTTAACATATTCCCTTACTGTATCGGTCTGCTTTAATTTCTTCAAAGCATCTCTTGCAACCCAGGCAGTGTTGGTAGGCAAAAATTGGTCCTTCAATTCCTTCTTTAAGGCTTCGCATGAGTCAATTTTGCCTCTACCAGCGTCTGCATCATCTTCTATACGGGTTTTCCACCATAACTTGGCATCCCCCGAAAGATACATGCTAGTAATTGTCACCATCTCTTGACTAAGCACACTTGCAACCTTGACATTCTTGGAAATTCCCCGAAATACTGCTTCATATCCCACAGGAAATTCTCCAAATCCTTGACATTCTTGGCACCATTAAAGGGCTTAGGTTCAGGCACCTTCACTTTGGTGGCCACTTCCCCTTCCCTAGGCGGGTCTCCCTTGCTACTTGGTTCTGGATGTCTAATGCAACAGCCAACTCTTCAACATGATTGAAAAGAATATATCTCTGTTCTACAAGATCATTCCTCACCATAGTCGTTTTTGCAGTAACAACATCCAATTTGTCACTACAAGTATGTTCTCCAAGTCAGTCACACTTACCTTGGTGTCCGAAGACATGGCAGCTTGGCTCTGATACCAATTGTCACAAGGTTAACTTTTTTAAATTTTCTGCTTGTGATAGCACTAAGTTCCTCCCTTAGTCTCAGCCAATACACTACTCACACACACTGTAAGAACACTCAAATTAGAATTATTAAAGGAATTCACACACACACACACACACAGCTCACACAATATTTACAGGGCACCAACCCTAACTTTTATTACTCAATATTCACGTACAAAGGAAGCCTGGAGAATACACACGAAATTCTCTAAGGCAAATACACTCTCTGTTGTTGACATCCCCAACAACCTAGGCTATATGCACAAAAATAACTGCCACGACAGTTACTGCCAAGTAACTGTCCCCTGTCCAAGACTTGCTGCCACATGGGGTTTGACTTAGGACACTTGCAATTAATGCTGTCTTAGCCTACTCTCCACGTTTCCAGCCCATACACAGCAAGTTTGAACGTCCAACAAGCTAGGAATTGCTTGATAATTGCTAGTAACTGCTGCTGCACACTCTATACATGCTAGCCCATCACTCAACACATCATAAGGCCTCCGCCCATGCTCCAGCAACCCACACATGATTATCTCATCACGTTTTAAAAGCTTAGCCCTTACCCAAGCCCTTCTCATCAGCATCACAACCCACATAACAAGTCCATATGATAAAGGAATGAGAAAGTTATGTAAAGTTTAAAATCCAAAAATAATATAGTGTAAAATGAAAAGAGATAGAAGGAAGAAGATGAAATAGTAGTAATTTCTAAGCGCAAAATAATTTAATGTACAAAATATAACTGACAAATGGAGTTTTAATATTTCAACATGACGTGGATTCCAGTTAGCTCAGCTGGTAAAATCTTTGATGGTTGTATAAGAGATCTGGGATTCAATCCCCGCCTACATAAAAAACTGATTGGTGTCTTGATTTAATAAGAAAGAACTATTATCAAGAGTGGACGCCATAAGTTGAAACTCTCTCAAAAAAAAATATTTCAACGTGGCCATGGACAATATTGTTAAACCAAATTAAACATTGTGGCTGCAATGAGAAAAGAAAACCATTAAAAGTGGAAAAGAAAAATGTTTAACACCACCAAACAAATGCAAAAAAAATCTAAATTAAATGAATGAAAATTTTTAACATAACCCCAAATGACAAAGAACCTTTGAGCATGTGTGAAAGAGACTAGTTATTATTACGAGAAATGTTAACAGAAGCTCTAAAAGCTTTGATTTAAGAGCTATTTTTAGAAACTATTTTATGAGAAAATAATAAATAAATTAATTTTTTTAACAACTTTTTATATTTTCTATGAAAATGATATCAAAACTTTTCTAATATAATTTATTAATAATTTTCTTAAGCACACCTAAGACATGACCTATTATTATTTATTATTATAAATTTTATAATTATAATTAGGCATGACAAAATGATTGCAAGTGAAGTTGTTTTGGGCTAATTTTTAGAACTTCCAACCCAAGTAGCTTTAGATTGGATTGAAAATTGTTTTTCCACGATCTCAACAGAAATTAGCCCATAGATAATGAACACAGGCCCAAAAGGTTTAGCGGTTTAGGTTTACTTTCTCTCTCTCTATATAAATATATATAAACATAACGTTTAGGGTTTTTGGTTGCCTCCTCCACCATTCTTCTTTCTCAGTGCCGCAGCTAAAGACAAACAAGAGCAAAAAAAAAAAAAATGAAGACCATCTTGTCATCGGAGACCATGGACATCCCAGATGGGGTCAAGATTAAGGTGAACGCTAAGGTCATCGAGGTGGAAGGCCCACGTGGCAAGCTCGTCAGAAATTTCAAGCACTTGAACTTGGATTTCGATCTCATTACTGACGAGGAAACTGGGAAGCGAAAGCTGAAGATCGACGCTTGGTTCGGCTCCAGGAAGACCTCCGCCGCCATCCGCACCGCTCTCAGCCACGTCGAGAATCTCATCACCGGTGTCACCAAGGGTTACCGTTACAAGATGAGGTTCGTTTATGCTCATTTCCCCATCAATGCCAGTATCACCAACACCAGCAAGTCCATCGAGATCAGGAATTTTCTTGGAGAAAAAAAGGTGACCCATTTCTCTTTTCGCTGTTTTTTCAATTGGGTTCTCCTTGTTTTTCATTGTTTGCATCTGGGTCGTTTTTTGTTTACTGCATTTTGATTGTTAGCAATGGGAGTGGGATAAAATTGGAATGTGGGTTATGTATATTTGTCGTAGTAATTGATTCTGGTTTAATTGTTCATTTGTTGCAAAAAAGTGTTTGGGAAGCTTCTTGTTAATGCTTAATACTTATCACCATAGTCAATAGTAGTCACTCTCATGTAGTACTTTTATATCTGATATGCGAAACTGAAATGTTAGGATGCTACAAGGACTCTGTTTTGGGCTATATATACAGTCTATTGTTTGATTAGTTTGCGAATGTGGCTGGCCTTTGTAATAGTGCAGCCCCTCCTTAAGAGTTTTATGGTTCAACTTGTTAATGCTTATAGTTTGGTAGTGTCAATAGTAGTCACTCTCGTGTAGTTCTTTGATATCGTTTCTTCGCTTTCCGAATGTGACTAGCGCTTTGTAGTTTGTAATAGTTTGTAATTTTTTGCAATGTTGCTAGAGGCTAAGGTCTGGATTCGTTGATGCTAAACTTTGACAAGTTAATTAACTTAGTTGATTTTTGTATTTGTTGTGTTTTAGGTAAGGAAGGTGGATATGCTTGATGGGGTCACAATTCTCCGATCTGAAAAGGTCAAGGATGAGCTTGTACTGGATGGGAACGACATCGAACTGGTCTCTCGTTCTGCTGCCTTAATAAACCAGGTCCATTTCTTTGCCAAACACAAATACAAATACAAATACCCAAAAAAAAAATGTAATATCATTTCAGTTATATGTTATCTGCACTTGCTGACCTAATTTCTTGTTGGTTTTGCAGAAGTGCCACGTGAAGAACAAGGATATCCGGAAATTCCTTGACGGAATATATGTCAGTGAGAGGGGGACCATCGTAGAGGAGGAGTAATTATAGTTGATCAACAATTTTGAAAACTTATCTTTAGAATGCCTAGATTTTCTTGTTTCGTTGTTAACTCATCCTTAGTATTTTTTGAGTTTGATTGTTGGAACATAGTTTTTGTTTTGAAGGGTTATGCCGGGCTTCTATGGACAAAGGTTTTCTGCTCAAGACTTGTGTCAATTTATAATTTTACATGAACAATGGTATTGTAATGTATGAATCTTAGCCTAAGCAAAGGCCCATGTGTGATGCATGAAAGGCATTCAGTGGATGGTTCCACAAACATACCCTATATTCTTGGCTTATGTTTGAATTCTTTTTTCTTTGTAGATATTTGGAATTGCTTTTTTACCCTTATCATTGGATTTCCTTTGCAGGGAGTGACTCCATTTTTGGAGTGATATGACTCACTTTTCTTAAGTTGATTTCATTGTGCCATTGTTAAATTGTTTTTGGTTCCACTGTTTCTGTCATGTAACCTAATTGTTTATTGAAGGCACAATGCAAGTATATATAAAAATCACAGCGGAAATAGATTAATATGTTATATACTCATAATTTTGGAAAAAACTTGATTTCAAGCATGTATGAAATTATATATTTTTTAAATTTATTATGTAGCAAATTATAAGACTATCTATATGTATTATTTAAAAAAGTCTCATGATTTATTAAAAAATTCATATGATTAAAATTACATGTGAATGGTGTGTAAATTGAATACATCTCGTTTCAGCAAATTATAAGACTATCTATAAATTAAATACACGTGAAATTATATTTTTTTATTTATTACGTAGCAAATAATAAGACTATTTATATGTATTATTTAAAAAATTTACATGAAAAAGTTATGTGATTAAAATTACACGTGAATGGAAATTGTGACTGTAGCAAGGAGGAGGAAGATAACCTCAAAACAAACATTTTTTTTTTTCCTACATAATTATAGGATCTATCTAAGGGCTATTTTGTGTTCCATGAAAATCCTAATGGGCCTCAAACCCACTTACAAGAACAATAAAAATAAAAATAGGAGTTGTTGTTGTTGGCTTTCTTTTTCTTTTTCCTCTTTTCTTTTTTTTTTTCTTTTTTTTCTTTTGCTTTCAACTCTCGGGCTTTCATCTCCACAATCTTTTTCATTTGTACTTAATATGCAACACGCAAGCTCACCGGCCAAAAGGGAAAAAACGAATAAAAAATTATCAATGATTGTTTAATAGGAATAAGTTGGACTCCTTCCATCCCTCTAAAGGAATTAGGCAAGGGGACCCCATCTCCCTTTACTTGTTTTTGTTGTGTTTGGAGTTCTTGGGAGCTCATATTTCTACTCTTTGCGAGGAAAAGAGATGGGATAAGATCAAGGCATCCAAAAATGGTCCAAGTTTCTCTTATATTTTTATGCTGATGATCCGATGTTGTTTGTGAAGGCAAATTCAAAGAACTGTGATGCAATTGTGGAGGTGTTGGATAACTTTTGTAACATGGCTGGTCAGAAAATTAACCTCAATAAATCACGGATTTTTTTCTCTCCCAATGTGACTGGTAGGAAGAAAAATGCTATCTGCAGAAAGCTTGGAATGGTGGCAACCCAAAATTTGGGGAGGTACTTGGGATTCCCCCTCTTGCACCAAGGAAGGAATAGTGATGCCTTCAATTTTGTGATTGAAGAAATCCAAAATAGGCTGGCTGGATGGCAATCCAAGCTGTTGTCCAAGGCAGGAAAACTAGTGCTAGTTAAGTCAGCTACTTCTCCCATAGCTGATTATTATATGCAGTGTCATGCCTTGCCTATTAAAGTGTGCAATGCCATAGATAAGCTAATTAGGAACTTTCTATGGGGGTCAACAGAGGAAAAAAGGAAACTTCACTTGGTTAATTGGTACACTATCACCATGCCTAAGGACTGGGGAGGATTGGGTTTGTTCCAAATGAGGTATAGGAACCAAGCTCTTCTTGCAAAGCTGTGTTGGACGGTTGCAAATGAAACTGAATCCCCTTCCCCTTGGGCACAAATGCTATCAAAGAAATACTTAACCCCCAATAGGCTGACTGAGAAGGGTAGAAATAGGCCTTGCTCAAAAATCTGGGCAGCTTGCAAAGTTGGTGGCCCTGTGTATGTGAGAGGCCTAAAATGGATCATTGGTAATGGAGAGGATGTGAACCTGTGGCAAGACTTCTAGCTCCCCATTGGTCCTCTTAGAAGCCTCATCCAAGGACCTCTTGCAAGAGCTGAAGAAGTGCAGACAATCCAACAGTGCCATAGCAACTCTCTTGGTTGGAATTTGCATAATCTATCCTTTGAGTTCCCAAGTGACCTTATTGAAACTATTAAAGCTACTTCATTCTCTAATGATCTAAACACTAAGGATTCCCTTGCCTGGGCTTTCTCTAAAGATGGTTGGTTCTTTGTTAAGTCTACCTCCCTCCTAGCTAGAGATTCAAATCCTTTGAACCCAAGGACTGACAATGTGTTGTGGGTGTGGAAGTTGGATGGCCCTCCAAAAATCAATTCTTTCTTTGGTTGTGTCTTCACAACAGCATTGTCACCTGCAAAGTCCTGCGTTCAAGGGGTTTAAACCTCAGTCCTACATGCCCCATCTACAATGTAGGCAATGAATCCATAGAACATATGCTCCGAGGTTGCATATCAGCAATTAAGCTTTGGCAAAAGTTGGAGTTTCCCTTCTGCATTGTGGACTCCTTTAATAAACAAGTAGCGGAGTGGCTGCAAGTGAACTGCAAATCTGAAGTTTGTTCCAAATTTTTGGGTATTCCATGGAGTATAATCTTCATCATGAGCATTTGGCGGATATGGATCCACAAAAATGATTTTGTGTTTAGAACGGGAAGGTCAAATCAGAATCTTGAAAGGAAATGCATTTAAAGCAGTGCTGAATGCTTCTCCATCAAAATGAAGACCAAGGTCCCCCTTTCCAAGACCTGCATTCCTGTTTCTTGGTAGAAACCTCCTATTGGTTGGGCTAAATTAAACTCAGATGGGTCTGCCTCAGGCATTCCGAGCAAAGCAAGTAGGGGAAGTGTGATTCGTGACCACTTAGGCCACTGGATTAAAGGTTACAACCGTGCTTTAGGAACTACTAACAACTTTATTGCAGAGTTATGGGTGCTTAGAGATGGTTTAATCATCGCTAAGGAGTTGGGACTTAATAACTTGATTGTTGAGCTGGATGCATTAAGTGTAGTTCATATCATAAATAGTGATACTTCAAATTTGTGAATGGAGCCTTTACTGTTTGATTGCAGGAGCCTTTATAGAGAAATTCCTAACAAACGGATTCAACATGTATACCAGGAAGCTAATCAATGTGCTGGCGCTCTAGTTAGATTGGGATCAAGTGTAATTTCTTCTTTTGCTGTTATTGTTGTACCGCCGCCTGTGGTGGTCAGTTTGCTAGCCTTTGATGAGGCTAGCAATTTTTGTAACAGACTAATTAACAGCTAATCTAAGTATCCATCCTTTTTCACCAAAAAAAACAGAAAAAGATTCTAAGGAATAATGCATCCACGAGAAATACCTTGAAAAGAGCCATATTTAGAAAAAATAAAAATTACGATTACTTGTTTTTTATGTATGCTCAAGAAAGAAAACATCTTTAAGCATTTGCAACTCCTAGCTAATTTTAGCAAGTTATCTGAGCAATATATATATATATATATATATATATATATATATATATATATATATTATATATATATATATTTTTTTTTTTTTTTTTTTTTTTTTTTTTTGAGGGTGAAGCAATATATTTGTTAAACGCCAAGAGTTAATGTAAATATAGATATTTATTAGTTGTTGCCTTCTTGGTTGAATTTACTTACCAAAAAAGAAGAAGAAGCCGGCTTGCATAATATACCAATAATGATGATATGTAGAAATTTTGAGTATGTCATGAAAAAAAGACCATGAAGAAATATATTTCATAATATTTACAAATAAATGCTGTGTAGAAAGCATTTATATTTTTTATGCCTATATAAACTCATGGATTCCCAAGTCAGTTTCAAATTTTGAATAAAAAATAAAAACCATTTTGTTAGGCAAAAAGAAATAGTGGTGATGTTCATTTTTATAGTGTGCTATTGCTATCCAATTTTGAAAGAAATTTTGGGAGATAAAGATTTTGGTATCAATGACTTTAGTGGCACAAAGAAAAGATCGTTGTTCATGATAGATTATAAAGAGAGTCTCATGGTCCTCAGAGGCATGCTTGTCCGAAACTTCAAACATTTGAACTTGGATTCCGATCTTATTAAAGACTCTGTTTTGGGCTATATTTACAGTTCCAATTGTTTATTCACTTTCCGAATGCGGCTGGCCTTTGTAATAGTGCAGCCCATTAAGCGTTTTGTGGTACTACTTATTAATATTTTGAAATGTTGCTAGAGGCTAAGGTCTGTATTCATTGATACTAAACTTTGATGAGCTAATAAACTTGGTTGATTTTTGTTTTTGTTGGGTTTTAGGTAAGGAAGGTGGACATGCTTGATAGGGTCTCAATTCTCCGATCTGAAAAGGCCAAGGATGAGCTCATACTGGATGGGAACGACGTTGAACTGGTTTCTTGGATTGCTGCCTTGATAAACCAGGTCCATTTCTCTGTCCAAACACAAATACAAAATCAGTTGTTCAATAATATGTTATCTGCCCATGTTGACATAATCTTTGTTGGTTTTGCAAAAGTGTCATGTGAAGAACGAGGATATCCGCAAATTCCTTGACAGAATCTATGTCAGTGAGAGGGGAACCATCGTAGAGGAGGAGTAATTGTATGCAGTGGCGGAGCCAGAATTTTAGTTTAGAGAGGACAAGATTAAATATAAAGGTACATGTAAATTATATTTTGTTCTCGTCTTTTTTCTTTTTTTTTTTTCTTTGCCTAATGTAAGAGTTGAAATTTAATAGTCCCCGTTATCCTTAAGGTATTCTAAATTATAAAATTGAGTATATATTTTAAACAAGTAAAACACATAAACATGAATGAAAAAAGGTAAATTAACAGTGAAGTTTTCATGCTAAATCTATATTAGGGAACAAAAAATGGTGATCCAACTTTTTAGAATCTCTTATTTATTTTGCTACTTTTACTGCTTATGATTGGTATATCATAAAGGAAAGAAGCAATTTTGACTTCATAACATTAGAAATATTATTAAAAAAATACATATAGGTGTACAATACAAAGAACAGCAGAGATAACAACTGAAATGTGGCAACAAATTAATATAGTAGAGATAATAACTGATGTGTGGCAACAAATGCATAACTGAGTTTGATGTGGGGCTTGGGGTGGGGTTGGGGGGCAATTGCCCCTCCTCGACTCCCCCTAGCTCCACCCCTAATTGTATGTGTAATTGATCTACAATTTTGTTGTGAAATTTTATTTAGAATGTTTTTATTTTTGTTGTCCTCTTCATTGGGTTCTCCCTTGCATGGAGTGACTCTGTTTTTGGTGTGATATGACTCACTTTTCTTATGTTTGATCTCATCGTGCCATTCTTAAATTGGTTTTCTGTTTCCCTATTTTTGTAATGTTACTGAAATTGTAACTCGTTCCGAAACAATCTGGTCGCTTAGTAGAGTGTTGGTCATTTACAAAGTTTTCATAATGGTGCCATTAGTGAAATTAGTTATGTTGTATTCATAAAGTAACGCAATAGGTATCTTGGTAGCTTTACTGAAATTAGGAGTGATCATTTTCGCGCGCACGTGTATACATATATATATGAGAAGAAATTTTGCGTATATATACACACAGACGCATAGAGGTATGTTTGTTGTAACATTCAGAGTAATGATGAATGGCCAAATATTTTGTGTAAAATGCCCCTATGCCCCTCAACTTTTGGTAAATAACATATGATTGTTACAAAATTTGATGTGTTAAGAAGGGGGAACATGTAATTTTAAATTGTTAGTTCAATATAAAGTCTCTTTTTTTTTTTCTTCTTTTTTTTGTGGATAAAGCTATAGGAAGTTATTTGACAATGTAAGTTATATTATGTGTAACTTGATTGGTGTTAAATTTGTATTCCTCTTAAGAAAATAAATGGGTGCTTTTATGCATATGTATTCCTCTTAAGAAAATAAATGGTTTTTTTTTTTAATGCATATTTCACTCAAGTATTAAAATTAAATGATATGGGCGATCAATTGATATGGGTGTTAATTTAGTCCTTGCAATTTATCAGTGGTGAGTTTTTTGTAAACAAATTTTCCTGAGTTGTACATAGTCAAAATAAATTTTTTTTATTTTTAAATCTTGAGTTGTAATGTTTCATGTAATATTTATGTGGTCCATCTTGTCTTTGGTCCATCTTAACAATGCCGCCTTCTCTCTTTCAAAAAAAAAAAAAAAATCAAATCAAATTTGATAAATTGAGGAATAATTTTTTTTTTAAGTGAAAATTGATATTTTGTTAATGATTGACTTGTAATAATATCTTTTTTCACCAAGGTTGTCAAAATCGGGATCTTATGTAAGATTGTGAGAGATAGGTGGGATTATAGATCGTAGGATCGAATCGTAAATCGTAAGATCTTACATTATTTGAGAATAAATAAATAAATAAACATTGGTATGTTAAATAATTGCATTCATCTATATCTATATCATATACTATATATAATAGCAAAAGCATTTTCCTATAATTAAGACAGTGCTGCCATGTAGGAAAAATGTCCATCTAAAATTCTAACACGTGTACATTTTAATTGTGAAAAGTCATACCATAGGACACAATCACACCGCTTAACCCATCACTTTAATCTTGCAGTTTACTAACAAAACTATATATCTGAAAGGCTTAACAAAAAAACCATTCGCCTTTCTCCTATCACTAACCTCTGTTCAATTTGATAAAAAAAAAAAAAAAAAAAAAAAAAAAAAAAAAAACCATTTCAGAGCACATATTTATAAAAGAGTAGTGCGTCCCTAACTCTATCACTTCTTCGCTGCAAATAAAATCCATACTATCCTCTAATGAGCAGATATGCTAATCGATTTCATCACTGATATGGTAAGCAGATTAGCGGTCAAGAGTGTCGTACGTTTTTCCTGAATTTCAAAGCCATGGGCCAAACTAATCAAAGCCGAGATTCATCAATACCCACTTCAAACTCTCCATCAACAGCGACAAAGATTGCACCATAATCATCGACCAAAAACCTAGTATATCTAAAAGCTGAAATGTAATATTTATTGTTGCTATGCTCCCATTGAGCCACATCAGCGTCCACGTCAATATCCTATTTCTTTCTAATTTTCTATAATTTTTTTTAAACATTTACTCTTTTTTATATATTAATATTTAGACTTTGTTCAACATTTCTCTCTCTCTTACCTTTTCATCTCCCCACTATCCCCTACTTTAATATCACTCTTCATCTTTCTCTTCATCTTCTCTTATTTTGTCTATTCTTATTCACACTATTTTACTATAAATTTGTCATTCTCTCTTCTATTCTTTGCATAATTTTTCACAAACAAAAGGTTATTTCTCTCTCTCTCTCTCTCTCTTAATTTTTGGTAGATTTTATTTTTCTTGCATCTCCACTTTAGGTTGATAAATTTTTGTATTCTTTAGAACTTTACTTTTGGTTGATGTGGTGCAATTTTGTATTTTAAGTTTTTTTCTTTTTCCTCTTTGATTTTTGACTTAATCTAATCGATTATTTTTTAAAAATAATCCTAATACATTAATTTAGTACAATAACAAATTTTTGAAAACAGCCTATGAATCAGAAAAGTATTAGAAGATTAATTGCAATTGTGTTGTTGTCCCTGGGTTGCATTTTTTTAAGTGGGTTAATTTTAATGGGCAATGTGACGGTGAGTGTGGGAGTGAATTCGTTGTCAATATTATGAGGTTTACTATTTTTGTTTTTTTCATATTGTTTTCTTGATCATAGGATTAATGGGTGTCTCTGGTTTCGCCTTTTAGGTTCTTCTATGTTATTGTTGTTGTTGTTGTTGTTGCTGTTTTTTCCATTATTTTTAATTAATTTGGATGGCTGATTGGAATAAGTTTTGGGAGTGCTGGTTGAAAACTTTGTAAATTGTTGTATCTCTGATTTTTTTTCCCTCCCAAATTTGGTGGACTTTGCATATATGGAAACTAATTATTTATGCGTGAGTTTTACATATGGAAAGGGGTTTATTGAAGAAGAACATCCAAGACTAATTGAAAAAAATTAAAGCAAACACTAAACTTTGATCCTCTACTCTACCCAAAATAATAATAATAAAAATAAAAGCAAACACTAAAAAGAAAAAAGTGAGCACAGGACAGAGTTGGGAATTTTATTTGATACATGTAGAGAACTTTAAATTCTATTATTTTGCAAACTAGCTGGCTCTTCTCATGGATTTATGTCATTTGAGACTTTAGGAAAAAAGTGACAAGAGGAATTATTTAGAACCTTAAAAAAAAAAATGGGTTGAGGAAGCGGCAAAAATGGAAGGATAGTAGATCTGTACGTTTGAGTTGCAGAAAAAGGGGGATGGAAAGAGACTATGAGAAATAGAGAGGGGTATTTATTGAAGTTAATGGGAAATATGAGATAAAACATTAATTTTAGAAAATTGATGATGTGACCTGTAGTGTATTTTTAGACTTTGATCTATTTTGAATTAATGGTATAAAAATGATGTAACTTAAACTCAGCTCATATATATATATATATATATATATATATATATATATATATATCATTTACTTTTTCTTGCAATTTTACTTTAGGTTGATGAATCATTGTATTTTTTTTTATAATATTATTTTGGGCTAATACAATTTGGTAGTGTTTTTTTTTTTTTTCATCACAAGTCTTCTCTCTCCCTCTTATAGCTTTTGTTTGATTTTTTTTTTCTTACATAATACTTAGTTATTTTGAAAGTGAGATTTTGAATTTATATCAAAATACAATCTTGGCTATGGATTTGAATGTGATTATCAAATATTAAAACAACCAAAGATGAATATGTGTAGACAATATATTTTTTTTATTTTTCATTGATTTATTATTTAGTTATAACATCAAAATTAAAGTAAATGAATATTTAAAGTTAAAACTGCCTAAGATGAATTTGTAAAGTCTATATATATGTATATATAATATTGTTAAAAAATGAAAAGCAAAAAATAAATAATAAAGTGAATAATGACGTGAAAGATAATAAAGCTCAATATGAATGTTCAGTTAAAGGCAATTAATCTTAATAATTGAAAGTGCATGTAGTCAATTTTTATTTGTTTGATCATGTTCTCTTTATATTGTTATACAAATTATTTTCTTTCATTTCGATAAGTGAAGTGTTCAATTTTTTTTTTTTTTTTTGGAGAAACTAAAGTGTTCAATTTTAGATATAAAGTATACTTTTTTATATATTATTTTAAATATTTTTAAGAATGTCTAAGAAATATGCAGTTCTAATCTAATGTATCTATATTAGCAAATAAAACCCAATTAATAGTTCGAAACTACTCCTAAGATAAGAAAAATTATAATTAATAATAATCTCTTTTGAAAAAATGATAAATTTGAATAATATATTTGAAACTTAAATAGTTTAATTGTACTAAAAAAATTAGAAAAACATAACGTACAATAACATAATTTTAAAAAATATGGTTTACCTAAAAAATGAATAATATCAACTAAAAGAGTCCAAATAATAAAATGATGATATATTTTTTGAAGTAGATAAATGAAATATAATTTTAGAGATTGTTTTATTTTTGGGGAGAAAAAATTATATATTATACTATAACTACGAAATAATTATCTATTCTCACGTATCACGTGGGTCTGCGACTAGTTGATATAATTACCATACATCACTACATCCATTTCTAAGCATCATTTAAAGAGTCTAAAAACCTCAAAATGTGACATTCTATTGGGGTATTTTTTATTTAAGTCCAATTGACACTCTCTCTATATTAGAGTGGAGAAACTTGGTCTATTGGGATTTTATTTTTCATTTAGGTCCAACCGAGTCTTTTATTAAGTTAAAGAAGATTACAAGAAACTAAGGTCATTTGGGATCATCAAAATCATACGATCCTACCGATCTTGAACAATCGCAAAGATCTTTGAAAGATCTGGATCTTTTTGGGCAGGTGGGATCGTAAAATCGTAGGATTCATATCGGGATTTTAACAACCATGCTTTTTACTGACAATTGAACCCTGGGGTTTTATTATGTGAATGTGTATGTTTATAATGTAAGTTTATATTGTTAGTTCAATGTAAATCTATATAAGTCCAAAATAATCGGTGCTTCCAATTTCTCGTTCTTTTTATTTTTTGAGAAGAACAATTTCTCATTCAAACATAGTAGCTAGTGTCAGACGGGTCAAGTTCCCGTCAATGAAAAATGCCCCATCCTCCTTCATGA
The DNA here is from genome assembly GCA_014183005.1 of Castanea mollissima. Classification (NCBI taxonomy): domain Eukaryota; kingdom Viridiplantae; phylum Streptophyta; class Magnoliopsida; order Fagales; family Fagaceae; genus Castanea; species Castanea mollissima. The sequence goes on along the minus strand of JACAVU010000010.1, from coordinate 4,953,462 downwards.
GGATTGTCGATATGCGCTTGAGCAGCTGTCTTCCTTCATCAAAGATGACGACTATAAGGATTTAAGCAACCACACAACCGAGGCCATGGGGGCGACGGGCCTTTTTAACATTGCACAGGTACATCCGTTCCTTTCTTCCTCCCGTTGAGTTATCTCCTTACTTTTCTAACCCTTGTTGTTGATTTTTCTTTGTAGGGGATGCTCATGATGAAGGGCTTGATTAAGGATGGCAATTTAGATCCGGCCCAAGGATACTTGGCCTGGCCCGATAAAGAATAGGGTCGGGTATGGGTTTTTTTAATAAAAAAAAAAAACCCCGAAGCGGGTTCGGGTCGGGTCCGGGTTTTATAAAAAAATCCGAAACTCGCCCCGGATAAAAACCCGATTATGGAGGATAAGACATTTTGAAAGAATTTCTTAATCTTTTTCATTTGTTGGTTGGAGGATAAGACATTTTGTAATTTCTTAGACTTGTGGAATTTATTTTGTAGCTTTTTAAGTGATTTGTTGATTTAAAATCTTAGTTGTGATTTATTGATGTATAATTAACAGGTGATTTATTGATTTATGATTAACTTATAATTTGGTTTGATTTGGCTACCTTATAATGTGGCCTAAATGCCAAATTTTGGCATTTAGGCCATGTTAAATGGCTTGAATAGGCTTGAATCTAGGAAAAAAATTTAATGGGCTTCAAAAAAAAATTTGTTGGGCTAGATTTGGGCCCAAGAAGATAAACGGGGCCCGTGGGGCCCAGCGGGGCAGGTATGGGCCCCGGGAAAAAAACCCGATTAATAATCGGGCCGGGTCCGAGTTTCGGGTCTTGGCCCCCGATTCGGGTCCGGGTATGCAAAAACCCCGCCCGAACCCGACCCGTTGTCATTCCTAGGCTTGATGGATCGTTGCCTATCCCAAGAGACGATGCTGGACCGCATAAGGGCAAAGGCGAAGGCAACGAAGGCGAAGCTAAGGGAGTTAAAGGCATGGAGAATGGTTCTGGAAAAGAAACTTGCCGCTTTGGAGCAACTCTGGGGTAAGCTGGAGAATTAGATGGAGGTGTTGAGGAAGATCCTTGAAGACAAGGAGGGAGAAATCAAAAAGCCAAGGATTAGCTCCGTTAAGCTAAGGATGACGCGATATAGGAGTATCATGACTCTGATGCCCTGCTAAAGGAGATTGGCGGCTCTTTTGCTAACTGCTTTGGTGATTGCTTTCCCCAAGTCAAAGCCTCTTTTCCAAACCTAGATCTATCCCATATTTCAATTGATGCCCAGCCCCAGACCCCGGCCCAGCCCATCTACTCCAAAAGCATTGATAAGTTGTTTGTGGATGACAACATCGTCGACTGTAAAGGTGATGGGGAGACTGTGCCTTGTGAAGATCAAGTCAAATACATTGGGAGGAAACTTGTCCGCTTGAGGGGGACTAGATGGCTAAAAGGAAAGACAGAGAAAGCCCCGTGGATCAGGAGTAGTTTTTCTTTTCTTACTTTGATTTAATTTTTCATTTTTCAAATGTAAGGATTTTTTGGGAGAACAATGTTTTTATTTAACATTGCCTATAGTTATTTAAGCCTCGCGTGTAGACATTTGCCCTTTATGGGCCTTCATAATATTTTGATATCGTGGCTTGTATGTTGATTTTGAAAATTTCACCCATTTACTTATGTAAATAACTTCAAATTGTCTCTTTGGATGAACCTGCCCTTTTAGGGACTTAATAATTAAACCATCCCTTATGATGGACTTCATAGATTCAAATCTTCCCTTGGTGTGAACCTGTTCATTGGGGGATTTGTAATATTTCAAATCATCCTTTAGAATGATCTCGTCCACTTGTGGACTTGGTAATACAAATCACCCCTTGAGATGAACCCTTCCACTTGTGGACTTAATATATTCAAATCATCCATTGGGATGAACTCGTTCACTTGTGAACTTAATATATTCAAATCATCCCTTGGGATGAACCCGTCCACTTGTAGACTTAATATTCTTAAAGAATTATTTGGAATGAACCCGTTCACTTGTAGACTTAATATATTCAAATTACCCCTTGGGATGAACCCGTCCACTTGTGGACTTAATATCCTTAAAGCATCTCTTGGGATGAACCCATCTACTTATGGACTTAATAATAATCCCTATAGACATACACACGATATATCTGAATAACTCCTCTTATTGTAAAAAATATGTATGTAGAAATTATTCTTATAAAGAAAAAAGAAATTGCCCTTCAAGCTTACAAGGTACTGTAAATAGTAAAAATTAACTAAAAGGAAATAAACTGGAAATGAAGAGCGTCGTCATTCGTGCCCTTGTCTACTGGTAGTACTTCTTCAAGTGCTCCATGTTCCATGGGTGGTACAGTTTTTTGCCCGTCTAACGTTTCTAGGTGGTAGGTGCCTCTCCTTTGCTATGATGCAATTCTGTAGGGTCCTTCCCAATCAGGTCCTAGCTTTCCCTAAGTGGGATCTCTCATGGCGCACGTCATCTTCCTCAAGACAAGATCCCCAACTTGGAAGTCCTTGTTTCTAACTCTAGAGTTGTAGTGCTTGGCCATGAGGTCCTGATATGTGCTAACCTCTGCTTAACTATCTCCCTAACCTCGTTAACCAAATCAAGTTGAAGGCACATAGCTTCATCATTCCTACTCTCATCATGGTTTTCAACTCTGTAGCTTGTGAGTCTGATCTCGACCAGGATGACTGCCTCGCTTTCGTATGCTAGAAGAAATAGAGTCTCTCATATAAGCGTCCTTGTCATCATCCTGTAAACCCATAAAATGCTTGCCAATTCTTTCGGCCATATTCCCTTTGCCCCCTTAAGCCGAGTCTTAATGATTCTGATCAAAGATCGATTCGTGACCTCGACTTATCCATTGGCTTGAAGGTGGGCGGGGTGATAAATAGTGATTCTTGATCCCCAACTGTGAGCAGAAACCCCTAAACGAATCGTTGTCAAAATGCTTCCTGTTGTTTGAGGCTAGTACTCTAGGTATACCATACCTGTAGATGATGTTCCTCCATATAAAGCTTCACACATTCTTCTCCGTGATGGTGGCGAGGACTTCGGCTTCTACCCACTTGGTGAAGTAGTCTGACTACTAGGAACTTCAACTGTTTAAGTGCTATTGAGAACAGGCCCATAATATCCAACCCCCATTAAATGAAAGGCCATGGAGTTGTCATTGGGGTGAGCTCCTCTGTTGGTTGCCTAATGAGGTTGTCAAACCTCTGACACTTGTCGCAAGTTTTGACGTATGCATGGGCATCCTTCTGCATGATAGGCCAATAGTATCCTCCCCGAATCAGTTTATGCACTAAAGACCACAATCCTAAATGGTTCTCGCAGATTCCTTTGTGGATTCTCTCATGACATAATCTGCCTACTCGGAGTTAAGACACCTAAGGTACAAACGGGAGAAGCCCCTTTTGTACAAGATGCCTTTCATTAGCACGAATCGTGCTGCCTGAACCTTTAACTTCCTAGTGGCCTTCTTGCCATCTAGTAGCATGCTGTCCTTTAAGTAAAAGATTATTGGTGTGGTTTAGTTGTTTTCAAAACCTATCTCCTACACACTGACATTGTCTATTAATGGTGAATTTTAAACGAAGGACAGTACCTGACTAGAGATGAGCATGTGTTTAGCTGATGCAGCCTTGGCAAGACTGTCGGCTTGCTCATTTTCTTCCCTTGGGATTTGAACAAACTTTTCTTGGAGGTCGTTCACTCGATTCTTCACTTACTCCAGGTACTTCTTCATCCATTCGCCCTTGCACTTGTAGTCACTATTTACTTGACTTGTGACTACCTGAGAGTAGCAAGACACGACCACATTTGCGGCTCCTGCTGCTTTGGCCAGATCCAACCTTGATATCAAGGCTTCATACTCTGCCTTGTTATTAGTCGTAGGGAAGTCAAGTTGGATCATGCATTCGATCTCATCCCCTTCTAGGGAATGAAGTACTATACTAGCTCTGTCCGCCTATCTGTTTGATGATTCGTCTGTGTGGATACTCCATTAAGGCTAGGTTGCTACCCCTTTATTCCGCTATGAAGTCAGCGACGACTTGCCCTTTTATGGCCGTACATGGGCAAAACTGTACGTCGAATTCATTCAACTCAATTGCCCATAACGCCATCCATCCAGCGGCTTCGGGGTTGTTCATTGCTATTCATAGAGGCTTGTCTATTAGGACGACCACAGTGTGAACTTAGAAGTATGGTTTGAGCTTACAAGCTGTAGACACTAATGCAAAGACGAGCTTCTCCATCAAGGGGTACCTCTCTTCTGCGCCACGGAGCACTCGGCTAGTGTAGTACACTAGCTTGTGTACCCTGTCTTCTTCTTTGACTAAGGCTGCGCTAACAACTGCTGGGGAAACAGAGCGATAGAGGAACAACTTTTTCCCTAGTTTTGAGGGATAGGTATGCTTTCAGATCTTCAAACGCTTGTTGACATTCGGCCGTCCACTCAAATGACTTCTTCAATGTGCAGAAGAAAGGTAGGCATTTATCTGTTGCTCTTAAGACGAAACTATTTAGTGCGACTATTTTGCCATTGAGGCTTTGTACTTCCTTGAGGTTTGTTGGTGGTGTCATCTCCATTATCGTCTGTATCTTGTCCGGGTTGACCTTAATACCTCTTTGGGATATCATAAACCCTAGAAACTTTCCAGCCGTCACCCCAAATGTTCATTTGTTCAGATTCAGTTTCATGTTGTAGGAACGAAGGGTATCAAAGGTTTCCTTGAGGTCTTCCAAATGGTCGTCTTCTTGTAGACTCTTTACTAACATGTCATCCACGTAGACTTGAACATTCCTCTCAATCTAATGTGCAAACATCTTGTTCATCAACCTTTGATATGTGGCACCCACGTTCTTGAGTCCAAATGGCATTACTTTATAGTAGAAAAGACCCTAGCTGGTGACAAAAGAAATCTTCTTCTAATCAGCTTCGTCCAGCTTAATCTGGTTGTAATTGGAAAATGAGTCCATGAAGCTCAGCAACAGGTGTCTTGTTGTCGAATCCACCAATATGTCAATCTGCGAAAGTGGGTAGCTGTCCTTGAGGCATGCCTTGTTCAAGTCCGTGAAGCCTACGCACATCTTCCACTTCCCGTTGGCCTTTTTGACCATCACCACGTTGGCCATCCTGTCGGGGTAGTATACTTCTCGTATAAATTTTGCTTCCTGTAACTTGCGAACCTCTTCTGCTATGGCCTTGTCCCATTCTTGTGTGAACACTCGTTTCTTCTGACGGATGAGAGAAAAAGAGGGTGATACATTCAACTTGTGGACTATGACCGAAAGATCAATTCTAGGCATGTCATCATGGCTCCAAGAAAAGGCGTCCTAGTTCTCCTTTAGAAATGTTGTGAGTGCCTGGCAGACTGGTAAGCTAGCAAGAATGTCGATTCGGGTCGTTCGCTCAGGCCTAGAGTCATCAAAGAGTACCTCTTTGAACCCTTCCACGGGCTCCGATACCGTCCGCTATTCTTCTATGCACATGGTTTGTAGATGATTTTCCATCTCCTGCATGGCAATGTAGCATTCGTGCACCGCTACTTGATCTCCTCATACCTCTCCCACTCCATATTCAGTGGGGAATTTGGTCATCAGATGGTAAGTTGAAGTTACAATCTTCCATGAATTAAGGGTAGGATGGCCCAAGATGGCGTTATAAGAGGATGAATAGTCAACAACCAGGAACGTGACATCCTCGGTGATCTATTGAGAGTAATCACCAATTGTTATGGGTAAAGTGACCGCACCGAGAGGGTACACTCTTGTTCCTCCGAACCCAACAAGTGACGTGTTAGTTGGAACCAACCGTTCTCTCTCAATCCTCATCTGCTGGAATGCCAGGTAGTAGAGTATATCAGTTGAGCTCGCATTGTCCACGAGGACCTAGTGAGTGTTGTAGTCCCCTACTCATATCCCAACTACAAACACATCATCGTGTGGGTGGTGGAGACATCGAGCATCCTCCTCTGTGAACCCGATTATAGGGTTGTTGAGGCGTGCCATTTTTGGGACCAAGCTTGTCAACTGGACGTTTTAAACGATCCTGAGGTAGGTCTTGTGCACCTTTCTTGTTGAACCGGTGGTTGCTGTGCCCCTTACAATCATCCTTATGTCTCCTAGGGGTGGTCTAGGACGCTCGTTTTCCCTCCTGGTGGCTTGCTCTTGTGGTTGGTCTGTCCTCTCCTTGCTAACGAACCTTTGCAACTTTCCTTATCTTATAAGGGCTTCTACCTGCTACTTCAAGTCGTAGTAGTCGAATGTATCATGACTATGATCAAGGTGGAAGCAGCAATACTTGTCTCTAGACCTCTTGCTGGGGTCTCCCTTCAACTTGTCATGAAACGTCAAGGCTCCTTCATCTTTGATCTGCATCAGGACTTGATCGAGTGAGGCATTCAGTGAGGTGAAGTTCGCAAATCTTCCAGTAGGGGGTTTTGAGCGCCTATCTTCCCGTCTGTCTTCAGTCCTTGTTGTCTTCCGTTCCCTGTCCTACTATGCTGCTTCTTGCCTTTCCCTCTTTTTGGGCTTCTCTTCATTGTCCTCCTAGCCTAGCTTGGTTACTCATGTTCCATATTTTTAGAATAAGTTTAGTGCCACACATTTTGGCACAACAAATGCCATAACTCACGAGTTGTGGCATTTGTTGTGCCAAAATGCGAGTTGCGGCATTTGTTGTGCTAAAATGTGTGGTACTAAACTTATTCATATTTTCGCGAGTTGTGGCATTTGATTTGCCAAAATGCGAGTTGTAACATTTGTTGTGCCGAAATGTGTGGCACTAAACTTCTTCATATTTTTGCAAGTTGTGGCATTTGTTATGCCAAAATGCGAGTTACGGCATTTGTTGTGCCGAAATGTGTGGCACTAAACTTATTCATATTTTCATGTCATGCCATACATGTCATGTTCATCTGGTCATTTCAGTACATCCTATGTAAGGTCAATTTTGTTGTGACCCTAACCGTGAGTTGTGGCATTTGTTATGCCAAAATATGTGGTACCAAACTTATTCATATTTTCATGTCATGCGATACCTGTCATGTTCATCTGGTCATTTCAGTACGTCCTACGCAAGGTCAATTTTGTTGTTTCCCTAGCCTTTCATTGGTCCATATATTAATAATGGTGCTGAGCTGTTTCTAGGTCCATTATTAATTTAAAAACATTTAAGTACCCTTGGGCCTTTGCTCTCACATTTATAATTTTACGATATGAAAAGCAACTCAAGGTCATTTGTGATCCTACTAGCTCCCATGATCCCATAGAAATCCATATCATTATGAATCCTCATCCTAAAATATTTTAAATTCAAATTTCACAATTTTGAGCTTTAGGTCCATATAATCAAAAAAATTTAAGTTCAAGATTTGGATTTTGACAACTATGCATATACCTAGTAAACTAATTTTCCTAAGTTGTACTTAAGTCAAATAAAATAAAAAATCATAATTTGTCATGTTTGATATAATATTTATGTGGTCCATCTTGTCTCTTTTTTTTTTTATTCTCAAAAAAAAAAAAGGACAAGATGGACCCATAAATATTATATCAAACATGACAACTTAGGATTTTTTATTTTATTTTTTATGTACGTACAAAATTAGTTTACTAGGTATATACATAGTTGTCAAAATCCAGATCTTGCACTTAAGTTTTTTTTTTTATTATATGAACATAAAGCACAAAAGTGTGAAATTTGAATTTAAATCTTTTAGGATGAGGATTCATATTGATATGGATTTCTAACAATGCCCCCTTCTCTCTTTGCACGCGCACAAACAAAAAAATATATACAAATTTGATAAATTGTGGAATGATTCTTTTTTTTTTTTATAGTGGAAATCGCCATTTTGTTAAATGATAGATTTGTAATATCTTTTTTCATTTACAATGAACGTTGGGGCTTAATAATGTGGATTTGTTTGTCTATAACGTAAGTTTACATTATTAGTGCAATTTAAAGCTATAAAAGTTCAAGATTTATACTTTTTTTTTTTTTTATATACAAGATAAAATTTTTACTCTACTCTAATCTAAGTAAGTATATATATATATATGTGTGTGTATGTGTGTGTGTAAAGTTTTCTTTTGAAGACTTGAATTTCGGCTCTTACTCCCCACACTCTACAAGTATTTATACTTGTGAAGTAACCACCACACCAAGATTTATACCTCAGGCTAAAGTGCTTCCAATTTTTCATTCAAACACAGTAGCTAGCATTGGCTTTAGTGCTCTTGGGTCTTGACTCTTGAGGCAACCTCTTCTGCTTCCGGAATCATGCTTATCTTTTAGCTTACTGCTGCTGTGATCTCTCCATTTGCGTCTATATATTTACCACCTCAATTCCAACATACATTCGGCTTCTCCGTGCATTACTTTACTTCATGTCATACATATAATTACCACCTCAATTTTAGCGTGTTCTTCTTGTGTGATGGTTTGGTTTAAGTTCTCTGCAACTTCTTTATTAACATATCTACCCCATTGCAGTTTGTGGCTTTGCGCTATAACCTGTGGGTCCTTTCGTTGTCCTCCTAGCATTGATTTCTCACGTTCCATATTTTCATTTCATGCCATACTTGTCATGTTCCTCTGGTCATTTCAGTAAGTCATACGCAAGGTCTTTTGTTGTGCCCCTAGACTTTCACTGGTCCATATAATAATGGTGCTGCTTGCTTTTATGGAGTGGCTGCTGCCCCACACCTTCACCGCACGTTGGCCTTTTCATAGTGCATGTGTGACATTCTTCTCTTCAATACCACAGTGTTGTTTGGAAGTATCCTCTTTGCAAGCAAGTAGATTGCTCTTCATGTGTTTATCAAAGCAAAAAAACTAATATGACAAAAAATTACACAATATTTGCCACAAATTTTCATGTGACTAATGGTGATTTGTGGATAAAAAATAGTGGGTAAATATAAAAATAATAAACAGTTAATTACCATCTACATATAGATATAGGAGAGGTGTGACGAAAGTTGTAAATTTTTTAATTTGTTTGTGATACTAAAAGAACCCTTATTAAAAAAAATATATATTGCTCTTCATGCGAACTATTTTATCTTATTAGGTGCTTTAGGATATCTTTGGTCGCCTTCCATGTGAAATATGATCTTATTAGGTGCTTGTAATTGTCCATGCTTACGCCAAAAGCAATTTCCGTACACCCACTGCAGCCTTTTTTCCATACCAATGTAGTATACGGCTATGCACGTTTGACTGTTAACAACCCTTTGAATTTTAATCCAAATCGCCATATCTTCGATTGGTCTAATGCTCAAAGGTATCCTTTTAATGAAATTCATTTCAGAAATATACTTTCCAATGCTTCTAATTCTATCTCTTTCAGTTTTTATAATCTCAAGTCTCAACCTTTCATTATTATGAGAATTGAAATGGATGGATAGCATATAACAAGTTTCACTTTGTTAAATTTAACAAATACATGGCTGGATGGATCTAGTTGTATGAATTTATAATGAGAGAGAGAGAGAGAGAACAATTTTGCTATTCATTTGGGAAATGGTTAAATTCGGAGCCTTGCCTAATTACAATGCAATAATGTGTGGATGAAAATGCTAAAGTCACAAACTATTTTACAAACTGTGATATGTTGGATGATTATTAATAATTTAAAATGTGATATTAATAGTGGGCTCATATATAAACCAATATAAATTTGTCACATCAACAATTTGTACCTACAATAGCATTACTCATGAGTGGACTGATATAGATAAATAATAAACATCTTACTTTGTGATAAGAAGAACCTTTGATCTGATGTGTCTATACCCGTAGCATTACTTGTGAGTGGAAGGATACAGATAAATAGTAAACATCTTACTTTGTGACAAGAAGAATTCTTAATTTGATGTGTCCCTTCATTTTCATTTGGGTCACAAAGCCTCGCAATGTCGTCTTCATAGATACAAGTTAACAAAAGAGCCAACTTGGGGATCCTATAGTAAGAAGAAAGAAGACATAGAAATCAAAAAAAAAAAATGTAATATTAATTGTGAGCCTATACAAAAAGGGTAAAAATTTATCACATCAACAATTTGTATTTATTGCATTACTCATGAGTGGAAGGATAAGATAGATAGTAAACATCTTACTTTGCGATAAGAAGAAACCTTAATCTGATGTGTCCCTTCCTTTTCGTTTTGAGCCACAAAACCTAGCAATGTCCTCTTCATGATACAAGTTACAACAGGGCCAACTTGGAGATCCTATAGGAAGAAGACGTAGAAATCAGTATGCACCAAACATTACCCTAATTGTACCCCACAAGACAATTTTATTTTTCAGCTGAAATAACAAGACAATTAATCCAAGCACATGAAAGGACCCAAATCATGACCCCATTAAAATGTGACAAGACAAAAGATTCCACATCAGTTGGGGTCTACCTTATATATCTTTAATATAACATTGTATTTTTCTCATTCACGTACAGTCATACAATTTATGATGATAATCACAAGTAATCATAAATAAACATCATCATATCATTATTAGCAGGTGCTCATAAACCAAGGATTCTTGTTTAGCCACGTACTTGAAACCAATACTTGTCCAATTCTCCCTTATAAACCTTTCTACTAGTAGCTTTCCCACCACCATTACCAACACCAGTACACCACCAAAATCGAACAACATTTTTAGAGAATTTCAGAATCTCATCCACCTTTTTATCTTCAATAATGGCTTTCTGTCATAGCTCATGGTTGTTATGTTTATTCATCGTCATCCCAGTTTTTGTTGATTCAGCTAGTCATGACAAGAAACCTAGCCTTGGGCCTGTAATCAACGTAACCAAGCACCTGTCTTTCCTGGATTTCAACTTCAATAAAGATCCCAGAATTTTCCATGATGTCAGGCTCTTAGGCAGTGCCAAGTTCTCAAACGAAAAGGGTGCTCTTCAAATCCCTGATGAATCAAAAGCAGTTGATCTTAAAGACCAAGCAGGTCGAGCCCTTTACTCCTCCCCTATTCGACTCCTTGACCCTCACACCAAAACTCCAGCTTCCTTCGAAACCACCTTTGCTTTTCAAGTTAACAATGCTTCCCACCTTAGTTCTGATAGTACTGGCCATGGTGGTAGTGGCCTTGCTTTCATCATTGTCCCAGATGAATTCACTGTGGGAAGGCATGGACCTTGGCTTGCCATGCTTAACGATGCTTGTGAGGATGACTACAAAGCAGTGGCAGTGGAGTTTGACACTCATCGAAGTCCTGGATTTGCAGATCCTAATGACAACCATGTGGGGATCAACTTAGGAAGCATCATTTCCACCAGAACAATCAATGTGTCCGATGTTGGTATTGTCCTAAACGATAGTTTGGTTCATCGAGCTTGGATCACCTACGATGGTCCACGTCGTTGGATGGAAATTCGTTTAGGATCAAAATATGAAGATTACCCAACAAAGCCAATCTTCTCTGAGCAACTTGATCTCTCACCGTTTCTCAATGAATACATGTTTATAGGATTTTCAGCTTCCACAGGCAATTTGACTCAAATCCACAACGTCTTGTCATGGAATTTCACGTCCACAAGCCAAGCCTTTCTTCGTATTCCTTCAACAGAAACATGTGAGAGCAAGATCATTGTCGAGGGTGGTTCTGGGACTAGGAAAGCTCGTGCAGAACCATCAGGCAGCTTCTTGATTTTTATGGCTGTGGTAGCTTTAATTCTAGCTGTTCTGCTCAGTTTGTTCCTTAATAGTAAGCGTAAACGTGATAAATCACACAATCTTAGTATCTTGATGTCTGAGAAAAAAGAACGACCAAGGCCTCCAAATAAGCCTCGCCGGTTCACTGTTGCTGAGATTTCCTCTGCAACTCGGTGTTTTAGCGAATTAGATATATTGGGTAATGATTCAAGAGGTGTTTACTATAGAGGGAAGCTCTCCAATGGCTGTCAGGTGGCTGTGAAGCGGTTCTCAGCTCAGTTTCTGAACTCGCAGGGTTTAGATAGGCGGCGTTTGATGAAGGAAATTGGTTCTATCAGCAGAATTCGTCATCCAAATTTGTTGCCTATCAGGGGTTGGTGTCAAGATAATCGCCAGGTAATGGTTGTGTATGATTTCTTTACCAATGGAAGCCTTGATAAATGGCTATTTGGGGTCGGTGTTTTACCATGGACTCGGAGATTCAAGGTTGTGAAAGATGTGGCTGAAGCACTTTGTTTCTTGCACTCCAAGCAACTAGCACATAAGAATATGAAAACTACTAGTGTGTTTCTTGATGTTAGTTTCAGAGCAGTATTAGGCGATTTTGGTTTTGTGCTGTCTGGGAATGATTCAAAACAATTCGAATCAGCAGTGAGTCAAAAAGCTGATGTGTTTGAATTTGGCGGCTTTGTGTTGGAAGTAATTGCTGGGAGGAAGAGGTTGGACTCAGAGATGGATCAGAAAGAGAGGGACCTGTTGGATTTTGCTTGGAGAATGCATGAAATTGATGAGAAAGTGAAGGTGGTGGATGGAAGAATGGGAACAGTAATCAACTTGAAGCAAGCAATTCGGGTTTTGGAAATTGGGTTGCTTTGTACACTAAATGAGGCTAAAGGCAGGCCATGTATGGAGGAGGTGGTTGAGTTTCTGACCATGGAGGGTCCAATTCCTGAGCTGCCACAAAGTAGGCCTATTGCTTTGTTTCCCTACAACAGCGCCACCGGTCTTTGCAGCGGCTATTCTTGTGCTTCTTTCAAGTGAAGTCACATAGCCATGGGGTTGATTCAGAGTTTCAGGGCTTGATAGATAGTCTTAATTTTGTCCTAAATGAGGCAGAGGCAGGCATCTTATAATTCAAAAATGTGTGTGTTTTCATTGAAGCCATTATGTCTTCAAGTGTAGAAGATGACAATGCATTTGTATCATAGGTTCAAGATTAGGGAATATCAATGCTTTTTCTTAAATTGAGCTTTGAAGTTGAAAAGATAACAGATCGTTTGGGAATTGTGCTAAAATGTTGATTCATGCAAGTGAGTATCAATGTAATTATTAAGGATTGGTTTGATATGAAGCGCTTTTGCTTGATTTTCTAGACAAGGAGAAGTAACATGTGCTTTGCACAATACAACCAATTTTAACAAATCCTTAAATTGTGTTAAATTACCAATTGTCCCAAAAACTTAAATTATTAAGATATGGTAAATTTTATCATTTAATCAAACAAGCTTTTGAGATAATCGATAATTTAACATCATATCAGAGCATAAGATCTTGAGTTTAATCATTGTTTCATCCACTTTACCTCTCATTTAAATTCTCACGTATTATGCCTCACCTATTAAAAGATAGTTTCGGCCCACATGTAAGAGGAAGTATTAGAATTATGTGGTTAAATGATTAAATTTATCATATTTCAATAGGTTAAACTTTTTTATTCTTAAAAAAATAATAATAATAACTAAAACTTTTGAGATAATCGGTAATTTAACAAATTACATCCTGCATATTATGATATATACACCTGTCAGTACGCTGCAACCGTACCTATCTTGTCTGAAAATTGGCATGGATCATATATACGTTGGCCTATTGTCTTGCCACCACTATAGGCCTAGGAAAAGGTATAAATGGTTTGCTCAAAGACTCATTATGTAATAGACTTACAAAGAACAACATTATGTTGTACACGAAATTGGTAAATGTGCTAGAACACTTCAGGTAATTTGTCTAATGAAAGATTAGTTTCTTTAAACAATCATTGAATTGTATCCAAAAAAAAAAATCATTGAATAAATTGACACGCAGCTTAAGTTTAGAGCCGTGTGCATAACTCATTACCTACCGGAGTGAAATTGGCATTATTATGGATTTTCTTCTTAGCAATAATTGTTAGAGTAAGATTGTTGGAGGTTTGGAAGGCATCACATCATTAAAGATTATAAAGATCTATAGTTTAGGACCCCCACTGTTTTGTCTGATGTTGTTTGATAAGGATGGAAATAATTAACCGATTGGTAGGTATTGTGAGAGAAAATACAAAGTGTTTCGGATGCATGCATCCTCACACAACCAAACACAACAACCAAACTCTAAATATCACATTTAAGGCTATTAAATCTGTCACATATGTCTACATGTTAGGATTGTTGCCCTGACACAATCTCTTCAGCCAACATGAGAGGACAAAGGCCTACTGCCAAGTCTTAGGTAGATTTCCCACCTAAAACCTCTATGCACCATAGCTCTATTATTTTCCATTTTCTCCACTAGATTTGTTTTTTACATAACCATCGAAGCTTCCCTAACCAATGTCTTCTTCTTTAGCAAATGACTAGCTTGAAAGTTCATCATTGTTCTGTTAAATTTCCATTGTGTACCCAACATTTTACTCACCCAAAAGTACTTGTACAAATTTCTTCTGAAAGATTCAAGTTAAACCATCTCACTGAAGGTTGGAAATAGGAGCTGTTCTTTTTATTTTCTTATTTCCCCCCGCCACTTAACCAGGGTAGATGAAAAAGAAATAAACATAAATAAATACATATATTAAAATTTTACATTTTATTATTACCTTATATGAGTTTTAGAAAAATCATAATTCTTTTTTTCCCTTCTCTGTCACCCCCTCCCTCTTAACCCCTATGTGTGTTAGGAGGGAGCATGTGTTGGGTTAAGTTTGGGCTTGCGGTATTTTCAACCCAATCTGATTTTCTCATATTGAAAATTTTACAACTCAACTAAACTCATGGTAGGTTTAAAACCAGCCCAACCTAAGCCCAGGGATCAAATTTGATTGGGTTGTCAAGTTGGTTTTTTTTTTTTTAAGGACTAATAAAAAAAATTTATTTTTATCCAACTACTTAAGTTTAATACTCAATTAATTATTACTATACCATTAACATTCCAACTTCATTAAAACCAAATCCTAAATTTTAAAAATAAATCAAAATAACAAATTTAAATTAAGTAACAAAAACCAAAAAAAAAAAAAAATTGTTTGTTTTTTCAAATTATTAATAGTGTGGATTGGGTTAGGTTATTTGGGTCGAAAAGTTTGTCAATCAAAACCCAAAATATGATACCTCAAACTGTGTGGATTGGATTGAATAATTGTATATTGTATTGTATGATGAGTTTTACATTGAATATTTACTAGATCGAAGTGAGCTATATATTCGATTATGAGAAGTTCTAAATGTAACTTGATTATTCCTTTTGTAGTATAGCACAAATGTGACTAGCACTATTATTGGGTAATGCAAAATGGTGTCATAACCAACCTAGTAATGTCATGTGGCTCTAGAACATTACAACACAATGTATTAGGTCAAGTTGAGTTGGGTGGTTTTTAAATTGGTGAGTTTAATGCACACCCTTACTCTTAATGATTACTAATTGTAGACTCCCGCGATACGTGAGAATAAATAAATATTTTGTAATTGTGGTATAATGTATAAATTGTTATTTAAATTTTGTGGAAGATAATTTGTTCTTTCTATAAATTAAACAATTTCTAAAATCATTTTTCATCTATCCATCTTTACAAATATATCGTTTTAATATTTTTGGTGTGTTTGATTAATATTATTCTTTTTTGAAGTGGTCCATCTGTTTCCAAATTATGTTATGGTGTGTTATTTTTTTTTTTTTCTTTTTACAACTAAACTCTTTAAATTTCAAATATATCATTCAATTTTATCATTCTTTTAAAGGAGATTACCATGATAATCAAAACTTATCACAAAATTACACATGATATTACTCAAATAGTTAACAAACAAATTCAAAAACATAGCAAGATTGTATTTTGATATAAATTCAAATTCTAACTTTCAAAATAACTAAGTATTATGTCAAACAAAAAGCAAACAAAAGCTATATAAGAGAGAGAGAGAGAGAGAGAGAGGAGAGAGAGAGAGAGAGAACTGAAAATCACAAAATTACACATGATATTACTCAAATAGTTAACAAACAAATTCAAAAACATAGCAGGATTGTATTTTGATATAAATTCAAATTCTAACTTTCAAAATAACTAAGTATTATGTCAAACAAAAGCTATATAAGAGAGAGAGAGAGAGAGAGAGAGAGAGAGAGAGAGAGAGAGAGAGAGAACTGAAAATCACAAAATTACACATGATATTACTCAAATAGTTAACAAACAAATTCAAAAACATAGCAGGATTGTATTTTGATATAAATTCAAATTCTAACTTTCAAAATAACTAAGATTATGTCAAACAAAAGCTATATAAGAGAGAGAGAGAGAGAGAGAGAGAGAGAGGAGAGAGAGAGAGAGAGAGAGAGAGAGAGAGAGAGAGAGAGAGAGAGAGAGAGACTGAAAAACATAACACCAAATCGTATTAACTCAAAATAGTATTATAAAAAATATAATGATTCATCAACAATGGCATGATTTATAAAAATAAAAAAATAAAAAAGGAAGATTTAAGTAAAGCTTGATTTGATTTTTTAAAAAAAAAAAAGAGTAATTCTACGAACACAAATTATTTTACAATATTTTTTCAAAATGATGATGTGGCCAACTTCTTATTGGTTTTCATTTAAATCCACTATTAATATCACTTTTTTATTTACCAATAACCACTCACCACATCAGCAATTTGTAAAAAAAATTTGTAAAAAAAAGTTTGCATCTCTAGCATTACTCTAAAAAAATGTATAGGTAAAGAAAAAAAAAAAAAGTGCTACAGTTTGGGAGGCAAAAAAATCATTCCTATTTCTCCCACTATTTTAATAATTATTCACTATATTAAGCTCCTTTATTTACTTCATAAACATTTTTATTCATACTTCCCAACAATTTTTTCCCTTAGTAACCTAAAAGGCATGTTATGAAAAATGAAGATTTATTAACATAAAAGGCATGATCTAAAAAAAGGAAGATTAATTTCAAAAAAAAAAAGAAGAAGAAGGAAGATTTAAATAAAGTTTTATTTGATTTTTAAGAAAACATATAGGTGAAGAAAAAAAATAAAAGTGATATATTGTGGGGAGACAAATAAATCAGTCATATTTCTTATTAGAAAGTGCAGTGGGTATTTGTGATTCGATCTGGCTTGATATCATGCCCTAATACTAAATAATATAGTAATATATTTTAGGTGAGCACAAACTCGCATTGACCCTAACTTAACATATATGTGAAAATTAAAATTATTAAAAAAAAAGGACTCCATTCTCTTCTGCGGTACCCAATAGCCTACAAAAGACAGAAAAGAAACTCAAATATTGGTTTAATTATGACTAAACATACAATAATTTCATAATTGATTCATGTAATCCATGCCTATTGGGTTGTCTTATTGGATTGTCCTATGAATTTCTGATGGCTCTTGATCTCCTTCAACAATAAAAACAACATCAATCTTACTTTAGGTTTGTTCCAGAGGGTTTGGGAGAGGAAGGGGTGTTTTGGGATATTTTTTGAGCTTGCTGGAACAGAGGAGGGGAGCTGGCCTGTTAATCCAACACCCTAGACCACATAGTGAGAAAAACTTCCAGCAAATGCAGGCACTTTGGTCCATTTTGTTCCACCTTCAGGTAAAGTAAATCTCAAAAAAGGCACCCTTAGGGCATCTCCAGCAGCTTCTCCAAATTTTTGTACTGTTTGGAGAATGAACAGTGACTTTTACATATTAACTACCCACTTTTTCAAATACACTTTCCAACAGATTCTCTATCCCATTCTCTATCTCATTTAAATATTATTTCTTCATTCATTCTTTATTCTTTTTTATCATTATTTATTCTTCCTATATTCATTCCTAACAATTATATATTTTCAATGAATAGTGTTATATTCACAACATTTTTCCCGATACTTTTCACAACAAAATTTATGTGAAAAGTTGTTACTAGTTCTAATTTGAACCCACCGTTGAAATTATATTTTTACTCGCCAATATTAACTAATAACAATCTATTACTTAAAATTTATTGTGAAAATATTGCAATGGTATTTTTCAATTAAGATTTTTCTTTCTTTCTTCCCTTTCGTCCTCATCCATGCGTTTCTTATTTTTTTCTTTTTTTCTCTTGGTTTTGTCTCCACCATACACGTATCCCACACCTTTCCTCTGTCTACCTTCTTTTTCTTTTTCTATGACATTCCAAATCATTTCTTTAGCTCTCAGTCTCTCTTTTTCTCTAGCTTTCTTTTTTTCTTTTTTTTCTTTTTCCATTTCTACTTGATTCTAGAACACTCTCTCCCTCTATCTCACATAAACATATTCTCTCTCATACACACATAGATCACCGGTAGAGAGTGGAGATCGGTGTTCTACAAGTTTTTTTTTTTTTTTTGTTCTGGTTTGATTAGTTTTATTTTATTGTTTAGATTTCATTAGGCTTATGAGAAAGAATGTTTTTGTTTTTTAAATCTTTCGATTGGGTTTTGTGATTTTGTTTTGATTGTGGTATATTATCATTGAGACAAAGAGTGAAGAACAAAAGAGAAAAGGAACGAGAGAGAAAGAATATTTTTTTTATTCAACCAGGTATTTTTTTAAGATGAAATAATGGTTTGGAGTTGCTACAATACTTTCTGTATCTAGAAAAGCACTGTAGCAACTTCAAAAAAAATTTGGAAAAGTTTTGTGTTTAGAGAAGCTGTTGGAGGGTGAACAGTAGCATTTTTTGGACTAAAAATAGAGATAGAGCATATGCTGGAGATGCTCTTATATTCGAATTTATTACATTTACATTTCATATACTATCACTGTCACTGAACAGTGTTTTCTAGCAAAAATAAATAAATAAATAAATAAAGGTGTATGTGCCTCCATTTACACTTTCAGTGCCCACAATTCTAATCCATATTAAACATAATAAACTAATGAAAGTTCCACTAACACAATCAAATTTGAGCCAATATATATATATATATATATATATATATATATATATATATATATATATATATATATATATAGTGTAACTCTTTAGAGTTACACCTTTTCTAAACTATTGGATTTAATTAGATCCAACGGTCAAAAAAATGCACTCATTAATGTTAATATTTTGATAAAGATATCATTTATTATCCTTATTTATAACATTCCACATGTATGTCTAATCCCAAAAATAGGTATATTTTTCTCCCTGCTCTCTCTTTCTCATCCACTACACGTTTCTCTCTCCTCCATTGCTCTTCCACCTCCATTTTCATAAGGTTCCACAGCCATATAGAATCTGATGAATCAAAAACTCAAACTAATTAAACATAAGGCTAAAGTAAATAACTTAAAAATTGAAACTAACATTTTGTAGAGAACAAATGAAGCGCATGCATGCACTAGAGAATATATATTCCTTGTTGAAATTCTTCAAGAAGCTTTGGGAATAAATCTGTTTAAATAGACCAATAATCACAAATATCAACGACGCCTGACTTTGTTGACCCAGGTGTACTAATCTTTAAAGCCCAAATTGTTTCACACGAATCTTCCATTCAATTCTATATATATAACCATAAGAGCATCCACAGCTAGAAATTACATCCTATCCTATTTTACCATCGCAAAAAGTTATTTTATCAATTATACAATATCATTTTACAATACACCCAACATCCCAAAACTCGATTATTTTACCTTTTTATTAAAATAATATTTTTACACAATAAAATAATATATCCCACAACACCAACACCGCCTGCACTACACACATCTGAAACCACTAGCAACCCATAATCTCCCATCAAACACCAAAAAAAAAAAACACACAGCAACCCACCGCCATAATATTGGAATATTCAAACCCATCTTCACCCTCCACGTTATTTGAGTTTAATTTTTGTTAATTATTCAGCAAAAAAAAAATTGCTAATTTGTTTCACAGAAATCAAAGATTTTGGTTTAATAGTTGTAATAAACTACAAAATCCAAACAAATTTTGCCCAAAGCTTTTGAAGAATTTCAACAAGGATTGTATATTTTCTAGTGCATGCATGTGCTTCATTTGTTCTCTGCAAAAGGATCGTTTCAATTTTTAAGTAATTTACTTCAGCCTAATGTTTAATTAGTTCAAGTTTTTGATTCATCATATTCTATGTGGCTTTAGAGGTGGAAGCTTACGAAAATGGAGGTGGAAGAGCAATAGAGGAGAGAGAAACGTGTAGTGGATGAGAAAGAGAGAGCAGAGAGAAAAATATACCTATTTTTGGGAATAGAGATAGGTATGGAATGTTATAAATAAGGATAATAAATGAGATCTTTATCAGAATATTAGCATTAATGAGTGTATTTTTTTAACTGTTGGATCTAATTAAATCCAATAGTTTAGAAAATGTGTAACTCTTTAGAGTTACACCAAGTACAACTTGAAACCATCTCATATATAAATATATATATATATATTATAATTAATGGCCCATTCATGTAAGTGAGAAAATAGAAAGATAAAAGTAGAAAAATGATGTGATTAGAGTGACACCAAATTATCCAAGTCATGCTATATAATAGAATAAAATTATATTCTTATATATTATATTTATAATGTAATATGATAACACTTAACAATGAAAAAAAAATAACAACTTAAAAAAATAAAACCAAATTGCATCAACCCAAAGTAGAATTCTAAAGAACACAAAATTTCATCAACATAAAGTAGTTGAGAGAGAGAGAGAGAGAGAGAGAAATAACCTTTTTTTGTATGGGAAAATATGTGTAGGATGAGAGAATTGAAAATTTATAATAAGAGAATGGAGATAAGAAGAGTCAAAATAAAAGAAAGTTGAAGAGATTAAGGAAGAGTTACATTAAGGTTAAAAGTAGTGGGGAAATGAAAACGTAAAAGAAAGGGGTAAAGGTTGGAGGAAATGTAACAGTAAGGTAAAAAATCAATAAGAAGAAGAAGAGTCAAAAAAATAAGAGAAAAATGGTTGGAAATAAGTGGGTAATGTGGTCACTAATGTGATTCAACTGAAGCGTAACAACAATAAATGCTACTCTTCAGCTTTTAGATATATATAGATATAGATTACCTCTTCTTGATCCTTCAAGTAAACATCTTTTTTCCCCTTTGTTCTCTTTCAATCCCAAATTGTTAAGTGGATAAAAAAAGGGAGTAAAGGTGACAATGGTAAGGATGCAGGAGTAACAATTAGTTTTGAATATATCAATTGTGTTGCTCTGTACAATGCTAATAAGTAATGTGTACTGGAATAGTTCTTTCAAGGACAATCAAATGGTAGATTCAATGGACTTAAACGACCGTTATAAATTCAAAGGTCTCAAGTTTCATCCATTGCATTATCAGTCTATAACATTTCCAAGGTGTCTCATGGACAAAAAGTAAAATAGTCTAACTAAAGGCTAGAACACTACTATCAATCATATATATATATATATATAGACACACAAATTACTTAAAATAATCATAGAATGCACGTAATGGATTGGAACAATCAAAACTCCTCATAATCAATTATATAGCATAGAACACTCGACGTGCATAACTTAGTACACACTCGCATCCATTATGCTGAGATGCCCTCATGCCACATAGTGCATCAATGAGTTTTTTTTTTTTTTTTTTTTTTTTTTTTTGATACCATTCAGAAAGAAAAGAGAGTTACAAAATGGTCTAGTTGACCATACAGCATTGGATTGGCATAGAGGTTGCCAATTTAGCAAGGCTGTTGACATTACTAATTACAACCCTTGGGACACACATTGTGTGAGTCTGTCAACAAAGCTCTCTCCTGCCAGCTGGGGGTGCATTTCCTGTTGGTGACATTAACAGCTCTCCTACTATCACAAAGGAACAAAATATGGCTAAATCCCAAGCTCCTAGCTTTGATAGCTGCCTCAATTCATTGCTTCCTGGATGGTTATTGAAACTACTTTCCCTGTATAACTAACTATCCCCTGCATAACAATATCTCCTTGCATGCTCTTGGCTTCATAGGCAAATCCAGATCGGTTGAATTTCTTCACTCTATCTGCTGCAACTTTGATGATGAGCTGCCAAGGTCCTCCAATTTTCTGATCAGGCCTATTGTGATCTGTTCTACTGTGAGAGGATGTGGAGCAGCAACTATGGGCTTCTTATTAGGTTGTTTTCATTCATGAACCACTTGGTTTCTGTGAGACCATATGGTCCAAAGAGTGGTGAAAACGGCTTGAAGGTAGTGCATATTATCCTGCATCATATCCTTATGATGTTGCAACAACTTCCCAATCCATTGTTGAATGGAGTAACTATTAAGATCAGAGGTATGAACAGCCAAAGAAGTGTCACGCCATCTAGCTCTGGCAAAGAGACAGAAGAGGAAATAGTGGGAAGAGGATTCATCCTCCCCATCACACACAGGGCAGGAACTGTCTACAGGAATACCCCTATTTTTAAGGGTAAGATAGGTAGGAAGGCTGTCATGGAGGAGTCTCCACACAAAGCTACAAATTTTTTAAGGGGACCTGAACTTTCCAGACCAGATGCCACATATATTCACCAAGATTAGTCCCTTGAGAGTAGATTATATGCCTTCTTTACTTGAAAATCACCAAATGAGGAATGCTTCCTGTTCTAGAAATTGGTAACCTCATGATTTCAGCACTGATAGGTTGGGGGCATAAAGCTCTAACTAGACCTGGCTTCCATGAGTGAGTAGAACAATCCATCTCCCTTCCCTAAATTTGCTATTTTTTTGAGT
Source organism: Castanea mollissima (assembly GCA_014183005.1). Taxonomy (NCBI): domain Eukaryota; kingdom Viridiplantae; phylum Streptophyta; class Magnoliopsida; order Fagales; family Fagaceae; genus Castanea; species Castanea mollissima. Next base: position 4,930,791 of record JACAVU010000010.1, on the reverse strand, counting down.
AATGATGCTTCTCTAAAACCAGGAGTGGTGTGGTTTGGGTAAGCAATCATGGACTGAATTATGAGGAAAGTATTTTGCCTTAATAGGTTTTGGAAATAAGAGCTTGGGGGTTCTGGCAGTGCATCAATAAGTATTGATATCTCCACACACGCCCATATTTCCTTGAGCCATATATGTTATTCTTATGTCCCAAACCAAGTGAAATATTTGTACCTGCACATTAGCGACTTTTGTACTGGTATTTCCACACATTCCTTGTCTCCAAATTAAGTAAAACGTTTGAGATTACACGTTTATTAATTAAAAAGTAAAGTTATAGTTATCTTCCTAAATTTTTTTTTTTTTTTTGAGAAAAAAAAATACAAGAGCACACCACTAAGTCAACTCTAATATCATTTACCACAAGATCATTTGTCACAATATCCTAAAATATTATTTACTTAAAAGAATTAATGTAATGCACGTACAACACAAGATCACACCACTAAGTCAACTCTAATATTATTTGTCACAAGACTCAACTTGAGAAAAATGCGATTCATATATCGTAATTGCGTATATAACTTAGTTTGAATGTCTGATGTGGCAACTCAGCACACGCTTATGCAATACCTTTAAAGTCCAAATTCACACTCAAATCCAAACAAGTTGGATATCACATGCCCCTATCTCTACCCCTCCAAAACTACAATAATATTAGCCATGAAATTAGTATATTATTGTAATGTTGGTTGAACAATATAACCACATAATTATTCTGATTTCTTCCTTTGTTTTAACTACTCTAAGGTGCCTCCTTGAAGAGTAATAACAGTCATAAAAAATATTCTTTTGTCCAAAGTGTTTTATGATTGGGGACTATGATGGATATGGATTGAGTCCAATCATCAGTCACGTTTATTTGGTATTTAAAATAAATATCTGTAAGATCAAGGTGGGTTTTGTTTTGGGCAACTAAAATTAATCTCCATTTAAGAATATGTGTATCTTAATCAAGAAGATTGGATTAACTCCAGATAATCATCAAAACAAAGGTGTACATGATTTTCAAAGGATTCCAAATAAATATTTTCATCTCAAGGACATTGTAGGGGTAGCTCTTGGATCCTAGGCCAAACAGGCTAGAGCCTAGAGGTTTGGTGGGCTTCAATAGAAGGACCAACACACACAAAGGATTAAGGATAGTAGGAAAACAAAAAAAATTAAGCTGTATAGGAAGAAAATCACTCCTTGGCAAAGTCCAAGGAGAATAATTCTAAAACATATTTTTATTCTAAATTGCTACAGTATTTTCTCCCACCATTTTTTCAAATCCCTTGCCTTTGGAGGGTCTCTACATTATATAGCTCCCCTTAGATGATTTTAGCCCTCCAGTTGTTGGTCGCCCAGGCTACCACTTGAGTGTTTGTCCCATCAGACACCTTTCCAAACACTTTATGAGTTGCGACAATCAAGATAGTACTGTTCAAGGGTTTTCTCCACATAAATGCAATTAGGAGGTTTAGTGGGAAGCACTAAATGTGATGACAGCCACCATCTCTTTTAGTCAAGGTTGGTCCATTTTCCAAAATTCTCTCTCTTTAGTGTGACCTCCTCTAATAACATGCCACTGAAGTGGCCTTACTATCTGAGGATGTAATCTCATCGAAACTATAGTGGCCTTCTCGACGTCAAGTATGACCCGTGGCATAATCTCTCTATTAAATTTCTCTACCCCACATACATGGAAACAATGCCAGTATCAAATTAATAGCTTCAAATGTGCCTATGGAATTGCCCAAATACTTACTAGAAGAAGCTATATACAAGCTCTTCTTAATGCAATGGAGTTGACCAAATATTTACTCCAAAAAGTCTAAACAAGACCATTCAAAAATAAAAGATGTCTATAATCTTGAAAATCCTCTGGTAAATTTATAATAAACTCAATAATGTTTGAAAATCTTAAATCTTAAAAAAAAAAAAAAAAAAAAAAAAAAAAAAAAAAAAAAAAAAAAGAAGAAAAGGAAGTTCAAGTAACATATATGTCTTTTGGCAGACAAAATAGCTAAGCAAAAGTCAAAATTAAAATTTTTTTAAAAAAAAAATCTTATTACGATGGTATCAACCAAACAGATTAGAATTATGCAAATAAAAATTTCATTATTTTTTATTTACTAGAAAGTGATTATTTAAATACAAAGTTTGAAAAGTGAAAAAAAAATATAATAATAATAATAATAATTTGTTTCCATGAGAAAGCAAAACACACCCGCTTCCACGTGATTTGTTTATAATTGGCCCAAGTTTCTTTGGTCAGCAAGCAATGGTTTCAACCATTTCCTTTTGTAATTATTTTAATATACTTACTTATTATACACCTTGCAAAACAAGTAAACTTGATCGGCAAAACCCAAATTAGAAAAACCCTTTGCTCAAAAAAAATTCCTAATTTCATTTCATTTCCTTTGGGCCAAATTGCAAAGGCGGCCCCACACTATCCCCAGAATATTAGCTGCTTAAGACAGAAGCATCAGCTTAGCTACTCAACTTTGCTGTCAAACTAAATAGAAGAGAGCTGAAAGTTAGAAAATCCGGGAAAAGGTTTTACTAGGGCTTTGCCTTTTCCAGAAAAACCCTTTCATATAACAACTATTTCTACTAGTAAACAGTACTAGTAATACCCAAAACCCCAGAGACCAAGAAACTCGAAGAAAAGAAAAGAAAAAAAAATTAAAAAAAAATGAACATGTTGAAAGCCAATTCACTGAGATCCCTTTCTCTTAGACTCCTTCGCCAATCCGCCATTAACAACACCACCACCACCACCAATGCTCTCAGACCTTTCTCTTCTTTGATTCTGAAACAGACCCAACTCTCCAATACTTCTTCCAAGCCTATCCCATTTCCCCAATCCCCTTTCTCTTCCTCCTCCATCGTCCCAGTTCGCTTTCTCCGCACTGGTCGCGACCAAGGCACCAGGTATCAGATACACCTATAATTTTTTGGATTCTTTGTTTTTGTTTGATAATTGGGTGTTTATTTTTTTTTGCATTTTGTGTGAGGAAAGTTATGAGATAACTCCGCCAGTGAATTGGGGGATTCGGATTGTGCCGGAGAAGAAGGCATATGTGATTGAGAGGTTCGGGAAGTACGTGAAAACTTTGCCCTCCGGTATCCATTTCCTGATTCCTTTCGTCGATCGGATTGCCTATGTCCATTCCTTGAAGGAAGAGGCCATTCCCATTCCTGACCAGTCTGCTATCACTAAGGATAATGTCAACATTTTGATTGATGGGGTGCTCTACATCAAGGTACTTCTTGAGATTTTAACAACTGGGTCTTTGTTATTTTCGTGTTTTGGTTAATGGGTTTGCCTTGTTTTAAGCTCTATTGGGTTGAATGTTATCTGGGTTTGTTGTTGTTTGGATTGTTGGTTTAAGGGGATTGCTTGGTTTAAATGCCTTTTTGGTGCAGATTGTGGACCCTAAGTTGGCATCTTATGGTGTTGAGAATCCCATATTTGCAGTGATTCAGCTCGCGCAAACAACAATGCGTAGTGAGCTTGGTAAGATCACTCTCGACAAGACGTTTGAGGAAAGAGACACACTGAATGAGAAGATTGTGGTTAGTTTGTTTAGCTCAAGTTGTTTTTATGGTTTTGTTTGTGAAAATAGTCTGGCATGTGTCTACTTTGTATTTACATAATGAATTCTTGTTTCAATTTTCTGTTTTAGTTTCTATGATTAAAACTTATGATTCAGTGGATTCAAGCGTGTAAAGCATACCATTGATACGAATGAAAAACACGATATGAAAATCTAAAAATTTTCTTCTTTAAAATGTTATCATAATGGTGTTAATTGTAGGAAGTCATTCTATTTTCTTGGTTTACACTTTGACGGATGCTTGTAATTTGTGTACTTGATTGTATTGGTCCTCAGTTGTATACATCATGCATGCTTAGGTGACTCTTTTTTCTGAGTTGAGTAAAATTTACATTACTTATCACCAAAAAAAACACACTCACACACACACGCACTCTAGTACACCTCCTACTGTTACTCCTAACCTAAGGAAAAATGTGTTTTGGATTCTATAAGGAAAATATTCCATGCAGTTCATGCTCATACCTAGATTTTGTGGCTTTACTTTATAAAAATGGCAGTAATTAATATACAACAACAACCAAGTCTTTTTTCCAAATTTTGGGCTCAACTATAGATCCTTAACAAACTAGTCAGGCTAGGCCTTAAGTTTTCATTTCCACCGTTTTGTCTATCATTCTCCCTTTTCCTCCCCTCACCCCCACCCCCCTTTTTTTTTCTCTTTTTGGACACTAATATTCTTTGGGAGCTGGGTGGGGTAGGAGTTGGGACTTGGGAGTAAATACTTTGTAAGTTTATTTCATTTGAACTTGATACCTTCTGCTATGAAACACAATTGGCTACATCAATAAATATGTGTTATAGAAATAAGGTTGGGCTGTTGAAGGTTATGTGAGGACAAGTCTAAAATAGGCAATAGGCTTGTGTGCATAAACTATGTTGCTATGTTCTAATTAATTGATACTTGAATGAAACCAATTATCATGATCTGGTTTGAATTCGTTTTCAACAACCCAGCTCCTGCTCCCATCTTTACCCGGGGGGTGGTGGGAAGGGGAGCAGTTGGGTTCCTTATTCCAAGTCCATTCTTAATTTAAAAACATTTAAGTATTCTTTGGGCCTTTTGCTCTCACATTTATAATACTCCGATATGAAAAGTAAGTCAAGGTCATTTGTGGATCAGCAAAATTATGGGTTGGATTGTGATCGTACTAGCTCCCATGATCCCATAGAAATCCATACAATATGAATCCTCATCCTAAAAGATTTTAAATTCAAATTTCACCCTCTGAGCTTCTAGGTTCCTATAACCAAAAAAATTTAAGGTTGAGATCTGGATTTTGACAACCATGTATATGCCTAGTATTTGCATAGAAAATCAGATTGCATTGCCTTGACTTGAATTCTGGTTTTTTGTGACTCTGTGAGTTGCATTCAGATTATTAGGATGTGTCTGCTATTTTGCTACTAACAGGAAATTATCTAAATTCCAAGGGATAGGTTTAAAATTTAAAATTTAGAACAAGTGGTTCAACAATGTGGCTGCTTTTCCCTGCAGTTTTCTTCTTACTGTATTTAGAGGTTGCAATACTTTCTAATCTGTTTACCAATAAGCCTTGAATTTAATTTGGGTTCTCTGCTGTTTCAAGATTTTTTTGACAATTTCATAAATTAATTTAGAGAAAAAAGATAATAGCTTTTTTGTAATGGCTTCATGTTGCAGGAGTCTATTAATGTGGCTGCAAGAGACTGGGGCCTGCAGTGCCTCCGTTATGAAATAAGTTAGTCACTTTTGGCTTTTGTTCTTGTAGCCGACTTTTCGTTGTAATTTTCCCACATCATCTCTTATACTTGCTTCACTCATCTTCCTTCAGGGGATATATCTCCTCCTCGTGGAGTGAGGGTAGCTATGGAGATGCAAGCCGAAGCAGAACGAAAAAAGAGAGCTCAAGTTCTTGAATCTGAAGGTAATGAAGCCAGTTTGATATGCCATGTTGTTCCATGTGGTTAAATAAATATACTTAACCTAAGGGTGTACTGATGATTTATGGACTGTTTGATTTATCTGTAAATTTGATTGAGCTTAGCACCTTTCACTATTCAAGTAGGTAGCCTGATGCACTTATTTAAAAAAAAGAAGGTAGCCTGATGCATTCTTGGAAATTAATGCCCCTTTACAGGAGAAAGGCAGGCCAACATCAATATTGCTGATGGGAAGAAGGCTTCTGTAATCTTACAATCAGAAGCTGCAAAGATGGATCAAATCAACAGAGCACTCGGTTCGTTATCAGTTTTGATATAAATTTAATGCTAATTATATGCAAATATCTTCTTTTCTTTTCTTTTTTGGACATCCTAAGAATGTTAGCGCTGATATCTCCCTATCAGAGGCTCTGCTCTTTCTTATTATATCTATAGAGTAATATACTTTTAGCATGATCCTAAAATTTAAAAAAAAAAAAAAATTGCATGACTTCAGAAGACCTAAGAAGCACTGACAGAAAAAATACAGTTGTGTCCTTGTCGGACACATACATGCCAAGGATATAGCTGCCTGTATGTCCATAGCTTGTCAATAAAAAATAAAAAAAAAGATTTTAAATATGGAGGTGACAGAAACACAGTAACGACAATTGTTCAACATGGGGCCAAAAAAGACTGACCCTCAATGATCACCCTCTCTTGATCTGTTTTTTCTCACCTGATCTAGACTCATTGATGCTTAGAACAGTCAGATTGGTGCTTCTCGAAGCTCAGCACTCTGGCCACCCGATCTACTTTCTCAAGTCACGTCTACTACATGGTCTGTTGCTCTAAAAGACAAGTGGGATTGTTAAAGCTATTCATTACTGAGACAACTTTTTTTAAATTCCAATGGCATTTATGAGAGAGAGCTAAGAATTCTGAAGAAATCACCATCATCTGGAATTTGCTTGGTTGAAAATTGAGCTTTTTTTTCTAAATGTTTTATTTTTGGTTTTCTTTTCTCTGCCTTTTTACATTTCAAGTTTTAATTATCTCTTTTGTGGGCCATGAACTTTCTTGCCAAGCCTGTCCTCCATTATGTTTATTTTCTTTTGTTTTTCAACGTTATGGTTTTACTTCTATGTTTTTCCCTTTTTTATTGTTAAACACTTGTTATTTACTGTTTTTACTTTTGTTTCTCTCTCTCTCTCTCTCTCATTGTTATTATTACCACATTGTTTAGGAATTATTAAACTTCTGACTGTAAGATTGCAGCACACAAGTTTATTTGCACTCTAAACATCATTCAATGGGTATCAATGTACTTCCTTGCTATATATTATTGCTTTTAAATTCATTTTCAATATGTTTTCAACCATTTTGATGGTTATTACTCATTTTTATTTCCTAAAATAAATATAAAATATGCCTAAATATATATATATATATTTATCTAATTAATTGGTTGTCATATCGTAGTTTTTTCAAAAATCGCCATGTGGGAGTGTCCCGTGTCGTTTCACCATCTTATGCTATAGTGACTTTATTAATTAAACTAACCAAATGCACACTTGGACAAGTGAAGCTGCATATGGCATTGTAAAAGGTAGTTATTCGGTTCAACCAATTCTCGATGAATGCTTCCATGTTCTCTTGTATGCTTGTCACTATAAACTTGTGAAGTGCTCTGCTGAAGCCCTTGTTTTCGTGACCTATCCACTAATCTATATAGCTAACACATATAGAAGGGGCAATACCGTGGATTATTTTAATGTTGATGATCCTTTAGCGGGTAGATTATTCCCATTTCCCATAGAAATCTTTCAGTCATCTTATCAACATTACTTATTTATCAGGTGAGGCAGAAGCCATCCTTGCTAAAGCTAAAGCAACAGCCGAAGGACTTGCCACTGTCTCAAAGACCCTTAAGGAAAGTGGAGGAATAGAGGTGAGATCATTCAATGCTCTTGAGCACATATACAGTAATGTCAATTACATTATTTGATTTCATTTTCTTCTATATGGAGAAAGAAGAATTACTACATATTTTGGAGTCCAAATGTCCATTTGAATCTGTTTGAAATCTTGTTTCCACTGTTGGGGGCTACTTCTGACAATAGTCACAATATGGGTGTAGTTGGTTCACACTTAGTTCTCCATTCAGAGTACAATGCTTCATCTTGCATGTTTGAAAGTGTTGAAGGAATCAATCATTGTACTGATTGAGCCAGTGACTGCATGATACAGTACAACAACCGGATATCTCACACGCTTGGCTTTTCCTAGCTTTTCATTGTGGTTTGAAAAGCATATTATTAGAATTTATTTTCTCTGGAGTAGTCCCAAAGTTCCGTGCTGCATTATTAAAGTGCCTATACTTGCAGCATTCACTGCTTCCGTAAAAGGGGTGCAGCTGTGTGGTTTTCTTATTAGAGAAGTTTTTTTTTTTTTTTACTAGTCTTGCTATGTTTTCTCTGTCTTAATCAACTTGAGATATCTTAAAGTCTTGATTACTGCAATTTTGACTGACTCCATTCAGAACTCCTTTGTAATTAGTGATGTCAATATATGTTCACATACATGATGCATGTTAAAAGGTTGCTCGCATAGATGTGGATAATGGTTAAACGTTGTCTAGTTGTTAGACATTCTTATCTTTGCAATTTTGTACCCTTTCATGTTAGGCTTGCATAGGTTTTTTGACAAGTCTAAACACGTACAGAAAATTTTATATTCTTCGTTTTGTCCCTCATATGGAATATGGCAATATTCATTTGATGATGAGAGGATGTGAAATGGCTTATCTTTGGAAAAAAAATAAAAACAAAGGGACATGCAAGAATTGATGTGTTCTTGCTAATGAGCTCTAGCTCAATTGGTTCCCCCCCCCCCCCCCCCCCCCAAAACTTATAAGTTCTAGGTGGAGGGTGAGGTAGTGGTTTCAAGGCCCATTAAGTGCATGTATAATTTCCCAATCTATACTAAAATCTTGAATATTAAGGTAAAATTTTCATTTTCTTGTACCCTCAAAAGGTTTAATAAAACTCTGAAGGGGCTAATTCTGGGTGCATTAGTCTTCCAAAGGCCCAGCATAGATGTGATTCATAATCAGAAGTGATGGTGTGGTGCATAGTAGTTATGCAATTGCATGCATGCTACTAAGACTGGAGTTGGGAACTAATATTATGGTCTGTTTTGCAGGCAGCTAGTTTGAGAGTAGCTGAGCAATATGTTCAAGCCTTCGGTAATATTGCCAAGGAGGTGAATAACAGACCTAATATCATAATACATATCTTTTGATGCTCAATTGTTTTTACTAAACTCTCTCTCTTCTTTGTGCTTTCCTATGTTTCAACAGGGCACAACAATGTTGCTTCCTAGTTCAGCTGGCAATCCTGCCAATATGATGGCCCAAGCACTCACTATGTATAAAAGCCTGATTGGAAATGTTTCCAGTGTTGGGTCTCATGATACCTCTTCCACTAAATTAGCAGCAGGTGTAAAGGGTGATGCCTCTGGAGAAACTGGTAATGAGAGCCCCACAACTGCTAAAACAACTGATACAGGTTATCTGGGCGATATCAAGCCAGGATTTTCGCTTCAGAGCCCCAATAAAGGAGCTTAGAGTTCATCCCAGCCTACTCATTCTGGAAGTAAATCAAATTGTGCTACACTAGGTTTTATCAGTTTTGTGGTTGTCACTCTAATTTTACTAGTAAGTTTCTAAATTATTTGAAGAGAGGAAAGCTGAAAATTAGATTGATTGTTGTAGGATGCGAATTCTTCTGGCAGAGCACATTTCCATGTCAAATGGGCAATTAGGATGTCTCTTCCTAGATACCGGCAAAACTTGAGAAAAAGATTTGAGAATTTTTGGTTTCTGTTAAAACTTGCATTATTAGAGCATTTGCACAAGACAATGCAAAATAGAAATATTGTTCAATTTTACACATCCAGGCCCCAAAATCAACCACAATAGTCAAAATAAAGATGTGTAAATTTGCAAACTTGTTATAGTAAGAGCATTCACATCAATTTGTGCAAAATTTTTTGTCTATTGTAACATAAGATCTTACTTTTTTTCTATGTTACATGTTCACTTTCCAAAACATTCTACACCAGATTATCTATTTTACCCTACATTTTATTGAAATATTAAATTTTCTTAATTTTTTTAATTGTTTCTCCCTATTCACATACAACAATCACCATCTACTCTTTTCTTTCAACTGTAAGAAGGATGGATTGATGTGGTTATTTTTGAAATTTGATTATGTAAAATAGAAAAAGTAAGTTTTTATGCTAAAATAAATATGAATTTTTGTGTAAGTTGATATGAATACTCTTATATGCCTTTCATAGAGTTATCGTACTTAAGGCTATTCTCTGTGGATTATTTACTGCATACAATAATATAATTGAGGCTTGCTCCGTGTGTACTACAACCCACAGGCTATTCTGTGTTGGCTTGGATGATCTTCAGAACCATTATTGTCTCTTTTGACTCTTTGTTAGTACATGCATTTTTTTTATTTTTTGGTAAACGACGCTTGAGATTAACTAGGAAATAGTAAGTCTATTACAACAAACAAGGCCAGCTTTATCTCTAGCCAACATCTCAGCCACCACATCCGATGGATTAAAAAAAAAAAAGAAATTAGTTACATCAAGTTCTACTCCAAACCTTGCAAGCCAGTCAGCAAAGTCATTTGCTTCCCTGAACACATGCACCACCAAGGAGTTAGGGAATGTCTGCATCAGGTTCCTACATTCAGTTAAGAGGGGTTCAAGCATTAGATTGACCATTGAAGGCCTTGACAGAAGTTGTACCATAAACTCAGCATCCATTTCAATACAAATATTCTTAATCCCCAATTGCTTTGCCACGTTAAGCCCGTCCTTCAGCGCCCAAAGCTCTGCCACCGTGCTTGATGTGCTTCCCAACTTCCTCGCAAACCCACCTAACTAGCCACCATCACTGCTTCTCAAGACACCACCCCCACCAACCTTCATCGGATTCCCATACATGGTTCCATCAGTATTTAGTTTTACCCAACCGTAGGAGGCTTATGCCATTTCACTTGGACTTGCACTCTGCTAGACTTGTTGGGTTTATTGGAAACAATAGCATAGAACTCCACCCCTTTTTTTAGGCAAAGAGAACTCCTGCCCTCTTCCACCCTCCCTATTTGAAATATTGCTTTATTTCTTTGCAGCCAAATTGTCCATATTGCTTGAGGAAATTAGATTTTCCATGGAACATGGGTCTCGGGTAGGTATTGGAAGTCCCACAAAACTTTTTCAGCCACTACCAAATTCAAACCAAAATATTCCTGGTTGTTCTCCTCAAAACCCAAGTCTTTCCACAGCTTTAGCCACCCTACAATCCCTAAGAGTATGTATGATGGATTCCGCCCCTTCCCAGCATAATTCACACGGCGGGGTCAAGGTTTAACCCTCTTGAACCAAGAACTTCCTTAGTAGGCATGCTGCGATGAGTGCATAACCAAATAAAAATTTTGATTCTAGGGGAAGTATGCGCTTTCCACACCCATTGATGAGGACTAGTTTCGAGGTTCAACAGATTAAATCATTTAGCTATGAGATATGTAGATTTTAGGGAGAAGGATCCATGTTTAGAGAATGCCGAAATTAACATGTCTTCTTGGGCAAGATTTGCTGCAATGGGGATACCTTTAATTTCTTGTAGGATTCTGTCAAGGAGGTCAAAAGAGATGCACTCCATGCTGTCCTTCAAACTCTTGGCCGAGAGTTTGTCTTCTCCCTCAGATAAAGGGCCTCCAATTTGCTGCCTGAGTGGACCGGAGGGAAGCCAAAAGTCAGCCCAAGCACTCACACTCTCACCATTAGCAACAGTCCATGCATTTACTGCTAAATGATTATGTATTTTGATTCTGACTCTCTTAGTTTCCCTCTAGTTGCAGGAGTGAATTGATTCTGTCCATTTTGTTTTCACAAAGCACATAAAATGAATCCAAGAGAACCAGAAAAAATGCTTCACGATATCATTCAAATCACAGGAAATGAATTTATTCTGTAATATTGTTGAAATTCTTCAAAAGCTTTTGCCGGGGAATCCAGTGGGCTTGTTCAGTTTCTTTGAATGCATAAACGCATTTTCGCCGAATCGAGGTTCTACAATCTGTGACTCGACTCGAGGCAGCAACCTTGCCGGTCATTGAATGACATGCGTTCACAACCCCCCCCCCCCCCCCCCCCCAAAAAAAAAAAGAAAAAAAAAGAAATCAACTCAAACTCCATCCCCAATTTTCTTATCAATGAAACCTAGATCGTCCACCATGTTCTCCCAAGTCCAAACCAATTTTCCAATTTCTTCTCTTGCATGGATAAACTTTTCAACTGTATTAAAATTTAAAGGGATTCTTCATTAATCCATCCAAATATTTCAAATTCAGGAACCCTGAATAAATGGCTTGTGGATTTCCATGAGACTCCATTGCCATCCACTAGAGTTCTTACCTAGAAATCTATCCATTTTTAAATTAATTAAATTCAATTGTCACATCATCAAAATTTTAAATAGGTACCAAGTTAGTGGTAGTCATAATAAAATCTAATCCACAATTCAAAATAGATTAATTAGATTTTCGGAACTCAACTCCATGGTTACGCTACCCTATATTTCTAGAAGATCCTAATCCGCCAACACCTATTACCTCCAAGGCTGTATAATAGATATTTCCCTAAATAGAAATCCTACAACATCGGACCATTTGCTTTTTCTTCTTTTACTTCACCTAACACATAGTTGGTTATTCTAGTGAGCTGCTCATTTTAAATGGAGATGCAAAACACGTTCAGCTAAAACCGAATTCAGGCTCTGTTGGAACATATAGAAGCATTCCAAGCATCACAGCCTCCCAAGAATGACTAATTCAAATTGCAATTTGTCAAAGAAAACCAGGTCAATGCTTGAACCAGATAATGTGTAAATCGGCTACCAAACAAGTGGGCAATTGCTTAGATGAGGCTGTTTGACTAAAACAATACACCTCTGCCCGAACTTTGAGCTATAATTTACTGCACCAAAGTCACAATTCACAAAGGAAATGACAATGGATTCAAGCTCTAGCTAAATATAAATCCACACAAATGTTTAGACAAGTGAAATCATCAAAAATTCGAATCCAACTATATCAAGATATTTGATGAGTCTTTGGCAGATAAACAGAAGTGGCAGAATGTGCACCACTTCCAAGTATTCTTGTGGAGAAAAAGTCTATGTTTCCTTGCATATCTTGTGCTTATAATGCACAGCATTTCAAGTTGCATTGTGTTCTTAATGAACCATGGAATACTTTCATTTGCAATCAATATATCCTTGCAACAAAACATAGACTAAGAGAAAAATTAACATAGCTATGCAATTCAGTTAGGCTAAGGTATTGTAGTTAAGCTCTCTTAACATGTTACCTCTGTCCAACTATCTTTCTGCTACACGCTAAATTTTCAATCGTCCCATTCAATGCCTCTGGTCTACCTCATACACCAGTCATGTCAATTTCTACATAATGTATTGATGTACGAGCACAGCTTCAATCGTGACATAACTGGAATGCATGTACAGTCAAGTGCAAGTCACGCTTTGTATAAAAAACTAGGGCCAATGTTGTTCCCAAGCGAGAGCAAAGAAAGCAGCGATGAGAAGACATTCCCAACAAGATGGAGCCAAAATTAACACAAACATCTACGATCCAAAACATAAGTAAACTAAAAGAATATTCTAGGTTTTCTTTCCCCATCTAGACAACCTATTTCAACAAGCTAAACATAATGGCTTGTTGTTTTGTCCTCGTCATATTCCTTTCCCGGCTAGAGGATGATTAGCCTCATGAGTAAATCGAGACAACCTACTTCAAACTTATATAGAACAACAGCCTTGTAGCTTAGTGACATTGCCTGCTTCCCTTCATAAAGAGAACCAGGATTCAAATACAGCGCATATGATAAGCTGATAACAACTAAATTCAGGTATGGGTATCTGCATAGTACCTTGTATATAATTGAGACGGGACTCTAATCTTTACGCGCATTATTTTCACCTTATATCTCAACTTAAAGCCAAAAACCAACCCAGAAGTTCATCAACAACCAAGCTTACTTAATAGATATTTTTGTATCCATTTCATAACAAAATGTCATACCCAATTCACAAAGCTCCCACTTTAACAGGGTCAGCTTTACCCCCAATTTATATTAGACCCATTTCATGATAAAACATTCTAATAACCTTTACGCACATAATTTTCACATTTATATCTCAACTTACAGCCAAAAACCAACCCGGAAGTTCATCAACAATCAAGCTTATTGATATTTTTTTTTGTACCCATATAATAAAACGTCATAACCAATGCAAGCTCCCACTTTTAACGGGGTCGGACCCATTTCATGATAAAACATTCTAATAATCTGAATTACTCATATACAAAACAATGACAATTATGAAAACAAAGATTGAGAGCTGTGATTATATATTCAACAAAAAGAATAGGAGAACAAATAATATAAAAAAAGAAAGAAAAAAGAGCCGTATATATTTGCCTCTAATATTACATACAAGAACAATCGGTGAATCTCTACACACAAATCCTCAATTCATCTAGAATAAAAGAAACGAACAAAATGGCTCACCAAATCAATCAATTTAGCTATCAGAAAAGTCCGAAAAGCACTGAAAACCCGAGAACGATGAGCCAGACGATATGAACGAGAAGGAGAGCCTGGCCAGAGAGAGGGCCGGGACCACCATTACCGACCTCACAGAATCCCAACTTCGCAACCTTGACACCGGCGCAGAGCGCGTCTGCGCAGCCACACCAGTAAGTCACGCCGTCGACGCCGCATACCGGGTCGGCCCGGAAACACTTAACGGGGCAATATGCAGGTCCGGGTCCGTTGGTGGTGCAGAGATCGTCGGATTTTTCGGAGGGTAATCGGATGGCGGAGGAATCGTATTCGGATCGGACGGTAGTGATGGAGCTGACGGTGAAGACGACGGCGATGACGATGAAGAGGAGAGAGAATGTGGGTTTGGAGAATTGAGGCATGGTTTGGCGAGCTATGGAGGGCTCGCCTGAGAAAGAGAGAGAAACCAGAAGGAAATTGGGAAATTTGATTGATTGATTTGTGAACCCTAATTGAAGAAATTGGGAGTATTTTTTTTTTCTATGGGTTTGGGGAAAGAATATAGGAAAGAAGGAATGTTAAAATTCTAGAGAGAGTAGAAGAGAGGGAAAAGGAATATGAATATGATTATAATTTTAAAAAGAATGGTGGGCGGTGGGGTCCGTTTGTAAATTTTGAGGACGTCTATACCAATGCTTTTTTTGTTAACCGTTGTACAATTTGTTTTTTTAATGTCTGGAGCCTGGAGTTCAAATACTATTTGGTTCTTGAAATAAAAGTTTGTTTTTCTTTTTGTAAAAAAAAAAAGTTTTTTTTTTTTTTTTGGTCTTTAAACTTTTAACAAGTTTGTTTTCATTTCTAAATTATTGAAATTTCACTTTTAATCCTTGAATTATTGAAAATATTTCACTTTCATCTTTCAACTTTTATAAAATATAAAAAAAAATTGTATCCCTAAATTATTAAAAATTGTTCTTTTTTTTCATCTTTATTTTTGTCTCTAAGCTATCGGATAAACAAATTACAACATTTAAGATTACAAAAATGATATTTTAAATTTTAGAGATGAAAAGAAAATTTTTGAAAACGTATAGGAGTCAAAATAATATATATATATATATATATATATATCTTTTTAAACTTTTTTTTTAATTATTATTTAGATAAGAAAAAACAAGTAAAAAATAACAGATAACAAATGCCTTATGCACATTGGTTTAGGAAATATTTTAGTAACTTCTTAATGAAAAATAAAATAATTACTAATTTTTTTGATAATTTTTTATATTTTTCATAAAAATAGTATCTAAACTTTTTAAAAATAGTTTATTTGTATTTTTTTTTTTTTTTAGATATACACCACAGTTAATTTCTTTAAAACTTTTTCCGCTCTCTTTATATGTATGTTAAAAATATTTAGTATTCTTAAAAAAAAAATAAAAAAGTTTCACATAATTACTAATTACAATTGTCATACATGACTTTCATGAGATGGACATTGCACTTTTCATAAGATGGACATTGACATTACGTCCTCTAATCTTCTTCTTATTAAATGGCGTTAAATTTCCATATGGAATATTCATTTGCAAAATAGTACTTTAAAAAAATAATAAAACAAAACAAAACCATTATTAACATCTTATCAATCAACCTAAATAGCTTGTAATACTCATCACCTCACCTAAATAGCAGATGATATTCACACACTGAGTTGATATTTTATTCTTAATAAGTTGTTAGTAGGTACTCCTTTTGCAATAAGTTTGGGTTTACACCTATAAAATTTGTATATACTCGTTCATTGTCCTTAATTACTTTTTTTTTTAATTATTAAAATCATAAAGCTTTCAGCTCTCTAGAACGAGTGTGTCTATCCCATTTTTTGCTCTACTATAAATTCCACCAATAAAAACATGATACGTGTTCACTTATTTTGTTGGGTTCTTGGCCACATATTTAACATTCAATGTGCTATATCAAGGCTTTATTTTCTTAGAGAAAGGCTTTGATCTTAATTATACTACAATGACAACATTTTTGTATGAGCCAGGATTTGCTGCAACCAAGGTTGTAGCAAATCCTACATAATATTAGACTTGGCAATATGTTAGAATGACACATGTTCAGTGCCAATTTGAAGAATTCTCTCTCTCTCTCTCTCTCTCTCTCTCTCTCTCTCTCTCTCTCTCTCTCTCTCTCTCTCTCTCTCTCTCTGTGCGCGCACGTGCTCGCTCGCACAAGATTTGCTACAACCCCTTTTTCATATTGTATCTATTTAAAATTTCACCATGAGCTAGTTAAAAAATACCATTTTAGCTAAAATGCGTGTTAAGGGTTTGAGAACATATTCAAATGGACTCTTAATGAATAAGCCCACTATTTGTTATTGGATCAAGATTCTTCCCGGTCCATATATGCTGGCACAAATGGGCATGCTATTTTAAATTTGAATTTTTGTTATTAGGAATTGGATAAATAGATAAAAATGAGATAAATTGTTAGATTATCTTATCTAATTGTAGACTTGTAGATAAAGATAGAGTTTAATAGGTGTAAGTGCTCGGATTTTGATGGCCCAAGCCCACTGAGAATAGTGAGGCCTTTACCTTCAAATTAACCCCAAAACAATAAAATTTGTATAGAGAGTGGGAAAACGACGTTGGTGTAAGTTAAATTAAGTATAGGATTGAGGCTGAAGATCCAAATATGAACAGAATAGAATGATTCCAAAGTGTAATTAAGATTAATGCATCCCTCGGGCAAATCTGAGGATGAGTTCTTATACAAAAGTTATTACAAGTTGTATCCTAGGCCCTTTTTCATTGTTCCAACTTCTATTCTTTTAACTATGTTTTTTTCCCAAAAACTCTAAATCCCCTTAGCTGGGAAATTCCCCTCCCTTATATACTCTTTTTCTTTGCATCCTAACCCTCCACTTGTGTACCTTAAGACTTTCCTCAAGACACCTGTCCCACCAAAGTTTTGCTGAAGGTGGTAGAAATGGCTACTTAGCTGTGAATCTACTGTTTAAGTGTCATTTCCTCATTAATGCAACTGATAAGGTTGTTATCATGCATTCAATGCGGAGGTGATAAGTAACATTTTACAAGAAACATGTTTCCATTGCCTTGGTCCTTTCCTAGAAGGCTATTTCTCCTACTCGGGCGTTCTTGTGATATTGTGCACTTTTCATATCCTCTTCTCAGGTCAAAGGTGCTTTACAAATGAATTGGTGGACATACCGCTCCTTATCCTCCTTGGTCCTCGAACTCCCCACAATAGGAATTTTATGTTTATTTTGTAAATCATCTATTTATCTATATGGCTTGATATTGAATAATATAGTAAGTTGTAAAATCTTATTACTTAGAGCAATTTCTCTTTGAACTTTGAAGTAGTCCATTTTACTAAATTAGAGGTTTTGGTTTCCTTGAAACAATCAACAACAAAAAATCTGCATGTAATAAACTCTTTAGTGACACAACCAAACAAAAAAGATATATAACTAGTGGCAGAATCAATTAGATAAGTAATATTACCCCTTCTCCTTCACTCCCCATCAAAATATAATGTATGTTTTTTCAAGAGCATTCATGTCAACTCATATAAAATAGCATAAAGTTTGAAATATAGCTAATGACTTTTGCAAAATGTTATGCAAAATGAGATTTAGCTACATTTTTTGTGCAAATATACAAATTAATATAGCTTATTGAAAAAATTATTATTTCTTTGCATTTCTCAAGAGGGAGGAAAGATAATAGATGATGATTATTGTATTTGTGTGTGAATTGAGAGAAGCACTTTAAATTAAGAAATTTGAAATTTTAATAAAATAGAACATAGAATAGATAATTAAATATGGGTTTTTTGAAAAATTGTTAGTTAAAATAGAAAATGTAAGTCCTTATTCTAAAATAAACAAAAATTTTTGCATAATGTAATGTTAATGCTCAAGAAAATTGATTTAGCACCATACCGTACTAGTTGGTACCACTGGAATTTGCACTATTGGTACCTGAACTGGTATAGAAATGGAGCTGATTCGTACTACCCAAGATACTAGGGTGTACTGGTTCATTCTGGCCATTTCAGCATATTTTGAAAAATCTTTGTTTCAGACCGGTACTAATCTGTATAGAATCAGAGGAAATTTTTTTTGTTGAAAATTTTGGTACTTACAACATCCTTTATTGCACAATTTTTGTCATAACTTGCCAGTTATCATTTTTTCTCTACCACTCACAACTCATCACGTGCTAAATTGTGTAATAAGTGATGGTCCTAACATTTTTCGTACCCTAATTTTTTTAGTAGGAATGATACTTATGTTAGATCTTAATTCTTAACCATAAATTTTAAGGGCTTTACTCCTAACCGTTTAGTTGGCCAATTCTCTATTTAATGGAATAAGATAAGCCTAAACTCAAGAGTCAAGATCTTCTTTTATCTCTTGAGAATTTTTTTTTTTTTTTTTAAGTTTATCACCTCTTATTCAGTCTCCTCCTGAAGCTAAACATAATAGAATCTCACTTCCCTATTTTTCTTCTTTGTCTCTTTATGAATTAGGATAAGGATTTAGATAAATGTGAATTCTAGTGTCTGTGTGCGTGGTGTGTGTTGTTTTAAACTTTTTGTTACCTTTAAAACATGTTTGTTAATTTTCGGTTTTGTTATTTAAATTACTTGTATTGTTAAGTTAAGTTTGTTTGTTTTAACTTGTAAACACTCATTATTTTTTATTTCAAATTATATTCGACATATTCATTGTTAAATTATGGGAAATCTAGCATCAGTATTTGTCTTTTTTTTATTTTAAAAAACATACAAATAATTCAAAAATAATGATTTTGTGTCTTTTCTTTTATTAATTGGTCAGAAGAGTTTATTTAGAATGATGTCAATGTATCAATCTAGAAATTTCTTAATTATGTTTTCTTTTTATGTGACATCAATCACATTCATTAACACACTAGTTTGTAAACTCTTAAACTTTCTTTTTATGTTATTGATGTCACACTAATCATTTTTTTTTTGTGACATCAGTTTGTATAAGTTTGTCAGTTTCTTTAAGACATTTTTCCTCTGCCTTGTGCGTGTATATTAATAATACTTAGTATTCTAAAAAAAAAAAGTTTGTAAGCCATACATAAAATTAGTAGTAGTGTTAACATTTTTCTTGTTGATATTTTGTTAATGTTAAATAAATACTAGTTTGCATTAACAAATATATTTTGTTTATATTAAACCACCCCACCCTGACCTGCATAGCAAATGAGACGGGGACGAGGGTTAAATCCTTCCTCGAAGCAAATTTGTGACGGTGGTAGGTTTGGGGTCTCCGTCCTATTCATATTTAAAAATTTAAAAATATTTTTTAAATATTTTTTCAATAAGTATTTTATTCTTTAGAACTCAAACTTTAAACTTTATTATCAATTGTGGCATTGTAATGTGATTTTGGATTTTACCATGAATTTCAAAAGTTGTTATTGATCTTCTGTCTTTGCAACTTTATTTGTAGTAATATGCTCAACAGTTATGACTATAGCCAAAAAGAACCACCCTGTCAACTCGAAATTCAGGACTAACCGACTAGCTGTTAACCGTTACTACACTACATGAGGCGCCAAAACAAAGTTTGCTGTCCATATGACAAAGTCACCCAAAGATTTAGCCACAAACCCATTTGCCAGGCAGAATATGCTATGCCATTGGTTTTGCCAAAATTAACAGTTGCTCTAAACGTTTGCAGCTGCCGGCTATACTATAAATCACCATCTCCTATAGCCCTTCTCAGCCTCACTGAACATCCTTATTTGATCACAATTTGCATATAAAATCCTATATTGGCGTTTCAGCCACTCTCACAACTCTCCCCACAAAAGCTTTTCATTCATAAGATGGGGGGCTGTGCGGGGAAGCCCAAGCGCTCTGATGTCCACAAGGAGTCAATCCCCACCGAGGATCCTGCCCACGCCAACAAGGTCGAGGGCGAGGCTATTCCTCAGGTACTAGTATGCATTACTTTCTGACCTTATTTAAGCCGATAGGAAATTGTGAATTTAATAGTATAATCTAACATTCTCCCTTTACAAGTGGTCCAACTCTTTAAAAATAGGAGATAAGGTAGAGACAAACTTCATGCTTTGATACCATGATAATTTACTTCTTGTCCCAGAAGTTTAAGTTATTAGAAAATGATGGAGTTGACATATTGTTTCTTGGATTTTTTTTTTTTTTTCTTTTCTTTTGCTGATATGTGATTGCAGGAGAGCCAAAATGGAGGTGAGAGTCAGAAAGAAGCACCATTGGTAGACCTCTCTAACCCAAAGGAAGAAGAAACAAAGGAGAAGGGTGGAAATGATTCCTCTGAACCAAAGACTGATGAAGCAGTACCAGTTTCCGTGGAGGCGGGTAAAGAGACTGCCAAGACAACTGAGGGCAAAGTTGAAGTCCCTGCTGCTAACAACTCAGAGGAAAAGAAGGTTGGGGCTGGTAATGAGACCAAAAAGCCAGTAGAGGGGCAAGCTGAGGCCAATGTCCAAAAACCAGATGCTAATACTAAGAGTGATGCAGCTCTTGCCACTGTATGATGGCATTATAGAGTTATTGTATCCAACAAAAACCATAATGTGCAAGAGAAGTATTATAATGATTGATTTGAGCTGGTTTGTTTGGACTAAATGTAAAATGACCTGGAACAACTGAAAATTCTTTTTTATTTATGTTATGTAGCAGTTTTTATGTTTTATAAAAAATATATATCCTATGCAAAAGAAGATTAGGATGATTTGCCATTATTCCTTTCCTGCAAAAACACATATTTGGCACAATAGACACTGAACTCATTATCTTTATGATTATGATGGAGGGTTTAAATATAAAATCGAGACAAAGATATCTGCAATTTAGACTTTCTTACTGATTCATATTTTACAGCTACAATTTTCATTAATATCTTGAGGGGAATCTCATAACATTCTCCTTGAAACAATTACCATGGATGTTGTGTGGAGTCGAACATTAGTTTTTAACAAGAGAGTTAAGGGGTAATGAGAGATCGTTGTGTTACTTTCTAAAATGCCATATAGTTTTGTTAGTGTAAAATATGAGTGGATGCTATTAAGGTCAATTCTTATTAGAACTTGTTACTTCTGCCTAGGGGCACTTAGCACGTATGGTCTATGCTCCATTAGACATTAAACTTAGGCCTCAGCGTCTTCGTACACAGTTGTAGATTAATATTTTAAGGATTTGCCTACCAACGCAATTTTTTGTACTAAAACCAATGTCTTGTTGCATCACTTTACAATATGGATTGCTATATGATTAAGCTGATCTATTCTATGCTGGAACTAGATCTGCTATTAAAGTGGGGATTTGTGTCTCCAAAGAAGGATTTGCAGCTCAAAATTCTAACATAAAAAAATTTAGTGCAGATAAGGCACTCTTTTCCCTTTCAGTCAGATCCTAGAATTGATGAATTTATTTATATCAAAGTACATGTCCTTGCCTGGTATGCTGTATGCTGCTAGCTAATGGCTAAGCTCTATAAGGCACGCGTCAAAAAGATTTGACATACTAACATATATTTGCATCCTCAATATAAAAACATATAGGCTCCATGGCACATCTTTGACACATATTCTAGTTACCGAGCAAATATTTTGTTATTTCCTTTATCTTCAAGTTTACAACTACAGTCCACTGGTTTTGAACAGTTCGGTGAGAGCTGTATTTTCTGCAAATAACAAGAAGGGAACTGAGGAATTTTTTTTCCTTTCCATATTTAGGTTTTGTATATAACATTCTGTTTTTCACTTTTTTCTATGAATAGAGACATCTTCTGCTAATTTTATTGATCCAAGGGCTACCTTTAACTTATTTCTTAAGATTTTCTTTTTTAAGGAAGTCGCTCTTTACTAAGGCATCATTAAATGGGGTCCATATTTCACTTGTAAGAGCTGTGAAACAAAAGTTCCCAAGTTGCTACTGAACTTTTGGTGTATCCATTTCAAATGCTTTTGGTCATGATCTAGTCTTCTACACTTGTTTTGCTGGCTCAAAGAATTATTCTCTATGTCTCCAGCTTGTAAATTAATCGAAGCCATAACTAGAACAGAGCAGCACATAGAACCTGGAGTAGAAAATTACTTAAACAGCTATGTCCGCAAAGCTACAAAAACTTAAAGGTGTAGCAGGCAGCTTTCCTCCTGTTCTTTAGAAATATATGACTGAAAACAGCCACATACCAATTCCAAAAACCACTTTGATCCTACTCCTTCACATCCAAAATGTCAGATAGGAAATCTAAATACTCCATGCAAGTAAAATAAACATATGAGGATCTATACCTAATAATGCACAATTGCCAGAGCTTCGAATTGCAGAATTTTACAATGCCACTCTCACCACCAGTATTAGTTAGCTGCTTAGGATTTTGTCTATGGTAACTTATTAATCAATTCAATCAGAATCTTTGCCCCTAATTAACCCCAACTGAAACCTCGTAAGGTTGCCTTCAAAAACTCTAGAACAAAGAATATATTGTTCAAATAACTATTCTGCTGCCTCAATCTAAACATAAGAAAGTTCAAAGAAGTTGATGATCCAAAATTCCTTGTATGTCTATCGGTTAACTTCAGGAAAAAGGAATGCTTTATAAAGTTCCCTATTACAGGTTCTCTTAATTTATAAGCTACCCTAACATTTGTACTGCCCCATAGGAAACCTGATAACTCAATTTCATCTGTACTTCAAAAAAAGGAATGCTTTATAAAGTTCCCTATTACAGGTTCTCTTAATTTGAATGTTTCAAACATAGATGTTCGTATTCTGAACAATTCTCTTTAGCACCCAAGGTGACAATTCCCAACGACAATATGGAGTCAGCTTTTCCCAGTCAAAGTTGATAATAAAGGACTTGGCTTGGTGGTGGTTAGCCTGGCATTTCTAAAGTGTATAGGATATTGTTTCAGTATGTTCTCCCAGACTAAAAAGTAAAAAGAACAATCTGTTCCATCTACAACAGTGATTGCATCACTTATTATAAGCCAACTAGTTTAGAGTTTTCTATAATCTGCAAGGGACACTTGGATAGATGAAATTTTATCTCTTTTACATTATAATAAAAAGATCGTTCATGCTGACCTGGAAAGCCTATTACAAGAATTCTTTGTATTAATCTAAGCACAGAAAAGTGCACATTGACACAATTTTTCACAACCTTTTCTCACAACTTATTATGCAGTAAATTTTGATTAGAGGAATATCACTTTAACAACCCATCACTAATATTACTTTTGTTATTTACCAATCACAATAAGTTAAAAAGATGTGTCATTAGATTTATTATAAATCTAAATGAATAGAATTCTCATTTTCATATGGTTGTATGTGCTTAAGCTACCTGGAGTAAAAGTATTATTTTTGAGATGGGGTTTATGCTAATAACTTATAAGGTCTTCATCTTATTCTCCTCACGTTCCAATATTGAATTTTATATATAGACAGATAGGAGTCAAGAGAAATAGGGACAAATATTCTGCTCAAGACATGAACTTCCATTAAGGACAGTAGCAAAAATAATTTACACAGCAGATGCAAATTTCAACTTGGAAACATTTAGATGCCATAATGCAGAACACAAGAACTCAATGGGAGAAAAACATTCAATCCCTCCACATCAGTATTGTGTCATGTATAGACAGTGCCGGCTGAAGTAGGGTCAGCCTCCTTGGCAGTTCCCTCTTCATCCTTGTGGTTATCCTTAACAGCAAACAATACAAGAATCAACAATAATGGATAACTTATTGTAGTAAGCGACCAATTCACAATCAGCTGGGACATGTAGGATACTTTGTTCGTATCAACTTGCCAAGCAACTGCTGCCCCAGCACTTTGCACTCCCTTATAAAACCCAACATACCTGCAAATACAAGAACAAAGATTTTTAGAACCCAATACCTATACATCTAAGGCCTCCATAATGATTAACTCTGTTCCTATTGCATAACAACAACTATAATTATAACATGCATAGAAATTGTTTAATCCAAAACCGATAATCAATAAAACCCCAAGAGATTCTAGATTCAAAACCCCAAATGGTTCCTCCTTGTAACTAACTGTGTGTGTGAGATGAGAGGACTACACAAATCAGGAGATTAGTAGGGTGGACCACATATTACAAATTAAACCAAAAACCCAATAATCAATATGACATACATAAAATCCATAATCCACCATATATACATTACCTGCTAAGGATTTCAGAATCATCCGCCAAAGCTCCAATGACCCAATAAACCATGCTCTGGAACATGGCATCCAGCAACCCATAACTAAAATACAAGACAAATGGCCCAGCGAAATCTCGACCCGAGTCCTTAAAATCCAACGGCGGTAGCGGGTCATTGATCGAGTACCTGAGCTGGTTAGCAAGCCCACCACCCCAAATAGCAGTCCCAAGTAGAGCAACCACACAAACCCCAACAATCCCCCTCTTCCTCCTACTCTCAAAACTGAAATCCATCAAGTACCCAATCGCAACCGAGCCCAGCATCTGTGCACCCCAATAGAACACATTGTTGAACCCTCTAGTCCTCAAATTAAACAGCGTTGCATTCACATTGTTGAACTGATACGTATAGAAAAAATTACTAGACCAAGCTGCAGGGACTATAAGCAACATCTTCCAATTCATAAACAACTTAACAATCTCAACTGCCTCAGTCGAAACATTAGAGTACTGAATATGAGTACACCGAGTCCCATCCTCACGAATAACCTTACCTGGGGGCAAAATAGCGAAAGAAAGAGCAGTCCCAGCTGCCATAAACGCCATGAAACCAATATAAGTTCCATCATTAACCGAAGCAGCTTCGCTACGATTATAGTTCGTGATAAAAGGAATGAGTCCACCAATAACACCGCCCATGTTGAAAATACTCCAAAAGAGAGAGATATAAATCCCTTTACGATGAGCAGGAGGGTAAGAGGTCATGATAGCGCCTTGACCAGCCCACAAAAGACCAGCTCCAACACCCAACAGAG
Organism: Castanea mollissima; assembly: GCA_014183005.1. Taxonomy (NCBI): domain Eukaryota; kingdom Viridiplantae; phylum Streptophyta; class Magnoliopsida; order Fagales; family Fagaceae; genus Castanea; species Castanea mollissima. The sequence goes on along the minus strand of JACAVU010000010.1, from coordinate 4,905,508 downwards.
CTCCGGCAACAATGGCGAAAGCTTGGTGTTTGTGATGGTTGTAATAGAGGAAAGAGCCAGCGTAGAGGATATAGGTGGAGCAACCTGCGGCAAGGGTGAGATGGGGTCCGAGGATGTTGTAGATACCACCACCGAGGACTCCGAAGACAGCGAAGGTGGTGTAGAGTGCTGTGTTGGCGTTGTTTGCGGCTGTGTGGTCGACTTGGCCACCACCACCCATGCCTGACAGAGCGTTGAACATGCCAGGACAACAGAAACATACTAAGCCTATGAGGCTGACTTGAATAAAGGGTGAGTTGTATCGGAACTTGGATTTGAGGTATTTTGGATTCTGGGTAACTGTTTCCTCGTCTCCATCGAAACCCATCGAGCTTTTTCTGAGTGTGTGTTTTGGGTCTGCGAGAGAGAGAGAGAGAAGCAGAAGTCAGAACACAGAATTGCAGATCAGCACGGAGTTTTAGGAGGTAATGGAAATATTTTGCGAGTTTGAGTTGTCTTGTGAGCTGTGAAGTTGGAATTTAAGGTACACAAAAAGTCATAGGTACGGTTAAAATAATAAAGATAAGAATCATAAAAGATATTAGAATCTCTTTGATTTGTTTGAATAATTTTAGAAAGTGACAAAATTTATTTATTTTTAGTCTTTGTGATAATTTGTCGAAAGGTGGTTGATGATGGGTATTAATAGCCACAGATCCGGTGCGCGGGACCTACAAGTATAAAATTTGACAAAATTAACTTTAAAAATGAGTTCTATTGTCGATTTATATATTTAAAAATTATTTTATTACGTGAAATTTAGTATGAGGTAATATTTTAATATTTTTAAGGATGTTTAAAAATTTCTATATTTGATTGCAAAGCATGCTAACGAATCAGATGTCAGGAGAATTTGGATTCCCCCCTTAAACCCCTCTCAGTAGAAATGTGAATCCTTTAAAAAATGTAGGAATCCAAATTCTAAGCTTAAAAGAAATTATAGTTTTTATAAATTGACAATTTTAACCATTTTTCCTTATCATTTAAGTAATTAAGATAAAATATAAAACAAGTTATTATGGATTAAACTCTTTTAAAAATTATTATTAAGAATAAAAGCATTTAGAATTTAAATAGTTATTTTTATATTGTACCTGTCATTTTGAAATGTTAAACTATAATTTTAATAAATTTGTTATAATTAATAATTTATATTTGTTTCTCAAAACAAATTTATATTTGGTTTTTCATTATTTATTTAAATGGAATTTTTTTTAAAGAACTTGATAGTTCACATTCAAATCTAAGGATAGAATGAGAAAAATAAATAATTCATTTAAGATTCTTGAGGATAAACCAAACATTATTATCTCACATTCTTAAGAATCTTAAGAGATTCCCAATAAAATCAAACATAGGAATAACTACATTCTTAGAAATCTGGATGCCAAGAATAATGTTGATTCTCTCATACCAAATGCCACATTACAGTATTTTCGATTTTTAGTAGCAATATCCAAACAAATCCTGAGTTTAAAGTAATTATCTATTAATTATAATCTATTTTTATTTTTATTAAATTACAAATTTCATCCTTTGACTTTGCCTAAAATTTAATTAATTTCTTTAACTTCACTTTCTGTTCTATTCAATAATCTAAATTTCAAACTTTATTCAATTAAATATTTCTATTGGTCTTAAACAACATAGTTTTGATTTTTAAAATTTTTTAGTTAAAAAATAGAAAATAGAAATTTAAATGGTTTCCATAAGAAAAAAAAATGCACATGTTACACATATTTTATCAATATTTTGTTAAAATTTTGAGAAGTATTACATCTACAATATTTTCATAATACTTCACAACAAATCATATTTGGTAAGTTGTTTTTTGTTCTAATTTGAAGCTACTACTAAAATTATTTTTTTGCCCACCAATAATAAGCTGTAACAACTTACCACTTAAAATTTATTGTGAAAGTAATGTAAAATTAGTGTGAACGCAGCATTTCTATAAAATTTTAAGATTGTATTAATTTCACACTATTTTGCATACACAAAATATCTTAGGATTTTATTAATGTGTGCCCTAAGGGCACACAATAATTAATCATTTTTGAAAACATTCTCTCGAAAATTGAAAAAGTATTGATAGTTTTTCAATTCCCGAGAATATGTTTCCAAAAATAAATGGTTTAATATGTGCCCTAAGGGCACACATTAACCAAACCCAATATCTTAATATGTAACAAATGGTAATGATTCAATGCCATGCCTTAAGGAGATAACTTAATCCATAGATTGGAGAGAGAGAGAGAGAGAGAGAGAGAGAGAGAGAGAGAGAGAGAGAGAGAGAGAGAGAGAGAGAGAGAGAGAGAGAGAGAGAGAGAGAGAGAGAGAGAGAGAGAGATCACTTGACGAAGAAAAATCACTTTGGTGGTCCGTTGATTTTGGAGCAAAATAGAAAAACTATTTTGATGAATTTTAGATCTAGTTGTTTGGATTAGATATCTGATTTCTTTTAATTCCCTTATTCTTAAAAATTTAAGCAAATTAGCTTCTTCTTTTTTTCTCAAAATTAATTTTTTTAGCTAAAGAAACTTCAAAAAAGCAACACTTTGTCATTATGAATGTCACTAAAAGTGAAAATTTTGATAAAAACTAATTGAATGATTGAATTGAATAAAGTTGAAAATTAGAGTACTGAATTAAAAATAAGTGAAATTAGATAATTTAATTAAATTTTAAACAAAGTTAGAAGGTACAATTTATAATTTTTTAAAATGATATGACATATAGAGTGATGGAAAATAACAATAGTTTTTTTTTTTTAGAAACACACACACGTCAATATCAAAACTGCATGCGACAGTTGGTTTTAGAGTATTTATTTTTTAGAAGAAATTTTAAATTAATTATCACTAAAAGCATGGAGAGGTACCATCATGCTCAAGTATCCAATAGTTTTCTTCTTTTCGAAGGAGCACATTTTTATGGTAAAATCAATTGGCACATATTTAACTTATGCCTTTTTAATTTTATTTGCTAGTCAAAACCTACTATTTTAAAGGTAATTGGTATATGGTAGAATTTTAAAACAGATACTCACTTCCACGTTTGGAATGTGTTGCGTGTTTGTCTAAAATTTTATTTTGAACAACATAATTATTTTATTAAATATAGCCTAAGATAGTAAAATGTTTATAAATAGTTCAATTTTTTTTCTTTTTTTTTATTAATGAGAATTCCGTTCATTTACTGTCCCAACAAATTGGGATAGCTGGAAATATAATTCCACTGAAATAACCACTTTTGAACTTATTTTGATGATTCTAGTCTATAAAAAAATACATCATATATTTGGTATATGTGTCCACCTTCTCACATAGAGGTAGACCCTATCTGTATGAAGTTCGGCACGTGAAAGTGAGAGGAGGGTTACATTCACACCATCCAAAATAGAAAAAGAAAGAAAGAAAGAAACTTTCTATGATACTTTTAGGCCAATAAACCATCACCACCAATGCATATTTAGATCTGATTATTTGTTGAAAATGAGCAAAATTAGAATTACAAATAGAAAAAGGGTATGTTTAAAAAACTGTACATAAATAAATTTATATTACTAAACACAAAAATATCGAAGATAATTATGCCACTTTATGCCAGTGAATTAACTATTGTGATATGTTTATTACTTAATTTTATCGTGTTTTGTCGTGTCGTGTTCTTTGTATCCACTGAAACCTTTTTGATGATGCAATGATTATTGCTTTGGCTATAACACCTTTTGAGGGGGACAAAGAAGATCATGGCACCTCCTAATAACCCAGCAATCAGACTAATAATTTAATAATCGATTAATCACAGTATGGACCAATATTCTATTGCTCAACTTTGCTTTGTAATCATCGTCATTGACATTTTCTTTATATATGCTGTTTTCATAGCTTTCATTTCGTAAATTGAAAAAGTCTGCAATTTACGCACGCGCACAACCAAAAAGAACAAAACGGAAAGTAAAGAGTGACGCACTTTTGCGCCTGACTCTCGCTACCAAAAGATAAAAGAAAAACACACCTTGTCCTTCACTCTGTCTTTTTCCCTTTGGTAGTATTGATTCAAAGAAATTGCAGGCCGGACGGCTTTTAAAAAAAAAAATGGTAGATCAAAAGTAAGCAAAATACAATAATTACACATGAGATTTGACTGATACTTAGGTATTACTAATATTTTAAAAGAGTATATATATATATATATATAATTTACTATCTAAGCATAAATAACATCTAACATCATTTGAAAGTTTTGTGCCCATATGTTTGTTTTAATGGAGAATCTTATGTGAAGATAATTTTTAGCATTTTTTTATGTTTGGAAGTTAAAAAAAAAAAATAGATCAAAGAAAAACTATTTCTTAATGTTTTATTTGGCTTGACAAGAGATAGAGTTGTTTTCCATTAAAGTTGTATGGAAAACAATTGTGTCTCATGTGAAACTAAATAAGAGAAATCAAGAGAGTACTTTCCAACTTATTTTGAGGTCACTATCAAATATAGGAAAATAAGATAGTTTTTTATAAAATATTTTTTGAAAAATAATTTATTTTTCAAAAAATATTAATGTCGAAACAAACAAAACCTTTATTGCCTTTTAATAACCTGCCTTGACTACACAAGTCACACACTAATTGCATTATGGCAATTATATGTGCGAAAAAGTGTCTGGGTAACCAATGGTAGATAAATAATAACCAAAGATAGAGAATGAAGCAAGAGGAGCAGGGAAATTTTCTAATGGTGTTAATTGATATTTGTGTTTAGGGAGTAAATCGGATATTCCTAGGGAGCACGAGGAGCAAAGAAGTTTTCAAACGGTATTGAGTAACATTTATGCTTATGGAGCAAATTGGATACTTTTTAAAAGTTTTTTCTTAGTATTTAACTTGCTTGGTTGATTCACAAGTTGTTCATGATAGGGAAAACCATACCCTTACGCTATATATGGTTGGGTTGAAAAAGAGAGGATGTAAAATGAGAGAAAGGAATAGGGAAAGGAAAATGCAATTCTTCATTCTCTGGTTGTGTTGAAAAATGAGAGGATGAAAATTGAGGTAAGGAAGAGGGAGAGAAAAAAATGTCATTCTTCATTATTTGTTGGAGTGAATAGGAAAAGGAAAAAAAGTGGGTCGGATGGAGTTTTCATCTTGAACCTACCATTTTTTCCTTTATAAAGAAAAGAAGAGAGAAAATAACATTGAAAAAAAAAAAGGTATAGTATTACCCTTAATTTTTCATCAATATACTTTCAAGAACATGAGTATAATAGTAATTTACTCACTATCATTCTCTATAATTCTGTTTTTTTCATCCTATCAAAGCAATATACCATCAATATTTGGATTTTCCATTACTATTGCACTAGAGTAAGATTTTTCATTTTCTATTTTTTTTTTGGGTCAGGTATCAATTATCAAAGTCAGATGAGTTTGTAATGCACAGTAATAGCCTAGGATAAGATGAATTAGGCCTAACAACCCCGTGATTAGTGATTATTAATTTGTTATTCTAGGTTCGGTCCCATTGCCGGCTAACCCCGAGGGAGCTATAATTACCCTTAAGCTGATCAAGTCATCTTTGCTAGAGTGTGACGTGAATTAAGTTATATATAATATGCGCTCAATCCCCCTCAAAAAAAAAAAAATATATATATATATATATATATATATGCGCTGAAAAATTCAGCGGTTTTATTTTGAAATATTATATATATTTGTTTTATTTATTAAATTCTAAAAAATAAAATATCAATTTATTTCAACTTAATCTTGATATAACATGATATATGTTATTTCTAGTTAGAGACGTGACATTAATTCATGAAAAGATACACGAATAAATAAACCAAGGTTAATAGTTATAACCTGATAGTTACTATAGGATATGTTTATGTTTATATAACAAATTAACAATATCCACTTTAAATTTGCAATAATTTAAACCCAAAAAAAACTCACATATAGATAAATAAAAAATGATAGTCTATTTAACTTCCATGTGTACAGTTGTATATCTCTTTTATGGTTGCACATTCTGCAGAGGAATTTTATCTCTATATAATGTAGTCTCATTTTTCACCTCAATATGGGGCAAAATTAAATCATGGTTCCAAAAGGCAACAAAAAGTAATTTCCAAGTCCTTGGCGATGTTCTTTTTTCTTTTCTTTTTTCCCTTCCAATGGTGCCTTAGATGCTCCCAAAAGTGCAGCTCACATACCTTGAAAATAAAAACAACTTTTTATAAGCTTCTTCATAAAGTAACAAAGATTTTATTATAAGAATATCCACTTAAGAGAATAATAATCTTCTTATTTAGTTTCACCAAACCATAGTTGAATTTAATAAGAAGTCACATTAAAAATAACACCAAAAACATAAGAAGTCACAGTCACATTCAAGATAACTCCAAAAACACATATCATCTTTCCTACAACGAAAATATAAAAAATTGACAGGCTTGAAAATCATCACCTAAAGAATTGTGATGTCATTTAAGAAAGAAAATACAGCAAGCACACACCTAACACTATATATTAAAATTTCTTTAGAAATTTTCAGATGTGAAAATCAAAGTTTGTAGAATCGAACTTAAGATTCCTGTGTCAAAGACTCAAAATGACCAAAAAAACACAAATATAAAAATAGTTTGTACAGTAAGAGAGGGGCAAAAAAACAATTGAAATGTCTTCACAGTTGTTGAGGTGATAACTTGGTGATTAAACTGATATACTACGTTACCATCAACGTTGAACGTACCCTTACACCCTTCCCCACTTTGCTTCAATTTTGTCTTATTTCAATTTCGTCTATTATTTTTCCTTTAAAAAAATTGGAAATCTAATAAGTGTCATTGAATGTATGCATTTATAAGCTATGTAATGAGTTATGGGCTATGTTTTGTAGGTTCCAGTTAACTCAACTAATAAAATTTCTTGTCATTGAATAAGAATTCTAGAGTTCAATCTCTGTCTACGCCAAAAAAACTAATTGGTGTTTTGGATCATATTTGACGATAAAGAGTAAATATCAAGAGTAAACACCATAGATTGAAACTATCTCTAAAAAAAGAAAAAAAAAAAAAAAAGACTTACGGGATAAAGAACTAAACAAAATGTGAAACGTGTCTTTTTTTTTTTTTTTAAGTGAAACAGGTCTAAATGGCATTGTAACATGTTTAATTGGTACTATATAATTTTGAATCCACACCCTTTTGTGTAAGGCCTAGGCATCAGCCCAAATTTTATATCTTTGGTTGAATTCAATCTACTACAATCTAAATCACACAAAAAAAAAAAATACAACACAAAGAGGGGATCAATACAAACATTAACCAACACTGCAACACAAATAATCATAGAAGTTTCACAAATTTAAGTAAATACAATAATTGATTCTCTCACCTGCTGGGCTGTGTTCCTAGAAATATATGAAAAGCAAAAAGTAAACCCGAAATAAAATTACTTGAAAGACCATAAAACAAAAAATTTGGAGAGAAATAAAGTAATATGTTTTTATTAAGTCTTAACTCTAAAGCTTGCACAAAAGAGAATCAAAGATCATAAATATTAGCTATTTTAATTATTTCCTTTTGATGTTGATATAAACTCTAAAGACTGCAAAAAAAGAATCAAATGTCAAAGATATTAACTATTCTAATTATTTATGTTTTGATGTTGATTTTCCAATATCATATCTGGAAAACAAACAGATTAAATGTTTAGCTAATTCTTTATATATATATATATATATATATATATATATATATATATATATATATGTAGAGAGAGAGAGAGAGAGAGAGAGAGATCATGACCATCTGTACGGCTTTCTAAATGGTTAATTTTTATTTTTATTTTTTTGTGAATTTAATAGTTCTTAACTTAGCCACATAAATTTTAAAATTAAATTATAATAAGGATATTGATAAAATCTAGGGTTGTAAATGAGCCGAACTTTGTCGAATACTACTATAAACGAGCCGAGCATTGGTTGAATTCAATATACTACCAATCTAAATCACACACAAAAATAAAATACAACACAAAGAGGGGATCAATACAAGCATTACACTACAACACAAATAATCATAGAAGTTTCACAAATTTAAGTAAATACAATAATTGATTCTCTCACCTGCTGGGTTGTGTTCCTAGAAATATATGAAAAGCAAAAAGTAAACCCAAAATAAAATTACTTGAAAAACCATAAAACCAAAAAAAAAAAAAAAAAAAAAATTGGAGAGAAATAAAGCAATATGTTTTTATTAAGTCTTAACTCTAAAGCTTGCACAAAAAAGAATCAAAGATTATAAATATTAGCTATTTTAATTATTTCTCTTTTGAGTTGATTTAAACTCTAAAGATTGCAAAAAAAGAATCAGAGGTCAAAGATATTAGCTATTCTAATTATTTATGTTTTGATGTTGATTTTCTAATATCGTATCCGGAAAACAAACAGATTAAATGGTTAGCAATTCTTTATATATATATATATATATATATATATATATATATATATATATATCATGACCATCTGTACAGCTTTCTAAATGGTTTTTTTTTTTTTTTTGTGAATTTAATAGTTCTTAACTTAGCCGCATAAATTTTAAAATTAAATTATAATAAAGATATTGATAAACATCTAATTCTGTAAACGAGCCGAGCTTTGGTTGAACTCAATCTACTACCAATCTAAATCACACACACAAAAATAAAAATACAACACAAAGAGGGGATCAATATGAACATTAACCAACACTGCAACACAAATAATCATAGAAGTTTCACAAATTTAAGTAAATAAATAATTGATTCTCTCGCCTGCTGGGTTGTGTTCCTAGAAATATATGAAAAGCAAAAAGTAAACCCAAAATAAAATTACTTGAAAAACCATAAAACAAAACAAAAAAAATTGGAGAGAAATAAAGCAATATGTTTTTATTAAGTCTTAACTCTAAAGCTTGCACAAAAAAGGATCAAAGATCATAAATATTAGCTATTTTAATTATTTCTCTTTCGACGTTGATTTAAACTCTAAAGACTGCAAAAAAAGAATTTGAGGTCAAAGATATTAGCTATTCTAATTATTTATGTTTTGATGTTGATTTTCCAATATCATATTCGGAAAACAAACAGATTAAATGGTTAGCTAATTCTTTATATATATATATATATATATATATAGCAGTTGTAAGTACACAATTTGTACCTAGTCCAATCCCTAGATGGACTCAGACCCAAAGAGTCTTATACAATGAAATTTGTAAAGTATGGGTTTGAAACCTAGGTTAGGGATATTGGAGAATTGATAAACAGGCTAGAAGACTGCAATCTACGCAAATAATAGATGAATGTGACAAAAAACTCTCCTCGGACCACTTGTATGGCCTTTCTTTCTCTAAGCAAAAGATTACAATTTTTAGTTTCCAAAAAAAAAGGTCCCCTCTCTTCTTTCCTCTCTCGTCTTCTTATAACCTTCTTCTTCTTCTCTATTTCATCCACGTGTAACACAGATTTTCCTCATAGATACTTGTCTCATACGCCACCTTCTTAAAGTCTTCAAATAATAGCTGGAAGGCTGAATATCATTGTTCAAAGGTCATTTCTCCATTAATGCGGCTAGAGAGATAGATGCAGGGCCTTTAATGCGGTGGTAGCAGCTTTTTCCTCAGATATTTCTCATATTCCTCCTTTTAACAAGTGCTTGGAACACACCTTTACCCAACAGATTTTCAGAATTTGTCTCTAAATCCTTTAGCACGCCCTATGGCCTTTACTAGGCTCGTCCGAGGAGATACTCCTCCTCGGATAACTCCTCTGCCCCTTGTAGTGCGGACTGGCCTGTGGGCCTTAAAGACTCTGATTGAACAGACTTATACCAACAACTAGGTCCAAGGCCCAAAGACGCATTTAAGCATTTTTACCCCCCACAATAGCCCCTCAAAACGTCATTTTTTCCCCCATCCGAGGAGAGAAATGGAGTTTTGAACCAACAGCGCACCCTCCACACACTTTGCAAACCGCCACACATGTAGGGGTCCTTTTGTTCCTTTAAAATCATCCCTGACGCTTCGAAACCCGGAACACTCGCATTAATGACTACAAGTTACGTCTTGTTCCCCATGTTCAACGGTGAGATCCGCATCCAACGGTCCAGTTCACTGTAACGCCCCAAAATCAAAAGTAATAAAATTCTATTTAATCTGAAAAATCCATAAAAATATTAAATAAAATAATCCAGCAACCTAAAAATTTCATCACAAATGTCAGAGCTCTAAATCCACTAAAAATTAAAAACATCCTCAAAATAATTCTCCATTACAATGTTTAATACCATAAAAATAAAATAAAATCTTCAGTCCCACAAATACTTCGTAACTGTTTACTCCCAGTAATCTCTACTCCAATAATCCCTCTAATGTATCTATAAGGGGAAAATAAAAGGGGTGAGATAACTCAATAAATGGAAATCACTAACATTGGGGTGTGAGAACAACCTTAAAAAAAATAATTCTTACAAACAATTCATTACTCATACCTCATCAATATTTTATCATCAAATATTTCATATAAAAGAAATAATAATCTTTTTATAGTGAGCCATCAAAGTGTGTATATATATCAATACCATCATAAACATAATTCCTAGGCTTTACTCGTGGTCAACATTTACGCCCCGTTGACAGATTGTGCTATCCCCTTTTTGGGACTAGAACCTCCTTTTCATTCCCTTTCTTAAGGATGGTTCCTTTGGAACCTAAAGGTGCATGCCCTTACTAAGAAGCTTCCTTTTTGGATCTTCAATAGTATACTCCCTTGCTAAGGAGCTACCAAATGTGCACTGTCCCCTTTTCTGAGACCATCCCTTGCTAAGAACTAGCTACAGTATGTTGTCCCTTGCTAAGGACTAACACAATACTGAGCTTTTTAATCACAACTTGCCATAGGTTTTCAAAACATAGTCAAGATGCTCACATAAATAATCCATTCATAATTCTCAAAATATAAATATATAATCACACATACAAGTTTAAATAAATTTAGATTGTCCCACATGTTTTTCATAAAATGAATATTCAACATATACATCAAGCATTTATAAAGTATCAATTTATATATAATATCAACATATTTATTTAATATAGAATAGTTTAATAATCAAACACTGTTTTGGAAAAGCCCCCAAAATTAGCAAACACCACTTACCTTTTAGTTGCTCGATAAAAGAAATCAACCTCCCTTGAATCACAATAGATCAATAGAATTAGAACTAAGCAACACCAAAGATAGGTCTATGAATACACAATTTCCTTCTCAAAAAACCTATTCTTACGCTTAAACAATTTTATCCTAGACAATACTAATATATCCAAAAATTCTCATTTATTCACTTAAAAAATATTGCTGCCAAAACTTTTTTTTTTTCCATTGATATAGTCATGAATATTCAAGACTTCAAAATGGCCGAATAAGGAAAATCTCATCAATCTACAATTCACATCCTTTCTTGTCATGTAGCTATATCTATCACTCCTAGTCTAATATAATAATAATCATAGGACATACTTTCCCATGATATAAGGATAAGTGGGGGTTGATGAGATCAGAATGTATGCCTAAAAGTCCTTCTACATTTAATATATTGATAGGTTAGATTTTATGAAGTCATGCCTATTGTCCTATTAGCTACTAAAGCAATTTCAAGCACTATTCTTCCCTGAAAATGTGGGATGATTCTCTAGCCATATATTACATATCTCAGTTCATCTAATAAATGACTCATAACTCTTGATGCTGCAAGACATAAAGGATGTTGTTGGGTATAGATTGGACAATGATAAGAGTGTAGGTGCATGACATATGGTGGAGGAATTAACAAGGCTATATACAATTTTAAAATAACCATAGAGTAGCCCTATTATTCTATCAGGTACACCAGTAAGAGACGCCTCCTATAAGAGTGGGAACAAACCATACCTGTAGACTCCAATCTCACGGCCACAGTGAAGAAAAGCAAAGCTCAATAGTCGGCTGAAGCAAAAGGATGCCCCATCAGCAAAATACATGTGTGACAAAAGAGGAAGAAAGCTAGGGTTTTATTTATTTAATTTTTTTTTAAGGCTTAACAAGGCCCATATATATTCACTTATGTCACCTCACTTGGGCTTCATATTCCATAGTATATATCTCACTTTTAATATCTTAGGCCCAAATCGATTTAATTTATTTAATTGTAAGCCTCCTTTATAATTTACATATAATAATTAAATTGGTATCAAAATTATGGGGTGTTACATCCTTCCCCCCTTAAAAAATTTTGTCCTCGAAATTGTACATACCTTCGTTAACGAACAACTCTGAATAATTTGATTTCATCTTATCTTCTCGCTCCCAAGATGTCTCCTCCACTATGTGATTCTTCCAAAGAACCTTAACCAATGATATGGTCTTGGTGCGTAGCATTTGATCCTTGCGGTCAAGAATTTGGATTGGAACTTCCTCATAAGTCAAGTTGTCTTTGACCTTAAGTGGCTCATAGTTCAAAACATGCGAAGGATCCGGAATGTACTTCCTCAACATGGAAACTTGAAACACATTATGCACTTCTGCAAGTGTAGGTGGTAAGGCCAACTCATAGGCAACTTTACCAATGCATTTTAGGATGTCAAATGGACCAACAAATCTAGGACTCAACTTCCCTTTCTTCCCAAATCTCATCACACCCTTCATTGGGGCACTTTCAAAAATACCATATCTCCAACTTCAAATTCGACTCCCCTTCTCGAGTTGTCATAATAACTTTTCTGTTGACTTTGTGCTATTTGCAATCTTTTACGAATCAGATTAATCTTCTCAGATGTTATCTGAATGATTTCTAGTCCCAACAATTTTCTCTCACCAACCTCTTCCCAACACAATGGGGACCTGCATTTTCTACCATACAAAGCTTCATAGGGAGCCATCTCAATACTAGAGTGGTAGCTATTATTATAGGAAAACTCTACTAAAGACAAGTACTTTTCCCAACTTCCTTTGAAATCCAATACACAAGCCCTTAACATATCCTCCAAAGTACAAATAGTCCTTTCTGATAGTCCATCTGTTTGCAGGTGGAAGGCTGTACTAAAGCTAAGATTAGTACCCAAAGCTTTATGCAGGCTTTCTCAAAACTTTGAAGTGGATCTTGGGTCTCGATCAGACACAATTGATGCTGGAACTCCATGAAGACTCACAATCTCATCAATATATATCTGTGCTAGTTGATCAAGTGAGTAGGTCATCTTAACTGGAATAAAATGTGTTATTTTTGTCATCCTATCCACAATTACACAAATGGCCTCATGTCCCTTAGGAGATCTTGGCAAACCAGTCGCAAAATCCATACATATATGCTCCCACTTCCATTCGGGAATGGGAAGTGGTTGCAGCAATCCTGAAGGTTTCGGGTGTAGTGCCTTAATTTGTTGACAAGTCAAGCATTGCTCCACAAACTGAGCTATCTCTCTCTTCATGTTATTCCACCAATAAGTTTCTCAAATATCACGATACATTTTAGTGCTACTAGGGTGCATTGAGTATGGGGTACGATTGGCTTCTTCCATAATCTCCTTCTTTAATGCAAAATCATTTGGCACACAAAGTCTACCTCCAAACCTCAAAACACCATCATTAGACACATTAAATTCTGGTCTCTTCCCTTCTTGTACTTCTCCTTTGATCTTTACAATTTGTGCATCATCAACCTGTGACCTCTTAATCTTCTCAATCAAAGTGGGTTGTATTGTCAAACTGGCCATAAAGACTTGGCAGTCACCCATGACAATTTCAATTCCCATCCTCTCCAAGTCATTAATAATCTCCTTTTGAGTGGTTAACAAGGCAGCTGAGAAACTAGAAGACTTCCGACTAAGTGCATCAGCTACCACATTAGCCTTGCCTAGATGGTAATTGATTGAGCAATCATAATCTTTAATCAACTCAGGCCACCTTCGTTGCCTTATATTCAATTCTTTCTGAGTAAAGAAGTACTTCAAGCTCTTATGATCTGTATAAATTTCACACCTTTCACCATACAAATAGTGTCTCCAAATCTTTAATGCAAACACCACTGCAGCCAGCTCCAAATCATGAGTGGGATAATTTTGTTCATAACTTTTTAATTGGCGAGAAGCATAAGCTATGACTTTACCATGCTGCATCAACACACAACCAAGCCTTTTTCTTGAAGCATCACTATAAATGACAAAGCCTCCCAAGTTGCTAGGGATGGTTAATTAGTACTGGTGCAGTGACCAACCTTTGCTTAAGTTCTTGAAAACTCTTTTTATATTCTTCTGTCCACACAAACTTGGCATTCTTACAAGTTAGATGAGTCAATGGGGCTGCAATACGGGAAAATCCCTCCACAAACCTCCTATAATAGCCAGCAAGGCCCAAAAAGCTTCTAATCTCACTCACATTCGTCGGTCTTGCCCAATCAACCACAGCTTCAACCTTACTAGGGTCTACAGAAATCCCTGCCTTAGATATCACATGCCCTAGGAACACCACTTGATCAAGCCAAAATTCACACTTCTTAAACTTTGCATATAACTTCTTCTCCCTCAAAATTTGAAAAACAATTCTCAAGTGCCCTTCATGTTCTTCCATGCTTTTGGAGAAGATTAGAATGTCATCAATAAAGACAATAACAAAGCGGTCTAAGTACTCAAAGCAGTCTTGCCCAATCAACCACAGCTTCAACCTTACTAGGGTCTACAGAAATCCCTGCCTCAGATATCACATGCCCTAGGAACTCCACTTGATCAAGCCAAAATTCACACTTCTTAAACTTTGCATGTAACTTCTTCTCCCTCAAAATTTGAAAAACAATTCTCAAGTGCTCTTCATGTTCTTCCATGCTTTTGGAGAAGATTAGAATGTCATCAATAAAGACAATAACAAAGCGGTCTAAGTACTTATGAAACACCCTATTCATCAAGTCCATAAATGCAGTAGGAGCATTGGTCAAACCAAAAGGCATTACCAAGAATTCATAGTGCCCATACCTCGTCCTGAAAGCTGTCTTAGGTATGTCTTCACTTTTGATTTTCAATTGGTGATACCTAGAACAAAGGTCAATCTTAGAGAAGACTTGTGCCCCCTGCAATTGATCAAATAGGTCATCAATACGAGGGAGAGGGTATTTGTTTCTCACAATAACACGGTTTAACTCACGGTATTCAATGCACAACCTCATAGTCCCATCCTTCTTTTTCACAAATAAAACTGGTGCACCCTAAAGGGATGCACTTGGTCTGATGAACCCCTTGTCTAGAAGTTCTTGTAACTGTTCCTTTAGTTCCTTAAGTTCAGTAGGTGCCATCCGATATGGTGCTTTCGACATAGGAGAAGTTCCAAGGAGCAAATCAATGGAGAATTCAATCTCTTTATCTATAGGTATCCCTGGTAAGTCTTCAGGAAAGACATCAAGAAACTCCTTTACAACAAGGATATCATCCAACTTCAATTCCTCTTTCCTAGTGTCCACCACATGAGCTAGGTACCCTTGGCATCCTTTTTGTAATAGACGCTGAGCCCGAAGGGCTGATATCACCCTAGGTAAAGCATGCATCCTAGAGCCCTTAAACCGAAATTCAGGTTCTCCTATAGGCTGAAACACCACCTCTTTTCTAAAACAATCTGCACTAGCACGATAAGCTGCCAGCCAATCCATTCCCAAAATTCCATCATAGTCATACATGTCCATCAAAATCAAGTCTGTTAACATTTCCCTATCCTCAATTTGAATAACACAAGACTTAAGCATAGAATTACAACTAAAGAATCACCCATAGGTGTGGCCACAAACAAGTCATAATCCATAAGTCCAGGTTTCTTATCACATAACTTAGCATATCTAGTGGAGATAAAAGAGTGTGTAGATCTGGAATCAAGTAGAGTTTTAGCAAAGTTTGAGAATAATGGGAGGATACTTGCAATCACAGTATCTGAAGCTTGAACATCCTGTGGTGTGAGTGCAAACACTCTCCCTTGTGCCTTCCTCCTTTGATCATCCTTTCTAGGTTGTGCCATTAGTTTTGTTGAGGAGATGTACAACTTCTAGCTAAATGTCCTATCTTCCCACAATTATAGCAAGCCTTTTCTTCAAAGAAACATGGCTTATCTCCATGGAACCTTCCACATGTAGGGCAAGTCAACTTCTACCTTGAGCATTCTGGGGTTGATTCTTATTTTCTGGCCTATTTGATGATGAATTACTCCCAGACCTCCCAACAGATCCTTTCTTATTCCAATGACCTTGAGCATTGCCTTGTCGAAAGCCTGTCTGTCTAGTGTTTCTAGGTGGGTTCTCATTCCTAACATTGTTCTTGAAATCTTCCTCCAATCTCATAACTCTCTTAACTGACTCTGCATAATTATCAACCCCTGATGCAATTAGATGGTGTTGAAGTCTCTCATCCAACCCCTTTTGAAATCTACCTACTTTCTTCGCCCCAGTAAGGATTAAGTGGGGTCCAAAGCAAGATAACTCAATGAATTTAGTTGCATATTGCTCAACAGTCTACTTC
Organism: Castanea mollissima; assembly: GCA_014183005.1. Lineage (NCBI taxonomy): Eukaryota > Viridiplantae > Streptophyta > Magnoliopsida > Fagales > Fagaceae > Castanea > Castanea mollissima. Next base: position 4,888,900 of record JACAVU010000010.1, on the reverse strand, counting down.
CTTGCACCAAATCAACAATTCCCTCTCTTTTCGTTCCCGAACCACTTCAGGGAAGTAGTTATCATAAAAAACCCCTTTAAATTTCTCCCAAGTGATGGGGTTTCTCTCAGTGTCCATTCCCTCCAAAATGGCTTTAGTGGATCTCCACCAATGCTCAGCTTCTCCAATCAATTTGAAAGTTGCAAACCGCACCTTCTGAGAGTCAGTGTTATCTAAAGCTTCTAATAATTTCTCCATTTGCAAGAACCAGTTCTCAGCTTCTATAGGATTTGGCTTCCCATTAAAGGAAGGGGGATTTGCTTCATAAAAGTCTCAAAAGAGCAACCAGCCCTTGCCTCTACTTTACCTGCACCTTTACTAGCAACCTGGGTCAACCTGTCCAACAATTGTGCAGCAGCTTCATCCAAAGGATCAATGCGTGTCGCCTAGGACGTTCATTATCTCTCACGCTTTGAGTGACTTCAGCCTCAGTACCAACCCTTGCTTTGGTTGACCTTCGCAAATTAACAATAGGTTCCTCACTATTGGAATTAGCTACTCTCTTCTTTTTGGGTGGCATGATACCTAGTTAACAAAGAAATCAAGAAATATAGATGGTGCAACAATTATTACTATTAAACATAAAAAGTAACATTGCCAAAACTATTTAATATATCTCATCAACATAACCTAGATACCAAATGCTCTGACAAAAAAAAAAAAAAAAATCAAGATCATAACCTAGTTCTCAAGTGTCTATAGAATCATATCCTAATTTTCAAGTGTCTACAGAATCATAACCTGGCTCTAATACCACAATTGTAACGCCCCAAAATCAAAAGCAATAAAATTCTATTTAATCTGAAAAATCCATAAAAATATTAAATAAAAGAATCTAGCAACCTAAAAATTTCATCACAAATGTCAGAGCTCTAAATCCACCAAAAATTAAAAACATCCTCAAAATAATTCCCCAGTACAATGTTTAATACCATAAAAATAAAATAAAATTTTCAGTCCCACAAATACTTCGTAATTGTTTACTCCCAGTAATCTCTACTCCAATAATCTCTCTAATGTATCTATAAGGGGAAAATAAAGGGGAGTGAGATAACTCAATAAATGGAAATCACTAACATTGGGTGTGAGAACAACCTTAAAAAAAATAATTCTTACAAACAATTCATTCCTCATACCTCATCAATATTTTATCATAAAATATTTCATATAAAAGAAATAATAATTTTTATATAGTGAGCCATCATAGTGTGTATATATATCAATACCATCACAAACACAATTTCTTAGGCTTTACTCGTGGTCAACGTTTACGCCCCGTTGACAAGGTTGTGCTATCCACTTTTTGGGACTAGAACCTCCTTTTCGTTCTCTTTCTTAAGGATGGTTCCTTTGGAACCTAAAGGTTAACTCCCTTACTAAGGAGCTTCCTTTTTAGATCCTCAATAGTATACTCCCTTGCTAAAAAGCTACCAAATGTGCACTGTTCCCTTTTCTGGGACTGTCCTTTGCTAAGGACTAGCTACAGTATGATTGTCCCTTGCTAAGGACTAACACAATACTGAGCTTTTTAATCACGACTTTCCATAGGTTTTCAAAACATATTCAAGATGCTCACATAAATAATCCATTCATAATTCTCAAAATATAAATATATATATTCACACATACAAGTTTAAATAAATTTAGATTGTTCCACATGTTTTTCATAAAATGAATATTCAACGTATACATCAAGCATTTATAAAGTATCAATTTATATATAATATCAACATATTTATTTAATATAGAATAGTTTAATAATCAAACATTGTTTTGAAAAAGCCCCTAAAATTAGCGAACACCACTTATCTCTTACGCTCTATTTGTTTCACTGGAAAGCCTTCTGTAAAGATAGTTTTCCACATTTTCCAGTGTTTGGTAGCACAAAAAAAAATTGGTCAATGGAAAACTATCTTTGGTCAACGGAAAACCCTAATAAAAATAAGGCTTATTTTCTATAAGTTGTTTTTCAAAAAAATTTTTGGAAAACAATCTCTCTCTCACACATTGCATCTTCTATAAATATTATATTCGTCTATAGCTGTGTGAAACATAATTTTTTGGCGTCTTCTCTCTCTCATAGTAAGTTTTCTCACTTTTTCTCTCTTCCCTTTGCTTTTTCTCTCCTCACACCCTTATTGTCACTAACTCTAGTCTCTCCTCTTCCCATAGATCTCTCTCTCTAACTATTTCTCCAGGCAGAAGTTACTTCTTTTTCATACACAAAGTGCAAAAAAATAAAAAAGAAGAAGAATGAATGAATGAAGTAAAAGATAAAATTTTTAAACATAGTACCTATATTGCTCTAAATTACTTTTACATGGGACAATATTTACCGGAGACTAATAATATTGTTATATAATGAATGATAATTGTTTAGGAGAATTGCATTTGTTGGTAAATACTTTTTTTGTTGGCAGATACTATGCAGTGATGATATATTATGCAGTACATTATGTAAATACATAATTTAGAGAAATATTGAAGACTTGTGGTTGATCATAATAAACAATTAATATACCAACAAAAAGAGTAGATAATTAAAAATTATTGTTATTTATACTTATTGAAAATATATTCCCCTGTCAAATTTATATATATAGGCAAATGGTTGATATGTATGTGTGTACGTACGAACGTTACTATCTATATATATGAACAAGATGAGTGGTAAAGATCATGAAAATTTGATAACTAATTAATTTTGATTGTATATTTTCAAAATTTTAGTATAAAAACCAAATTCATTCTTGGTTTTTTATTTATAATGATTACATTAGTTAGTTTACATAATATACATGTTTTAAATTATACAAGAAATATCTAAAAAAAATTGCATACCAAACACCAGAATACATTCTCAAGCTCATTTTCAAGGTCGTTATCAAACACTGAAAAATGAGATAGTTTTCTAGAAAATGCTATTTGGAAAATGAACAATTTTTCAGAAAACATTAATGCTGAAACAAACAGAGCGTTAGTTGCTCAATAAAAGAAATCAACCTCCCTTGAATCATAATAGATCAGTAGAATTAGAACCTAGCAACACCAAAGATAGGTCTATCAATACACAATTTCCTTCTCAAAAACCTATTTTTACGCTTAAACAATTTTATCCTAGACAATACTAATATATCCAAAAAAATTTATTTATTCACTTAAAAAATATTGCTGCCAAAACATTTTTTTTTCCATTGATATAGTCATGAATATTCAAGACTTCAATCTACAATTTACATCCTTTCTTGTCATGTAGCTATATCCATCACTCCTAGTCTAATATAATAATAATCATAGGACATCATTTCCCATGATATAAGGATAAATGGGGGTTGATGAGATCAGAATGAATGCCTAAAAGTCCTTCTACATTTAATATATTGATAGGTTAGATTTTATGAAGTCATGCCTATTGTCCTATTAGCTACTAAAGCAATTTCAAGCACTATTCTTCCCTGAAAATGTGGGATGATTCTCTAGCCATATATTACATATCTCAGTTCATCTAATAAATGACTCATAACTCTTGATGCCGCAAGACATAAAGGACGTTGCTAGGTATAGATTGGACAATGATAAGAGTGTAGGTGCATGACATATGGTGGAGGAATTAACAAGGCTATATACAATTTTAAAATAACCATAGAGTAGCCCTATTATTCTATCAGGTACACCAGTAAGAGACGCTTCCCATAAGAGTGGGAACAAACCATACCTGTAGACTCCAATCTCACAGCTACAGTGAAGAAAAGCAAAGCTCAATAGTTGGCTGAAGCAAAAGGATGCCCCATTAGCAAAATACACGTGTGACTAAAGAGGAAGAAAGCTAGGGTTTTATTTATTTATTTATTTATTTTTTAGGCTTAACAAGGCCCATATATATTCACTTATGTCACCTCATTTGGGCTTCATATTCCATAGTATATATCTCACTTTTGATATCTTAGGCCCAAATCAATTTAATTCATTTAATTGTAGGCCTCCTTTATAATTTACGTATAACAATTAAATTGGTATCAAAATTATGGGGTGTTACATTCACTCTAAAAAATTTGGGTGGGATAATTATGATTTGAGGCCGCCTCCCACACGCCAAAATGCCTAGGAAACCGAATCTCCATCCATCTTTTCATAAATTAATCAAGTCTAAGAGTTACTCACTCTCTTTCCTCTCAAGAAGCTCGTGAAGAATCACTTAATTATTTCCAATAAGTTCTCAACTTCCTTTACTCATTTCTCCTCGACTTCTGTCTTCGGCCACCAACTAGACCCCTCCCCTTCTTAAACTTTCACTCTCACTCCCACTAAATGGGTAGATTTAAGTGTTTAGTAGATACCAACGCTGGTATGGAGGGTTTTCGGGCCAAATATCATATTCCCCAAGACGTAGGCTTGAGATATTGCCCAGTAGAAGCCATAGGTAACGCTAGAAGAGAGGGAGAAGTTATCATCCCCATCATCGCATTCCTAGAAGGTGGGATGAGCCTTTCCATGAGAAACGTAACCAGCGAATATCTACGTAACCATAGGTTATGCCCAGATTAGTGCACACCAAATGTATTTAGAGTCTTAGGTTGTGTTGACGCTTTAAATGAACAAATGGGTCTGAACCTCACATGGCACGACGTCGTTTATATGTACGAGTGTCATAAACTTAAAAGCATAGGATACTACCTTAAATCTAGATCTAGCATTGTTAGACTTATATCCTGTCTTCCCAAATCCAACAAAGGCATGAAAAACGACTATCTTATCGCCTCAGGAAGCTAGTTTGATGGCCCTTACTACCCAGTCGAATGGGGAAATCCAAGTGTGACTCCATAGGAGTTAGATTCCCTAACCTGTGACTTAATTCCATTAACTTTACCTTTTTTGATTACATTGCATATTACTACACCTTTCTTTGATATTTATTGCTATTTAACCATGCTCGTCTCCTTGGATGTTTTCCACAAACAAATAACACGTACGGCCGCGTCTAAGTCTTTGCAGCGTCGTAGACCTCAATCGCATTCTTCGATCCGAAGTCTTTGTTAGCGAAGACCTACAAGTGAGAGTAGCCCACCTGATATTAGGATACGATCCTTTATCAGACAATTTCCAAGAGATTGACAACGCGATCACCGCAGGAGATAAACAACGCAGAAGGATAGATATTTCACGACGAGGCTTCCTTTCTGACCACGAACTCCCAGACGGCCCCTCTATCATCCTATACTCTTGCCCCATCGCAGCAATTCCTCTCTTGGCACATTCCCAAACAACAGTCATCTGAGAAGAACCTGCGTCCTCACAACAATCGTTGGACGAGGAGATTGACCAGTTTTGCCTTGAAGAAGCTGAGAGACCTCGAGAGGATCAACTCGTCATCCTCTCGGATGAAGAGCACGTGCCTGCAGAAACTTCTGGCATAAAAGGTTTAATAATAGCACAACCCGACTCTAGCTCCGAAGAAGATGACATGTCCACTCTTAGGAAGCTGATGTCTAAGAAGGGCACGAAAGCCTCTAAAAAGGGCGCAGGTGAGTCACAGATCCCTCCCCCTTTGCCACCACCCCTTCCTCCCTCTGATCCTAAGATTCCTATTCTGGAGCCTGAGAAGAAGAGGAAAAACGAGGTCGAGGAGGCAGAAATGGAAAGGCAGAAGAAACTAAAGCAGCAACAATAAACAACAAAAAGTAAGCAAAGGTAAAGGACGTGCCACTTCGGTAGAGAGTGGGGAGAACCGTGACCTGGCCGAGGTACGCCATATATAGGCCAACTGGTCTCCCGAACTGAAGCTAGATGGGGCCCCAATCTCCTGCCAATCCAGCATCAGGGCATTTCAGCAAGGACACGCTCATCATCTGGCTGAGGCTTTGAAACGACCTCTTCTCCTACCAAAGGACATGGATGCCCTAGATAAGATGACTAAACCATATCTTTTTCTCTCTCTCAAAAAGGACTTGGCTTTGGTGAGTGTCTAATGTTTCCCCCTACCTTAATGCTTTCATTACACTTTAGATAAAAAATCATTCTCATGTACTTTGAATTTGCTTTAACAATAATGCATTTATTTTAATACTTTAACGTAAGCCATTCAAGAAGTCTTTGCTACAGAAAAGTGGGTGGAAAACTCTCGAAAGAAAGCTGCAGCTGAACTTAAGGTTAGACAGGAGACTGAGAAGGCCTTAGGCCAAACCCTTGCAGAGAACGAGAACCTAACCAAGTAGCTGACAAAGGAGAAGAGGGAGAGAGATGGTGTCCAGGCCAGCCTAAAAATGATGAAAACTCAGGTGGAGGGGCAACGTAAACTACTCCGTCAAAAGGACGAGGACTTGTCCAAAGCCCAACAAGAAAACTCTGACCTGAAGAAGGAGCTTGCTCGAATGAGAGAAGAGGCTCATTCCCTCAAGGAAAGCATGGAAGCTGCCAAGAAGGCTGCTTACAAAGAAGGGGTTGAGGCGACATAAAATCAACTGATAGAGGAGTTTGCCGAGCTATGCTGGGAGTACTACCAACAAGTGTGGGCGAAAGCTCTAAATGTGGCAGAGATTCCCACGACTTCCGAGTTGAGGAAACTTGAAAACATTTGGCTTCCTCAGGACATCCAAGTGCTCGAAGAGCTTCCTTCTGTCACACTTACCCCCGAGACAACACCTTCAACACATCCATCCATGATTCCAGAGCCCATTCCAGCTCCTAAAGAACCTGTTGGTTCTGACAAAGAGAAGGAACAAGGCGATGGAGACGAGAATCCTATGAGTAAGAATGCCGAGCCCAATGTTCCTCCACCTGTGGCAAAAGACAAATGGAAACAATTCCAATCCTCATTCGAACTAGAGTTAAAACAACTATAGGAGGACAGCAAACCAAAAGGGGCTGCCAGCACATCCAAGCAGGACCCCCTACCAAGGCTTAAGGCTTAGGCCACTTAGGACCCCCTTTTCCTTACGTGATACGTTTTTTGTACTAAGACTTTCATTTTAACCTTTTTATTTCCAAATTTTATTTCCAATGTATCCATTGACAAAAATTAATGAGAAATTTGGAAGGTTTGATCTTCATTTGGCTTTCAACCTTCAGTACAACAATACTAATTCGCTTCTCCTTAGCGCAAAATTACATGAGTGGAACAATTAACTCCACCCCCCTAATACATAGTAAAGTCTTTACAACATTTCGATTAGTAGTAACTTCAAATAAAAGTACATACACTTAGTGTATATATGTAAATTATGCCTCAAAATCATAATATATGTAATACAACAATACACAATCTAAAAATTAATTTAGCATTTAGTTTGGGGCATAAAGCAATCCATCAAACTTACTGTGGCTCATCAACATATCAACACTCATATGGTATGGTTTCTGCTAATTTCTCCAAAGTAGAGGGTCCTCGGGCCCGACATAACTAAGGTTCTGTTTAATAGTCAATAGGATATCAATTTCCACGAGGTATGTGATCTGAGGACTATGCATGACCAAGTTTCTGTTTGACATTTAGTGAAATGTTAATTTCTCCAAAGTAGAAGGTTCAAGGACCCGACATAACTAAGGTTCTATTTAACAATCAATAGGATATTAGTTTCCACGAGATATGTAGTTCGAGGACCATGCATGACCAAGTTTCTGTTTTGATATTTAGCAATAGCGAATTGAAATGTTAATTTTCCCAAAGTAGAAGGTCCGAAGACCTGACATAACTAATGTTCTGTTTAAAAATCAATAGGATATCAATTTTCACGACGTATATGATCCGAGGACCATGCATAACCAAGTTTTTGTTTGACATTTGGGATAAGTAAATCGAATTGTATAATGATAATTTGAACAACGAACGACAAAAGTGTTTTTTATTAATAATAATACCTTCGTAGGTTATTTACATTCCAAGGGTGTTGTACAATTTTTTCATCTAGATCAGCTAAGCGATATGACCTTATGCCCGCTACAAAAATGATCCAGCATGGTCCTTCCCAATTTGGTGCTAGCTTTCCCCACGCTGGATTTTTGGAAGTACCCATGACTTTCCTCAACACCAAATCCCCAGGCGCTAGTGGCCTTAGCTTTACACGAGCATCATATCCTCGTTTGAGCTTCTGCTGATAATAAGTCATTTGGACCATGGCGGCCTCTTGCCGTTCCTCAACCAGATCTAGGCTTTTTTCAATAAGGCCATCATTATTTCCCAGACTGAAAGAACTCGTCCTTAATGTGGAAAACCTAGATTCCAAAGGTATCACCACCTCGGCCCCGTAAGTCATGGAGAAGGGTGTTTCTCTAGTGGATCTTCGCAGCGTAGTCTGATATATCCACAAAACGTGAGGCAATTCCTCTACCTATCTACCCTTTGCGTCATCCAGCCTCTTCTTAAGTCCACTGACTATAACTTTGTTAATGGCCTCGGCCTGCCCATTTCCTTGAGGATAAGCTGGAGTGGAGTATCTATTTGTGATGCCCAAGTCATTACAATATATCCTGAAAACTTTACTATCAAATTGCACGCCATTATCTGAAATAAGGGTGTGAGGTACCCCAAATCTAGTGATAATGTTCTTCTAGATAAATTTCTTGGTGTCCACATCCCTAATATTTGACAAAGGCTCAGTTTCGACCCACTTAATGAAGTAATCAGTTCCCACGAGTGGCCACCTTTTGTTTCCCACAACCCTTGGAAGAGGCCCAACTATATCCAGTCCCCATTGAGCGAATGGCCAAGGACTAGACAAAGGATTAAGGACACCACCAAGCTGATGAATATTGGGAGTGAACCTCTGGTACTGGTTACATTTTCTTGCGTAGTCTTGAGCCTCTCTCTGCATATTGGGCCACCAATATCCCTAAGTCAAAGCTTTATGTGCTAAAGATCTTCCCCCAATATGGCTTCCACAAATTCCCTCGTGCAGTTCTTCCAAAAGAGCCTCCGTCACCTCAGGATGTACACATAGCAGGTATGGTCCCGAAAAGGATCGTTTATACAGCTTCTGATCCTCGAGCAACCAGAATCGAGGTGCCTTTCGACGAATTTTATCTACTTCAGACTTCTCCTCGGGTAGAATGTCATTCTTTAGAAAAGAAACTATGAGGTCCATCCAACTAAGTCCGGGCCTTATCAAATGGATATTGACGACACTTATGGTGGTTAAAGTCGGTTTCAACAAATCTTTGACAAGGATAATCCTTGGAAAACACTGAGCCAAGGACGTCGCCAAAGTGGCCAACGAGTCCGCATGCGTGTTTCCACTTCTAGAAACATGCGAAAGGATAAAAGAATCAAACTTGGATTGTAAACATTTGACCTGGGTCAGGTACTCTTGCATTCTTGGATCCCTAGCCTCCATGATCCCCATCACTTGGCCCACAACTAATTGAGAATCTGAGGACATATGAACTGTCTTTCCCCTTATCCTCCAAACCATATCCATACCGACTAAGACAGCTTCGTACTGAGCCTCGTTATTAGTGGCCGGGAATGCTAATCTCAATGATTTCTCAAAGGCAATTCCCTCAGGGGATATCAAAACAAGCCCAACGCTTGATCCCCTCTGGTTTGCTGCTCCATCAACATAGGCTTTCCAAACTGGAGGCCCTTTGCATGTGATCATGCCAATTGATTTTTCATCCATATGCAACTCCTTTGCAGTTTCTCCTAACGATGGTTCGGCGAATTTTGCCACCAAATCAGCGAGAAATTGGCCCTTCACTGAGGTGCGCGGCATATATTTGATATCGAAAGCTCCTAGAATAGTTCCCCACTTGGCTACCCTCCCTAAGTAGTCAACACTTCGCAATACTAATTTGAGAGGAAGTTGAGTCAAAACCACAACGGTGTGGGATTGGAAGTAGTGAGGAAGCTTTCGTGTAGCATGGACTACGACCAAGATTGCCTTCTCCAAAGGCAAATAATGCACCTTAGCTTCATTCAAAGATTTTCTAACATAATAAACCGATCTTTGTACTCCACCATCGTCCCTTATCAGAACCAAGCTGACTGCATGGATAGCTACAGCTAGGTATGCAAACAGGATTTCATCGATCTCCGGTCGAGACATGATGGGTGGCCAAGAAAGATATTCCTTAAGTTGTTGGAAAGTTAAAACGCACTCCTCGGACCATTGGAATCCTTTTCACTTATTTAATAATTGAAAAAAAACGTCTACACCTATCAGCGAACCGAGAGATAAATCTGTTGAGAGCAGTAGTCATCCCGGTCAAATTCTGAACTTCCTTCGGATTCCAAGGTGGTTGCAAGCCCTGAATGGCTCTGGCCTATGCCGAATTTACCTCTATTCCTCTATAAGTCACCATGTAGCCTAGGAACTTTCCGAAGCCCACCCCAAAAGAACACTTTGAGGCGTTAAGGCGCAGCTTATACTTCCTAAGTTTTTGAAAGGTGTCGTCCAAATCTTTCACATGCATAGGTACTGTCTTACTCTTCACTACCATATCATCCACATATACCTCAATGGTCTTCCCAAGCTGCGACTCGAACATTTTGGTCATCATCCTTTGGTAAGTAGCTCCTGCATTTTTCAAACCGAATGACATCACTTTATAATGATAATTCCCCGTAGGAGCAATGAAAATAATCTTCTCCTGATCACACAATGCCAAGGGTATTTGGTGATAACCTTGGAAGGCATCTAAAAAAGTCATCCTAGGATGCCCAACCGTAGCATTTACTAGTTGATCGATGCGAGGTGTTGAGAACGAGTCTTTTGGGTAGGCTTTGTTCAGGTCTGTGAAGTCCATACATACTCTCCACTTTCTGCTCTTCTTTTTTACTACGACAGTGTGCGCCAACTATTCTGGGTAGAAAATTTCTTTAATAGCCCTAGCCCTTTTGAGCTTGAGCACCTCTTCCTTGACGGCCTCAGCATGTTTTTTCAAAAAACGCCGAGGTGGTTGCCTCTTGGGAATAACGGCAATGTTAACGTTCAAATGATGGCAAATGAAACTTGGGTCAACCCCCGAAGCCTCATAGGGATCCCATGCAAAAATATCGATATTGTTTTTCAAAAACATCACCAATTCCATCTTCTCTTGGTGTGGTAGCCGTATCCCAACTTGAAAGAACCTTTTAAGGTCATCATTTATGAGAAATCTTTCCAACTCTTCACACGTGGCCTCCTCTACTGTCACTGCACCGAGCGCATCCAGAGTTGTTAATTGCTATAAGTCTTCCACAGCCAAGGTCGAGAATTCTGATTCGACTTGATGCAGCACTGCAGCCGATATGCATTGCCTTGCTACTGATTGACTACCAAGAATTTCTTCAATCAATTCACCCAAGGGAAATTTTACTTTAACATGTAAAGTCGAGGAGACAACACCCAGAGCATGCAGCTAAGGCCTGGCGACGATGGCCATGTATGAAGAATATGCGTCAACCACAATGAAATCTACATCGACCGTTTCTGAGCTCGACTGTACGGGCAAACGAATTTGTCTCTTTGGTATGACAGCCTTCCCTTCAAAGCTTATCAACAGTGAATCAAAAGGAGTGAGATCTTCTAGCCCTAACTTAAGCCCCTTGAATAAATCAAGGTATATAATATTCGCACCGCTACCTTGATCGACCATCACCCTCTTGACGTCATAATTCCCTATCCTCAATGTGACCACCAAGGCATCGTCATGTGGTTGAATAGTCTCAACCTTTTCCTCATCAAAGAATCCCAAAATAGGCGTACTCCCTTTGATCCTCTTCGGCCTCGAGCCAGACTCCTCGGCCTGGGAATATGATACCGCCATCACCCTTGTAGGACAAGAACCGGTTGCCAGGTGCAGCAAAGATGACATTAATCTTTCCCAAGGGCAACCGAGATGAGTTTTCCTTTTGATTATTTGAACCCGAATGATTTCCTTGTCCGTTGGGTTGATACGGGTGCTGCTTCAATTTTCCCTCACTAATAAGCTGCTCTAAATGGTTCCAAAGGGTCCGACAATTCTCGGTAATATGACCCACATCTTAATGATCCTGGCAAAAGAGGTTCTGATTTCGTTTCGTAGGGTCCCCTACCATCTTACTAGGCCACTTGAAGTAGGGTTCCTTGCAGACTTTCTCCAGCAATTAGTGCACTGGCTCTCGGAAGACAGTATTAACTACTTAAGGAGTGGCTGAATCAGATTGCCCAAAAAAATCTCTCCTCGGCTTATTGTTATGGTACCTGTCCGACCTAAAATCCCTTCTCTCTTGGGGGATAACCTTCGTCTTACCCTTACCTTATTGTTGATCTTCTTTAACCCTTTTGTACTCGTCAATGTAATCCATGAGGTGACGTACACTCCACACGGGCTTTTTGGTCAGAGATTTCCTTAAATTGTGATCAGTTGGAAAGCCCACTTTGAAAGTGTTAATTGCCACTTCATCAAAATCTCCATCGATTTCATTAAACATTTCCCAGTATTTGTCAGAATACACTTTCAAAGTCTCACCCTCCCTCATGGCCATGGATAACAATGAGTCCAGAGGCTAAGGGACTCTGCGACATGTAATGAATCGAGACACGAATGCCCTAGTGAGTTCCATGAAAAAATCGACAGACCCTGGCTTTAGTCCATTAAACCATCTCATAGCAACAGGTCCCAGGCTAGAGGGAAAGACTTTGCACATCAAGGTTTCGTTTTGAGAATGTACCACCATCCTCTGATTAAAATGACTCACGTATTCAACTGGGTCTGTCCTGCCATTATAGATAGTGAAAGTGGGCTGAGCGAACCGCCGTGGGAGTCTTCCCTTCTCAATCCTGCGTGAGAAAGATGACTTGGAGAGTTGGTGCAACGCTCGGCTCATAGCATCGTTTTCCAAGCCCCTAGAAGGAAACTTCTTATGCTTATGACTTGGAAGCTCATCCTTCTCGTAAGAGAAGGTTTCGCTAGGGGGAGTTTTGGACCTTGGACTGTAACTGCTTCCTTGGGACCCCCCAAAGGAAGGATTGGACGGAGGTGAAGCCTGCCTTTGTCTGACACGGCGTAGCTTCTTCTTAAGGTGGTCAATCTCTCTCTGCATGGCCTTAGCATCATCTTCATAGGTGGCCCTGCTTCCACCACGCGAATGGTTTGCACCAGGGTGTATTGTATGCACACTTCCCTCTTGATCCCTCCGATGCTCAAGACGCTCAAAATAATCTTCGCGCTAGGACCCCTGAGACTCTGCATAATGCGAACCTAAGTCTGCCATGATGTTCCAATTCCTTCAACGCTAGATTCCCACAGACGGCGCCAATTATAAGTGCACAATTTGTACCCAGTCCAATCCCTAGATGGACTCAGGCCCAAAGAGTCTTATACAATGAAATTTGTAGAGCATGGGTTTGAAACCTAGGTTAGGGATATTGGAGAATTGATAAACAGGCTAAAAGACCGCAATCTACGCAAATAATAGATGAATGTGACAAAAAACTATCCTCGGACGTAAGCCAAGACCACTTGTATGGCCTTTCTTTCTCTAAGTAAAAGATTACAATTTTTATTTTCCAAAAAAAATGTCCTCTCTCTTCTTTCCTCTCTCGTCTTCTTATAACCTTCTTATTTTTTCCTATTTCATCTACGTGTAATACAAATTTTCCTCATAGATACTTGTCACATCCACCATCTTCTTAAAATCTTCAAATAATAGCTGGAAAGCTGAATATCACTGTTCAGAGGTCATTTCTCCATTAATGCGGCCAGGGAGGTAGATGCAGGGCCTTTAATGCGGTGGTAGCAGCTTTTTCCTCAGATATTTTTCATACGTTCTTCCTTCTAACAAGTGCTTGAAACACGCCTTTACCCAACAGATCTTCCAGAATTCTGTCTCTTAATCCTTTAGCACGTCCCATGGCCTCTACTGGGCCCGTCCAAGGAGATACTCCTCCTCGGACAACTCCTCTGCCCCTTGTAGCGTGGACTAGCCTGTAAACCTCGAAAACTCTGATTGAACAGACTTATACCAACTAACTAGGTCCAAGGCCCAAATGCGCATTTAAGTATTTTTACCCCCACAGTAGTTATCATGACCATCTGTACAACTTTCTAAATGGTTAATTTTTTTTTTTAATTTAATAGTTCTTAACTTAGCCGCATAAATTTTTAAAATAAATTATAATAAGGATATTGATAAACATCTAGGGCTGTAAACGAGCCGAGTTTTGGTTGAATTCAATCTACTACCAATCTAAATCACACACACAAAAATAAAATACAACACAAAGAGGGGATCAATACAAACATTAACCAAAACTGCAACACAAATAATCATAGAAGTTTCACAAATTTAAGTAAATACAATAATTGATTCTCTCACCTGTTGAGTTGTGTTCCTAGAAATATATGAAAAGGAAAAAGTAAACCCAAAATAAAATTACTTGAGAAACCATAAAAAAAGAATGGAGGGAATTAAAGTAATATGTTTTTATTAAGTCTTAACTCTAAAGCTTGCACAAAAAGAATCAAAGATCATAAATATTAGCTATTTTAATTATTTCTCTTTTGATGTTGATTTAAACTCTAAAGATTGCAAAAAAAAGAATCAGAGGTCAAAGATATTAGCTATTCTAATTATTTATGTTTTGATGTGATTTTCCAATATCATATCTGGAAAACAAACAGATTAAATGGTTAGCTAATTCTTTTTATATATATATATATAGTAGATGTAAGGGCACAATTGTACCTGGACCCAAAGACAACTATGGGCTCAGGCCCAACGAGCCTTAAACAATGAAATTTACAGAGTATGCATCTGAAATCTAGTTAAGGACACTGGAAACTTAATAAACAGGCTAAGATGTAAAAATACTTGCAAATAGTAAAAGATTATTGCAAAAAAGCTTCCTCGAACATTAGCCGAGGACGGTTTCTGTATTATTTCTCTTTCTTTCTTTCTTGAAGGTTACAATTCTTAATTTCTTTCTTCGTAATTGATCGATCTCCCCTCTTCTTTGGCCTCTACTCCCTTTATATACTTCTTCTCTTGGTACTTTATCCACGTGTTGCCCAAATCTTCCCCCTCCTCCCTGACACCACCTTCTTCAAGTGTTTTCAATAGTAACCAGAAGGTTCAATTCTACTGTTCAGGGGTCAATTCCCCATTAATGCGGCCAGGGAGGTAGATGCAAAATCTTTAATGTGGAGGTGGCAGCTTTTTCTAAGATATTTCTCTAACATCGGTGCCTCTAGAGGGTACAGGGATCCTCCCTTTAACCAACAGTCCTTCTAAAGCTTTGTCTTGATCTTTCTAGTGAATCTTCGAGTCCTCCTGGGTCTATCTGAGGAGAAACTCACCCTCGGATGTATCCTCGGACCCTCGGCGTATGGGCCGATTTGAAGTATTAACAGACTTTTAATCAAGAACAGATTGGCCCTCCTTGTTAGAGCCCAAAGGCCCAAATATCTGCTTGGGTCTTTTTACTCCCCACAGTAGATATCATTACCATCTGTACGACTTTCTAAATGGTTTTTTTTTTTTTTTTGAATTTAATAGTTCTTCTTAACTTAGCCACATAAATTTTAAAATTAAATTATAATAAGAATATTGATAAACATCTAGTGCTGTAAACGAGCCGAGCTTCATCAGATAGTGTTGTAAATGAGCCGAGCTTTGGTTGAATTCAATCTACTAAAAATCTAAATCACACACACAAAAATAAAATACAACACAAAGAGAGGATCAATACAAACATTAACCAACACTGCAACACAAATAATCATGGAAGTTTCACAAATTTAAGTAAATGCAATAATTGATTCTCTCACCTGCTGGGTTGTGTTCCTAGAAATATATGAAAAGCAAAAAGTAAACCCAAAATAAAATTACTTGAAAAATCATAAAACAAAAAATTTGGAGAGAAATAAAGTAATATGTTTTTATTAAGTCTTAACTCTAAAGCTTGCACAAAAGAGAATCAAAGATCATAAATATTAGCTATTTTAATTATTTCTCTTTTGATGTTGATATAAACTCTAAAGACTGCAAAAAATCTAGGGCTGTAACGATTCGAGTTTTGTCAAGTAATGCATGTTCAAGCTTGGTTTATTAAGAAAAATCAAAAGCTTGAGCTTGGCTTGAGCTTGTGTCAAGCCTAAAAATAGTATATGAGCTTGAGCTCCAGCTCCTGGGATAGCCAAAAAGCTTGAGCTTGGCTTGATTAATTAGTCAAGCCAAACTCAAGCTTAATATCAGTCTCAAACTTAAGCTTAGATCAAGTTTTTGAGTTTGAGATCTAAAAAAAATTACATTATTAAATGCTTAAATCTCTAAAATTAACAAAAAAAATGTATATACTCATTTTATCATACATCTAGTCCTACTTATGATTAGCCATTATTCAAATTAATAATTTACATAATTAAATTTATTCATTCATCATTCCTAGTCTACAATTTCAGTAATTATTCAAAATACAATTTTTACATTCACGTTAAACGGTGAAGGACTAAAAAAATACATGTTTGTAACTATTATGAATAAGAAAATACTAACATGTTTCATAACTTTATTTTAGATGATTGATAAAGAAGGATCTTATGTGGCCTACTTAATTATTTGTTTATTTTTAAATGTATCTATAGTCTAAAGTGATTCTTAATTAGTTTAAAGGAATGAAAAAATTCGGTAATATAGGTAGTGGTTTCATATTGACAATGTCATTATTAAGATATGTGTAATGAGTATATTTACTTAACACATATAAACTTACAAAGGAGTCTATGCTTGAATTGTTGTGTATCAAGCCTAATAGCTCACGAGCTTGTTCATGAACTTTTTTTTTTTTTTTGCTTGGGCTCGACTTGTTTATCAAACGAGACTAAAACTAAGGCTTAAGCTTGACTTTTTTATAATAAAAAAAAAACACGAACACGCTTTTGATCGAGCCAAGTTCGAATTGTTCATGATCGGCTTGGTTTAGTTACAGCCCTATAAACATCCCTTGTTCTTGTTCTTGATAATAGCAATTAGACTAAACAAATAAAGAATTTAGCATAAATATATGAAATAATAGTATTATTTTGAATAGAATCAAATATGAATGAGAATTATAAACATGGATTTGCAAAAGAGTCAAAAACTTTTGGTCATGATATTTACTATATATGAGAAAAGAAATAGTTAATTAAATCATTATTTAACAAGCTCAAGTTTGTTATAAATAAACTAAAATTGAACATATATTCTAATTTGTTGAAAAGTTTGAGTTCAATTTGCATTCAAAATAAAAATAAATTAAAAATCCTTAATTTTTAATACATGACTCAAACTCATTTTTTTTGTTTTATTTTTTAATAATTCAATAGTTATAATGGAGGATGCCAATCAATTGAATTACAAAACTCTTGACCTCATACAAATTAGTTCATTTAGAACTCTAGTGACAATTTTAGTTAACTAATATATTTTTCCTTATTCAAAATATGAAATTTTTAAAAAAAATTACTAATTTATTACCAAACTATTTATAAATTGATGGGATAATAAAAATAATTAACTAATTTCAAACACTATGCTAAATGAACACTAATTAACAAATTTTAAATACTATGCTAAATGAATTTCAAACAAAAATTTTTAATTTTTAAATAATATTATATATATTTTCACATATTTTTTTTCATTCACACTTATTTCTAAAAAAAGTTTTAAACTTAAAAACGGTTGGTTAGACAAGCTTAACAAATTGGCCATGTATTCTTAACTCTAAACCACTCGTTGCTCTTTCCTTCTATCCGAACACTACTACTAGTGCTACAACTTTCCCTCTTTCTGGTTCCAAGTAGTGTTTCAAAGTTTCAATAGCAAAGCCCACAGATCACATACACACAGAGAAAAATGAACTGTTGTGCATTATTTCTCAACTCCACTCTTTTCCCAATTACCAATAATATCAAATCTGTTACATTCAAAAACCAATCATTTTTTCTCAGACAATCCTCAATTGTCTCCGCAAACCTTAGTACTATTACCAAACACAAATCCTTATCCTCTGTTCACTCCAACAGCCTCAGAGTTCTCGAATGGGACAAGCTCTGCGACTCTGTCTCTTCCTTTGCCACCACTTCCTTTGGCCGCGAAGCCACAAAGGTCTCTCTCTCTCTCTCTCTTAAACTCTGCTTCAAATTCTCAATGAATGTTTCATCACATTGCTTTGTTTTTGTTTTTGTTTTTCTTTGTGTGTTAGGCACAGCTTTGGACTCTGAATCAAACGTACGAAGAGAGTCTGAGGCTTTTGGAAGAGACCAATGCGGCCGTGGAAATGTACAACCATGGTGGTTGTAGATTGGACTTTACCGGCATTGATGTTGTTCTTGTTAGTGCACTGTTCTTAATTGGTTTTTGTTCTGTCTTTTTATTTTAGCCAATTGTGTTGTTCTTCCTAAGTTTTATTTGATTGACCAACAAAATGCATGATTGTTTGTTGTTTTTGAAGGTCTTGAGTTTGAACACTCTCAAATTTCATTTTGGCATTTTGTCATATATGTAGTGTTCGTTTTTGTGACTATTTAGAAGTAGGACTCATTGTAATTCGTTGTAACTTATCGTGGTAATATTTGTTCGGTAATTGTTCTCCCACAGTCATTGATGTACACTCTTTACATACAACATTCATATTTTCACACGCGATGTGCACATTTAAATGGGTGATGTGTACAGATGATGTACAATAAGGAGTATGTGAGAATCAATGCCCATATTTTCACACGCGATGTGCACATTTAATGTGCTTGCTTTTTTGTCCTTGAAGGTGAAATCTGCTATCCAACAAGCACGGAGAAGTTTACCAGTGGATGGAAATGCGGCAATGGCTGTTGCAGCTCTACTACAGCATTGTGAAACTTTGCAGTTAAATTTAAAAGCTGCAATCAAGGAAGACGAAGATTGGTACAGGCGTTTCATGCCTCTCACAGAAGAGGTAAGTAGAGCGTTAATATTCAAACTAATTGTCTCCATGTTTATTGAATGCTTTCATGTGTTGACTTCTTCCCAACTTTGCATGCAGATAATTGGATTTGTTATAAATCGATCATTAGTTAAGTTGATACTGCAAATTATAGACGAAGATGGCTCTGTTAAAGATTCAGCGGTTTGTTCATTTTAACCCCACTGAATTTCACCATTGCTGTTTTATGCATATTGTGACACCGGAACTTTGTTGATTTCCTCTAGTTAAGATGGTTTCTGATTTTTCAGACAGCAGTTGTTTTATTGAAAAAAGTTTTTGAACATTTATATATATGCTTTTCTGCTCCACAATTTTTTGTTGGCTTGTTTGTCACTTTTCATATTGAAATGTTGTATCAAGAACCTAATTATTCTGGTCTTACTTTTTTTTTTTTCAATTTTTGTTCCTGGTTTTAGAGCCCAGCCCTGAAACGATCACGTGAACAAGTGAGAATGCTTGAGATAAAGGTAAATTTGGTCTTTTATTTATTTATATTATTTCCAAGTGGTGTTTTTGGTTAGATAGGTAGAAACTTCTAGTTATCACCAGCTACTATTTGATGAGGGCTAGCTAGCAAGAATATTGCTTAATTAACGTAGTGTATTGTAGTCATCAGCCAGCAGATATGATAAATCGTTTTGACACTGAACATAAAAGAAACATTCACATATCCCAATGTCTCCCTTGTCATTGTGCAAAACTGTCATGAGTGCTTCGATGGAAGTTACTTGAAAGTTGAATTTATGCATATTGCTTCTAACCCTTTGGTTGGGTTTAGGTTTGCATGGTATTGAAACTGTGCCCGGCATCTTGGTACGTAGCAGGGCTTGTCAGACCTGCTTGAGGTTTGGACAGCCCTTTGGGCCTTCTTTCAGGCATATAAGCTGTTGACAGGGCCTGAGCCCACTGAGTTTTGGGCAGCCCCTTCGGTGTAATTATTTCTGTGAAAACATATAGGATGAGCACTTTTCCACATGCTTCTAAAGTTCATATTTTAACATGGATTTATGTATTCTTTTTATTTTACATCCTACTTTCACGAGCCTGTCCTTATATTTTGAGTTGCAGTACCTTCTCGGTGGGTTTAAGTTGGCATATAAAGGTTACACATGTTGAATGCACTACTGGCCAAGAGCTTTAAATCATCATTACTCTATGTTCTTATGGACAATTTTATCTTAAAATCTTTTATTGTCTTCTCTGTTCAGATATATCAGTTAATGGACAGCTTGATTAGGAGTGAGAAGAATGAAACACCATTTCTGGTATGAAGCATGGGATCAAAGATGTATTTCTTTTGCATCTTCATGATTTTCTTTTTCCCCTACTAAAATAATTATCCCATTACTGGTTCAGGAAGTGAGTAACATTGATGGCAGGTGGTGTATAAAATCAGGGGCTGATCAACTGAAAGGCGTCAAGGGTCTACTGTTATACAGGTCCTCAAAATTATATTGTGTAACTTCCAAGATCATCACACATGCAAACACATTCTAGTTGATTTTTCTTCAAGTGGTAACTCATATGTTTTATTTGTTTCCTGAGAGATAATATGCTATTTGTAGTGGTTCAGGCCGAGGAAGCATTGTAGAGCCACTCTCTGCCGTTCCTTTAAATGATGAGTTGCAGCAAGCAAGAGCATCAGTGGCAAAGGCTGAGGCAGATGTGCTTTCAATGTTAACAGAAAAGGTTGCTTTATTATGTGATGAAATTTCTTTCCATTGGACTTATATGTATTTCATTCTTATGTTTCTGTGTTGCTGTTTTCTGCACAGATGCAAATTGATCTTGATGAGATTGAAAAGTTGTTAAACAGTATAATTCAACTGGATGTGGTAGGTGTCTCACCTTTTTCTCGTTCTCTCTCTCTCTCAAAAGAGGCGTGGTCCCCTGCTTACTCTATGCACTTGCTTCTTGAATGACATTAGGTACATAAAAGATAGATTTAGAGTAGTAGTTTAACCAACTTAAAAAGTTTCGGCTGTGGTTTTGTTAAGTTGTGTTGTGGATCTCTTTATTGCTCATCAAGGAATTCTTCTAAAATAAAAAATAAATAAATAAAAACTCTGCCAAAACATTCTAGATACAATGTGTGATTGATGTAATGAAGGTCGGAAAACAAAAGGAATAATATTGGGTAGAGGCAAGAAGGCTACCTTTCTTTACCCTATAAGGATTTAGCTGCAAACATGGAGCACGCAAGCCATATGCCATGACCCTTTAAGATTATATAATCAAGCATGCCCCAGAGTCCTTGCAGATGTTTCATCATCTGATTGTTCTAGTTAGTGATTCATTAGTTGCTTATTTTGTGGTTCTTAATATGTAGGTCAATGCTCGGGCAACCTTTGGTCTTTCATTTGGAGGCGCATATCCTGATTTATTTCTACCAGAAGGCAGTGGCTCTTCTACTTCTGTTGTGTATCCATCAGGAAACAAAAATGCAAATGCATCATACCCCATTAAGAGGGAATGGACATTGTATCTGCCAAAAGCTTATCATCCTTTATTGCTTCAGCAGCATAGGCAAAATTTGCAGAAGGCCAGGAAAGATGTCAGTAATGCTACTTCTGTAAGTTATGCTGGACCCAAAAGTTGCTGACCTCTTCTTCTTTAATTAATTAATTTTTTTTTTTGGGGGGGGGGGGGGGGGGGGTGGTGTTTCTTGAGTTAAGAGCACATAAATTACATTAAAATACTGCAAGTTGAGGTAGAATTTTCTTTTCCCAGAATGCTGTGGCAATTGACTTCTTTGAAGAAAAAAAAAAGTTATTCAGCTGGCTCTGGCTAGTCATTCTACCCTTAGTTTATCATTTATGCTAAGTTTTTATTTTGCATGTGGTATTAAACAGCGTTTTTTCCCTCAGGATATTAGGAGAAAACAGCAAGGTGAGATTATGGCACGAAAAGGAGAAAAAGATATAGATCTTCCATCCTTAAAAATGCAGGTAACGATTTCAAAAAAATGAGTTGGAATTTCATATTACCAGTTGCCTATAAATTTTCATTTTTTTATTTTACATCTCAAATTATAATAATTTTTTTTTTCAAGACAAATGCATTTCTGGGTTTCAGGTTACTGCACTAGAACAATCTCATCCAGTTCCAGTTGATTTTTTTGTTAATCATAAAACTCGAGTTTTGGTTATAACTGGCCCCAATACTGGGGGTAAAACCATTTGTTTAAAGACTGTCGGATTGGCAGCTATGATGGCTAAATCAGGTTCATGTAACTCCTCTTTTGTTTTTATGTAGTTCTATCTTTACATGGCTGTGGAATCTAAATACAAATCTCTCTAATCACAATCATGTAGAGACTTCTTATTCTATGTTAGCTACATTTTTGCTTGAGACTCTTGATATTTAGACAGTTATGGTAGGCTTCATATATTAATTGGAAATATAAACAGCTTGCCAGGCAGCACGGTACAGAATATTTATGGATTAAAAAATTAAGTCCACTAACCAAGATGCAACTTCCAACAACATATACCAAGTTTGCCCCAGACTTGCTGACTAGTTTTTCTCCTAATGTTGATGATAGAAACTTTGTGAAATCATAAATCCGGCCATGTGGCTCACAAATAATCCAAATAAGTTTAGTTAGTGAGAACAGCTGAAGATTTGCACTAAATGTTATACTAAATTTTTCCTTTTATTTTATCATTTGGGGTTCCTTATTGTACCACCCACCATTGTAATAATTTCTTAAGTGTTGCAGGTCTTTATGTTTTAGCTTCGCAATCAGTAAAAATCCCTTGGTTTGATGCTGTTTTTGCTGACATTGGGGATGAACAGTCCTTGTCCCAGTCTTTATCTACCTTCTCTGGCCATTTGAAACAAATAAATGTAAGGATAATATATTTCCCAGAACATTTCTCACCTCATTAAATTAATAGTATGTGTTGATTGAAATTACTGGCTAGAGCACTATAAACTGCTTACAAGTTCCTTGAAATTAGTTATATGCCTTTTTCTCAATGCAATCCTTCAGCAAATTAGAGCAGCTGTTTAAACCAAGAGACTCTTGATTTCTTACTAGTTTTCAGTTAAATACTTCCTTCTGCAATCATAATTTTTTATATTTTGATATATTACAGTATTTCCTTTTTCATATGAGAAATTTACATGCAAGTTCTTTATAACATCTTGCAGGACATTCGATTACACGCAACGAGTCAGTCATTGGTGCTACTAGATGAAGTACTTTTTAAATTGGCTTGGTTAAAGTTTGGAAACATAATCACTAATTTTACAGAAAAGGAAAAAACAGAATAAAAGCTTACTTTTACAACAACTCTATGTGGATTTTATTCTTTTTATATTTGTTAGGTTGGTGCGGGAACAAATCCCCTTGAAGGAGCAGCACTAGGGATGTCACTGTTGGAATCTTTTGCTGAAACTGGTGTTTTGTTGACAATAGCTACTACACATCACGGTGAACTCAAAACCCTGAAATACAGGTATGTGTACATGTAAAGATGAAACCGAAATGTTAAAAATATCATGTTTCAGTCACTTAACATGTCTAGTTTGAACAATAAATCTAGTCTTATTGAAGTTAATTGAACTAAGTTTTTTTTTTTTTTTTTTTTCACAGTAATGACACGTTTGAAAATGCATGCATGGAGTTTGATGAAGTGAATCTGAAACCAACTTTCAAGATTCTCTGGGGAGTACCAGGTTTTCGATATCGTTTTCGGACCTCTTTCATTCATGTTGTTACCTTTTCTTTTTCTTTGACTATTTTTATCTAGTTGCCAAGGAAAAAATGTAAAATAAAATGGCATAGAGATCTATTACACATGGAATAGAGGTCGATATTGCAAATTGTATTTTATTTGTATCAGCAAGTTGAGTATAAATCATGTTAATGTCATCTCTAGTTTGTGAAAGTGGTAAATGCCCACATTTGGTTTTTTAAAATGGAGTTGCATTGATGGTGACTACTACTAGTACTGGAAGCATGATAGGCATAGAGCAGCGTGATGAATGGGTAAATACTATTTGACTTATTCAGGAAGTATGTTATTGTTTAGTGTTTGACATGTTGCTAATTTTGGCAATAACTTGTTAAAGTATTCCTGATAGTGTCAACTCTAGTTATATTAATAGAGCTTGCAGTTATCTTATAGGTTTACTACTAGAAGTGTGATTGTAAATTTTTGGGCTGCATGCACTTCAGACTGCATTTTTTCATTGGCCAAGCAGTGGTTCTTTGGTGTTTTTTTTTTTGGTGATAACATTACTGGCTACAACTCAAGGAATGAAATTTTACTGTAGGGCGTTCAAATGCAATCAATATAGCTGAAAAGTTAGGAGTGCCCAGTATAATTGTGGATAATGCTCGTGAGGTATATGGTTCAGCTAGTGCAGAGATAGATGAGGTAATGTGCATTAGCTCATACATGTTTTTTTCAAATTTAGTTTTGAATACTACATGTTGATAGAGGCTTTATGATTTCTGCTTTGAACTGGAGAATATAACATTATATTTCTTATATTCATTAAATATACACAAAATCTTCTTGCAAGGACTTGAGGTGCCCGTCTCAGCTAAAATAATCGCAGCTGTTCTTTTTCTATTGCTACCAGAAAAACAAGCTCTAAAATGACCTGTATGCTGTTCCAGTTAAAATTTCTAGTTATATTTAAGTCAAAAGTTAATGTCAAAAGTGGAATTTTGTTACTTTGGGTTACATGATGTAGTGAATTTACTATATTAAAATAATGTAAATTTGTAATTAAGTAGCATAGATTGTAGGTGTTGGAAATTTGCAGCCCCTTGCTGTCATTTTAAGCTTGCATGTACTGAGAAGTACAGATACTAGATAATGATAGCTCATTGTTTCAGTCCTTTTACCAAGACGTCATCTATTTCAATAGAATTTATTTGTTATACTTTGATGCAGGTCATAACTGATATGGAAAGGTTAAAGCAAGACTTCAAGGAGTATTTGGAGGAAGCACAACATCATATGATGTGAGAATCTTTCACTAAAAAAAAAAAAGAACTTCTCATTTAGACTGTAGTGGCACAGTATTGTATATAGAAGTTTGGTATTCACCATGCTGTTATATGCCACAGCTTAAAATTCTAACACTGTCCTTTGCTATTATTAAATATTATGTAATGAATGAAGGACACCAACTATAGGTTTAACCCCCACTCCAACCCCCCTTTCCTGTTTTTTCTCTGGTTAAACCAATTCTGTTCTATGTAATAAAGAAATTTGACTTTTGATGCCATATAGAAACCAGGCACTGCACATATAAAATATTTGAGGCATGTGGATCTCCAACAAATGTCAAGAGACAACTATTGATGGGAAAAACTGTTTGGCACTGCGGACTCAGATAAATTGCATCATGATAAAAGCCCTCATTCTAAAATATGAAGGGACATTTGTAGAGGTCTCCTTGCTGTAGTTCAGTATCATGAATATTTTGGATTAATGATACAGAGAATACAAGAACAGGTCAGGGAGGAAAAAAAATCCATATGGCCTTCATTTATCCCAATAAATATTATTTCAGTTATGTAAAACTTACTTGATGATTGATGCTCATCTATAATATGGCTAGCCTTGCTTTGTGAGTAACAGAAAATTCTGTACTCTGATGCATGCTCTATCTGATATCTCTTTGTATTTGTGACTATAGGCTCTCAAAAGACCTTTATGAAAATTTATTGGTTGCTAGAAGGAAAATAATGGAACATGGCACTAGACAAAGATTGAGGAAGATGCGTGAAATATCTGAGGCTGCAGCAATGGCCCGTTCTATTCTTCACAACAGAGCGCGACAGCTTCGTGCATCTGCAATTCAATCTTCACAGCCAACTCCAGCTGATAAAAGCCAGCATGCATTGGCTATCAACAGACAGCATACTATGGCAGAATACACTGAACATCCTATGGCATATAAGAGTGCATCCTTTATTGAAGATATCAAGCAAACACCATCAGGTATTCATTATCAGATTTTCTTCTGCCAAATCCACCCTGCTTGTAGTTGAAAACCGTTTGAGAGACTTAATCTTGTATCTTTGCTTTCACCTAAATATGTTGCAGAGAAGCCTCAGCTTCCCAAGGTTGGTGATATGGTGTATGTTTCTTCCCTTGGGAGGAAGGGGAAAGTATTAAGATTGGAGCCATCTAAAGATGAAATAGTAGTTCAAACCGGTAACATGAAGTTGAAGTTAAAGTTGACTGCTATTGAGAAGTGACTAACGAGGATTCATACATGTCCTGAGAACAAGTAAGCATTTTCTGTTTGTGCACCTCACTTTTTTGGCCTATCTCCATAACCTGTTCAAATTAGCAATCTAACACTGCCTGGGATAATGCTGGTCCTCAGTTCACTCTAAATTAGGCAATAATTAATTAAGTAGGTTGTTAATAGGATACAGTGGCAAGGAAAGGGTGAAAGACTATCTTTATGATTAATTGGTTATAAATTTATAATAGAATTTGAACTAGGAAAAGTAATTTGCTTCATCATACTTCAAAATGTAGGAACTCATGATATACAGAAACGCTCCAAAGACGTAATAGACCAATAATTTTGATTCTCCAAAACCCCATTCTGTACTGGGCTTTTTCTTCTATTTTCTGATCTCAGCACTTGGGTAGTACTCAAGCATTGAAATATTCTCTTTCTTGTACCCATAATGTATGATTCTCTATCTCCTTTGCATTATGCGGGAATTTTCTGACTTTTATGTCACATCTTTCAGGAAGGTGGGATTGTATTGAACACTGTCACCATCAGGTGCCCTTAAGAAGATAAACCATCAGAAACCAGAAGCATTCTGAAATTCAAATCTGAAGATTCAAGAAAACAAAGAGCTTTGACAGTTCAATGAGTCAAGTCATAGAGTTTTAAGATATTATCAGCTATACAAACCCACATCCTAGTGGAGACTCAATGATGGTTTACTGTGCAATTCTGGCATCTTGAGGATATTAAGGAAAATGGTGTAAGGTATACTTTTGTTTAACTTCATTCATGGGTTTCTTCACTGGCTTTGCTGCCCTCTCTCTCATCCACTTCCTCCTTCTGTAAGTTGGCTTCATTCATTTTTGGCTTTATTGCTCTCTATTGCTCACTTTGTTTTCTCTACAATTCATTTAACCTTCCCTCTACTATAATTAATTAATTATAGAATTTTACTTTGAAATTTTAGAATAATTGATGCTTACTCTTTGTTTAAGTTGTCTTTGATTCACTTTAGGCTTGTAAATTACTTTTTAAAAAAAATGAATGATGTTTGAATTTCATTGTGCATAGCTAATTCATAGAAATTTGAAGTTAATCTTGGTTTTTTTTTTTTTTTTTTTGATAAACTTATTTGTATAATTTAACATTCATATTGAGATTTATTTGATTTTAGGTATCATTCTTTTGTAGACTAATCTTTTTTGAGATGTTTTGATTAGGTCTTTCAAGTTCAAGTTTAGGACCATGAATGATAGGAATATTAGGCACTAGGAGTGTTGGCAAGATTTTTGGAGTTGTATGCTAAACTCATAGATTTTAATTATGTTCAAGTTTTATTTCAACAATTTTGGTAGTCATATTTTCCCGTTTTGCTAATCCTCATTTAAAGGAATTCCTTACACCTTTTTTTGGTTAAACGCAATTTCTATAGTTTTTTGTTGCTACTTGCTGGTCTTTTGGTTTTCCAATTCTGTGGTGAATGTGAGAGCATGTTTATTTCAGGTGGGGATTTCATCTGGTGCAGCAGCAGCAGCAGCAGCTGCAATAAAAGTGGGAAAGAGGCCTGAAAATGATGGAAAACTTGTTGCTTTAAGTCTTATTGCCTTCTTCAAACCAATATAGAATCTCTGTTGCATGTTTTTGTATTATGATAGTCAGCTTAGGTTATTTTAATTCAAGCTTCACATCATAAATGTAGAATCCCTTTAAATATATTTAAGATGACTCCTTTTGTATACATACTGATGGTAACATAGAATTTCAGAAGGTTTTTGATCTACTCTTGGAAGTTTCTGAGGTTGAAAAGATAACCCATATAGGATGGTGAAGATAGTTTTTGTGTTTAGCAATGTGGGGTTTCAACGAGGAGGGGATAAGATATTGCCAGAGATAGTGTTTTGGAATGCTAGAGACTTTGCTTCAAGTTTGCTGTCAAGGAAGAGAGAAGGTGTAGCCATGGTTTGTGGGGTTTTGAATGGTTCACTGACTACATTGTTGGAGGAAAATGTGGCTTCATCTCTGGAGAATTTAGTGAAGTCAGTTCCAAAGCCAGAGAAGTTGGAGTCCGTCAGCAATTTCTGGGGAAAATTACTATGATCTTATTGTATTTGATTGATGTATCTAAAACATTGAGAAATTTTGCTTTTGCAGAGTAGAATTTGATCTGTTTGCACTGTATAGTCTTCATTATTAGGAAACTGACATCAAGGATTCATTGATGTCAGCAGCATGTTTACTGTGATCTTTTTTGCTTTTTGTGTTTTATTTTAATGGATTGAATTTTCTTTGCATTGCATTTACTGTTTTGTGGCTTGATGAAAGTATAGTTTTAAAGTATACAAGTTATTGAAAGTTAAGGAGCCATTATCTATTTCTGCTATAAATAATACTCCACTATAAGTAATTTGGTTTTGGTACTTTCTTTGTAAGCTAATCTATAATTTATACAGGATCTTATTAATTTATTTGCAAGTTAATAATCTATTATTTTCTTGCAAATTAAAATAATACAAAACTCATAATACAACAAAATATGAAAATAAACGCTTTCACTTATTCAAAAAATAATAAATTAAAATAAAAAATAAATAACACTGATATTGCCTTGGGAACTGTATACTAAAAATCTTATATATATTTTATATAAGATTTGTCACATATATTATAAAAATCTTATTTTGAATCTATATCTATGAGGATTGAAGAAATTTACTAAGGAAAATAGTTTGTTTCCCAGTTTGCGCTTTAACATTAATATAGCATATCAACATATATTATCATAATTAATTAAAACCTTATTTAAAATTTTATTTAAATAAAAATCCCATTTATATCTTTGGTAGGTAGTTGTGTTTTTACTGAGGTGGAATCATGCACTTGGGAGTACCAACCGAACCCAAAAATATATGTTACACATTGGGTGCAATGAAATGTAGGTAGTGGAGGCTGCACTATACACATTTGTCTTGACTTTACTTCTTAAATATTGATGTAATAGAGACTTTTTTTTCTCATCCTTTTTGGCACTTCCCCAGATGAACCCTTTGGAAAATTGTCTGTTCAAGATTTTCCACATACTAATCAGTGATGATTTAAATTATCTCTAAACCCCATATAGTGCAATTACACATGTAATCTGAGCAAGCATTCTCAATTTATTTCTTAATTATCATTTGCTTAAGACTGAAATTGCTTGGAAACTTCAACTCTTCAAGTGCTTTTGAGTGGCAAGGATATCCCAGTCATGCCAGGGCACGATGCCCACTAAAATTTAGAACAAAAAAAATAATGTTTCTTTCCCCATCATCTTGCAAAAGCCCCATTGAATCAAGTAATATCCATTATTTGAAGTGAAGATTCTCATCTCAAAGAATATGAGGATTGATTTAAAAATGTTCCTTATTCCTTAGTCTCACAGAATGTATCATTCTTGGCACAAGAAAATGCCCATTGTGTGCAAAATTGAAGACTTACATAGATTGAGAAACTAAATTAACAAAACATGCCAAAGTGATATGCTTATTATTCAAGACGATAATACAAGTTACAGAACCAGAAATTAATGCAAATTAATTCAACTTGGGGTTGAACTTTGAGTTGCTCTTTCTTTTCATCTTTGGGACTTACAAGCCTGGTTGTTGTTATTCAATACTAAGCTAACATCTATGCTAGATTGCCATAAATGATAAATTCAATATTTTTAAGCAGTTTCACTTTCACACCCAACTTCAGAAACAGCAACAACCCACCCACTCTCAAAACTAACATCCAGAAAATAAAGCATGAAAACCAGGAGAAAACAGCTCAAGAACATAGGGATGGGCCCAAAGATCCACAAAAACATAGGGAAAGAGAAGTAGAAGGCACGCAAGCCTAGAGACCAGAAATAGCCTCCCTTATTCACTGTCTTGGCAACATACTCAGTAGTGAGAATTTGATTGTGGTGATCTAGTAACATGTTCTTGAAGGGAACGTTGATAAGGAAACTTGCATGGCTGTAATACCTATCAAAAAATAGAAGAAATATACAAACAAACAAACCAATCCACATGTGAGTACAATACAAAAAACACACACATATATATGGAAAATGTGTAGAGAAACACACAACCACAATCTTACAAAAACTAATCTAAAAATACAGATTATAGTACCTTATCGACTGCATGTTGAAAAGGAAAGCAACCAAGAAGCAAACCAGAATAAGAAAGAACTTCATGGAGAAGACAAGCTCACTTTTGTCTCCAAACACAAGTAATGCTGATTTGTCCCAGTTGCCACTAGTCATCAACACAGCAATGAGTGAGCTAAGCATTATTGCTGTGGAAGCCAATAGGGTCGATGCCATCATATTGTTTCTCAGTGTCTGTACAGCCAAAACACCATTTTTGGACACATCCTACAAAAGCCAACAAACACAAAATAAATATTCATTGCATCACCTTTGAGATATTTGTATAAACTAAATTTGCTATATTCTAGCTACTAACAATATTATATGATATATTTCATTGTATCATAATGACATGCGTGTAAACAAATGAAAATAATGTGACAAAAGGAGGAGATAAAGAGTAAAAACCATGGATGAGACGTACGTACCTCCATCATAGCACGGACCCAGAAGCGACGATTGACGGCATTGATGCCGATGATAGTGTTGTTGGGGTGCTTCAGAATTCGGTAGAGAAGCCATATGTGGTATGACACCATTACAACAAGGCCTGAAGGAACTAATACGTAATCGAGAACACTTTTCTCCATTATGGGGTTGATTTCTTTCGTCTCTGTTTGTGTATAACCCTTTTTTTGTTTGTTTTGTTCTTCGACGGCAAAGAGAGAGAGAGAGAGAGAGAGAGAGAGAGAGTTCAACTCTAATACGGGATTTGAGAGAAGTTAAGGTCAAGAGGCTTTTATACACAATACGCATGGCTTGTTTTCTGTTTTTGAGCGAATCATACTCAAGAGTCAAGACTATGCTATGAATTTATTTAATGTATTCTTTTATTTTATCAAACTTTAAATAATTTTTTTTTTGTCCTTAAAAAAAAAAACGGCTGAATAAGATATTTGAAATTCAATTTCTATTTACACCAAAAATTGATTGGTGTCTTAGTTCAATAATAAAAAGCTATTATCAAAAGCAGACATAATAGATTGAAACTCTCTATAATATATATATATATATATATATATATTCCCTTTTTCTAGTAGGTTTATAGCCTTTATTTTGCTTTCCAAGCCCCTAATGTAAATCACTTTAGTCATTTAGGTTTAAATTTTCCATTTAATGTAAATCGTTTTAACCAAGAAAACAAAAAGTCACAATTAATGGAGTACTTAAAAAAAAATTTCTATGCGCTTTTAAAAGTTTCACATGCCAAGAGTCATAAGGGCTTCTTCCTATAAATTCTCACCACCCTCTCTAGTGCACTACACACACAAATAGCTAATACAACTATGGCTTCCTTCTCCCGCCTCCCAGTTTCTTTCTTTGCCTATGCTTCCCTTCTCTTTTTTGCCATTCTCATGTGTTTGAGTAGTGCTTCAATTGAGCAACCATCTTCTATCAAGCCTTCAATTCAAGCATCACTTGAGCCAAACCATGATCAGCATGTAGTTACTCCACTACCACTGGGTTCTAAGATCTTCCCAGTTTCAGCGCCTATAAAGCCTCCAATTCAAGCATCACTTGAGCCAAACCATGATCAACATGTAGTTACTCCACTATCATTGGGTTCTAATATCTTCCCAGTTTCAGAGCCTACAAAGCCTCCAATTCAAGCATCACTTGAGCCAAACCATGATCAACATGTAGTTACTCCACTATCATTGGGTTCTAATATCTTCCCAGTTTCAGAGCCTACAAAGCCTCCAATTCAAGCATCACTTGAGCCAAACCATGATCAACATGTAGTTACTCCACTATCATTGGGTTCTAATATCTTACCAGTTTCAGAGCCAATAAAGCCTTCAATTCAAGCATCACTTGAGTCATACCATGATCTACATGTAGTTCCTCCACCAAAAATTAGTTCTGATATCTTACCAGTTTCAGTGCCAAGACCACCTCAAATTCAAGCACCAGTCATTCCTAGGAAGTTGAAGGTTTAACATAGAAGAGGAATGGTGTATAATTGCGTCCATCAAACTCGTATCTAAATAATTAATGTTTAGTAAGCATGAATACGAAGTATTGAGGAATGTTTGCTACTTAATTTTATCTTTACTTTATTCGCATGTTAAGTTTTGATTCCTCGTAAACAAATTGTGCTAGCTTTTAAAATGGTAAACACTAGTGAAAATCAAGATCTGACATTTTGTTCTTAAGTTTTGTCAATTGAAAGATAGAAATTTTATTTCATCAAAAGTAATACTGATAAATGAGCTCACAGCTATTACGCTAAGCATACTGTCATTTCACAATACATTAAGACATAAGCATCCCAGATTCTCAGTTCCATGGGTTATATTACAAGAACATTAGGTGATACTATCAATTGAAAAGTTGATGTCACTAAGACCAACAAACAAAAACTTAAATAGTAGTTCTGCATCTCAAAAGTAGTGAGATTAGATTTTAAATAAAAATAAATAAATCTTAAATATAAAAATATCTCACTTAAAATTATCGATTTAGTACAATGTATCAAGGCAGACCTGAAAAAAATAAACTACCAACATATTTATAAAATAAAAATAAAACAAGTGGTTAGGAGTATATGAAAAAACCTGAATATATAGTTTTAAGAACACGTAGAGGCTTAACAGGTTGCAAATAATCTACAGAGTTTATTGGGTTTGACCATATTATTTGCCTAGATTGTTTAATCAAAGACATATATGGATTGATGCGTGTTGTGCAAGCGTGTCCAGAGTTTTGACATCTAATGTTTGCTGGATCAAATTGGGCTATGTTTCAGCAAAAAAAAATTGGGCTATTTAAGTAAACACAATGTGTAGGAGTGCGTATAGGTCAGGTTGAAAGGTTTTTTCAATGAGTAATTGTGCACTTGTGCTTATAATATGTTTCATATCTTGTAAAAAAAATTGGATTTTCAAAAACTACTTAAGCATTTTTTTTAATAACAAAATTATTATAATTCACATAATATTAATTTCTATATTATTTTTAAAATTTTCAAATTCATCAAAACTAATTCTCAAAGTTCCAAAATAAATCAAACTGAAAAATTAAAATAAAGATAAGAAGATAATCTAATATATATGGTGGGTCAGGTTAAATTAGATGGATTTAAAAAACTATTAACCCAAACCCAACACAACCCAAGACTTAAAATCAAATTACAACCCAACATAGCCCACAAAAACCAACCCAAGGTGTTGGGTTAGGTTGAGTTAGGTCTGTTTCTTCAAGTTGGTGGGTTAGATGCATACCCCAAACATGGAATTTCAATTGTAACTTGATTAGTCCTTTTGGGGATGCAGTGCAAATGTGATAATGCTTCATTAGGTCGTGACAAACGGTATCAAAAGCAACCTAGTAATGGCAATAGGTCATGACAAATGGTATCATAAGCAACCTAGTAACACAACATAGGATTTGATGAGGATGTTAGAAATTTTTTAGGATAATTCGGTAGTTGTGAGAGGAGGAATTTGGATTGATGATGTCTTTGTTATACACCAGGAAGTACAAATGAGATATAAGGTTCTTGGTTAACATTAGGAATTTAAGTGGAAGATATTGTGATACCTTAAATTATGTGGATTGGGTTAGATAAAGTGTTGTGTGGACATTTATTAGTCCTATATTGAGTGTTTACTTTGTCATATAAGTGATTATGAGGTGTTATAATTGTGCCCTTTTGGGATATAGTACAAATGCAGTTAATAATGCTTCCTCTAGTTGTGATAAATACACACGGTTTTAAGAAATATGATGTGTGTGTGTGTGTGTGTGTATATATATTCCATTAGGATAGTTATAGTGTGAAAGAATATGAATTTATTTGTTGTATTTATAAAATTCTTAAGAAGTATTATTTCTTGAAACTTTTAGGGACGACTTAAAGGGAAATTTGTATGATTTCTCCAAAAAACTAAGTGACAACTCGTAGAAGGGGAATACTTATTTTTATAAAAAGGGGGTGTGATAGCAATGTTTTTCTTAGGGGAATCATTTCGAGGATTCTTATCATATTCTCAACATTTACTTTTTATTTATTTCTTTTAAAAGATCCAAATAAAGTAGTTTATTTCTAATTTTTCATATAATATTTCTTTTCCCATATGCAATTCTCTGCAAAAGCTCATGGGAATCAAGTAATATCCTTTGCTTGAAGTGAAGATTCTTGTCTCAATGAAAATGGGGAGAGATCAAAAGAGGCTCCATATTCCTTAGTATCACAGTACTTGTTTTTTTTGGTGCAATAAACTAACTGAAAAGCCCATTGTGTGCAAAGTTAACAAAGCATGCCAAAATGATGCACTTTTTATTCAAGATGATAGTACAAGTTAAAAGAACTTGATGTGCAACTTAATTCAACTTGGGTTGAATGTGTAACCTTAATTATATTGCTATGCTGTTAAAGTCTACCATCTATGATAAATTGCTATAAAGTATAAACCCACCATATATAAGTGACCAATTTTAAGTTTCCCTCCCAAGTTCCTCATCCCTTTCAGCAGTAACAGTATCAGCCCACCCAAGCTCAAATGTGACGTCTAGGAAATAAAGCATGAAAACCAGGACAAAGCAGGACAAGAACATAGGGATGGGCCCAAAGATCCACAAAAACAAAGGAAAGGAGAAGTAGAAGGCACGCAATCCTAAAGACCAGAAATAGCCTCCCCTATTCACTGCCTTAGCAACATACTCAGAAGTGAGATGTTGGTAATGGTGATCTAGGGACATCTTCTTGAAAGGAACGTTGATAAGGATACTTGCATGGCTGTAGTACCTTATAGACTGCACGTTGAAAAGGAAAGCAACCAAGAAGCACACCAATATGGAGAAGAACTTTATGGAGAAGCCAAGCTCACTCATGTCCCCAAACACAAGTAATGCTGATTTATCCCAGCTGCGACTTGTCATCAAAACCGCAATGAGGGAGCTAAGCATTATTGCTGTGGAAGCCAATAGAGTCGATGCCATAATATTGTTTCTCAGTGTCTGTACAGCAAGAACACCATTCTTTGACACATCCTGCACAGCCAGGCATATACACATGTATATCATCATGCATGAAATTTAATTTGCATACTCATTTGAAATTGATTGCATTATCATCATGACATGTATGTAACAAACAGAAATATATGAGAGGTCGGTCTAGCGGCTCTTAGACCCCATATGATGTAAGAGGTTCTGAGCTCAAATCTGGACTTTTCACTTAAATTACATGAGAACAAAACAAGTGTATAGAAATGTGCCACAAAGACAAAGGTAAAATTCCATAAAGAAAAGAATTTACCTCCATCATAGCTTGGACCCAGAAGCGACGATTGAAGGTATTGATGCCGATGACAGTCTTGTTGGGGTGCTTCACGATTCGATAGAGAAGCCACATGTGGTATGACAACATTACAACAAGGCCTGAAGGAACAAATATGAAATCAAGAACTTTTTTCTCCATTAGTATAATATGCACAGCTCTTTAATTTTGTCTCAGTATAAACCTTTTGTTTGTTCTTGAAGGCTTGAGATGAAAGACACAGACAGAGAGACACAGAATCCAACTCTAATACGGGTGTAGTGTGTGTGGACTGAGTGAATTGGAAGAATGAGCAATAGAAAAGCAATGTAGAGTTTACTTTTATACACAACACACAAGGCTCATGTGTACGTATTGCTTTTGTCTTTGTCTTTCGAGAGAGGCTTTAAATGGGATCCACGTATTTGTGGTTGGCTAAGAGTCTGTCTGTGATCCATTGATTAAGCCAACCCCAACCCACTAAACTCACCAAACACCTATATGACTCTCTTTTTTAACTTTAATTTTTGTTAATCAATAGTGGTTTGATCACTTTGAGTCAGTTTGAGCGTGTATTAGGTGACTTATTATGGTTTCTTTCTAGTTCTAGCTCATGATGAGATTAGCAAGCAGCGGCTAATGCTATGTCCAGTGTCCACATGAAAAAAGCCTGCTTTGAATGCATCAAATACTATATCAAACCAATAATAGAAGGGTACAATGGTAGCCTCTGTCTCATGTTACCCTTTAGTACTAAATTCAAATGATAACTTTGTCAGTCTAGGTATATTATAATATTCGAAGTGGTTCATACATGAGGTATCTTTAAAAGTTTTTTTTTTTTTTTTTTTTTTTTGAAATAAGGTATCTTTAAAAGTTAAAACCAAGTTTTATGCCATGATTCTTTAAGAATGCCTTTGAATTCATTAATCAAAGAAACAAGCTTTTAAAATGTTATTTTTTTACATTAATCTGGGGTTTCTCAAAAAAAGAAAAGAAAAGAAAAGAAAAGAAACATGCTTTAACATTTTTCATTAAAGTATTTGACCACATCTCTTGAAGTGTTTTTAACTTACTATATTCCATTTCAGAATATTATGCACTGAATCGGATAAGTCATAGTGAACTATTTAGTGGAATTCATTGATGCTCTGTTTTATATTGGTGAAATTTGAACCCCTCCCATCTTCCATAATCCATAGAACTCACAATAAAGTGAAAAATGGTAGCCCCCCGGCCATAAGAGAGTAAGACCACATTAAACAAATTAAGGCACTATGGTAAGACCAAGGGATCCACACTCAAACCAGTTAAATTACTACGTTTTGTAATCAATAAGCATAGTTGAAAGCTAATTTCCAAGAACAAAAGCATAGCTGAAAACTTAATTTAAATACATTTTTCCAATGTACTTGTAAATTGTAAGGCATAATTAATTTCAAGAAGTTGGTGGAATTAGAGCCACCTTGTAATGGAATACTAATTGCCATCTTTTCTACTCTGCCATATGATTTAAAATTTTATAAATTAAAATTAAAAAAAAAAAAAATTGAACATCCTCTATAAGACCCAAAGTGTATTCTTTTTTTGGCTAAGGAGGGAGTTTAGAGCTCTATGAGCATTTGATTACTCCCCCGGGTATGTGTAATTCTCCCTTTCTGCACATGAGGTAATTTTATGAGCAAAATCCCTTGAATCTCATTAAACTTTAGGAACCATAATCCAAAATGCATTCTAATTTGCTGTCTTATACTACCTATACATCCAACCACCAAAGTTTGTTCTAATTTTCTGTCTCATATATACTACCAATAAATCCAGCTGTATACATAGAAACATCCAAGATTATGCATACATAATAAGAAATAGTTTTATAATGGCCTTATTCTACCAATATGGAAAAAACATGCAAGATTATATAAACATCATTGATAATCTGGGATGTTTTTTCCATATTGGTAGAATAAGGCTGTTGTAAAACTATTGCTTATTATGTGTACATAATCTTGGTTCTTGGATGCTTTATATCTACAGCTGGATTTATTGTTAGTATGAGACAAAATTAGATGTATAGGTAGTATAAGACAGCGAATTTGAATGCACTTTAGATCATGGTTCCTAAAGTCTCATGAGAGCCAAGGGATTTTTCCCTATAATTACCTTGTTTGTAGAAAGGGGGAAGTTACACATACCTGTGATTAGTTACACATTGGTGACCATCTTGGATGAGAAATCTTGTCAAGTGGCTGGTGGAGAACGTTTCAGAAAAGAACTACAGGATTTCATCTATCATACCAAATTGACATAGGGCAAATTGGAGAATTTGTCTGCTTGTGCTTGTGCTTGTGCTTGTGCTTGTGCTTGTGCTAGGTTAAGGTTTAGGAGGATTTGGAATTAAAGTCTAGGAGGTTTTGGGACTAAGGTTTAGTTATTGCATTACCAACGTCCCATACTACATGTTCGTTGTGATCTATGGCACTAGCAGCAGCAAGCAAGCCACTGGCAGTCAAGGAAGAACCCTAAAAATCATATAAAACCTTGTTTCTACTAGTCCACATTGCCCACATAATAGAGACCATAGAAATGAAAGGTGCGAGAAGGTTTTACAGGGAAAAAAATTAAAACTTGAGAACTACTTAACTCAAAATCAAGAGTAAAAAGTTGAACCAAATCAGATGAGCTTCAACAAGTAACCTCCAAAACAGATAGTCTAAGATTTATTTCTCCTTTAGACATGGTGTACATCACTCTAATATCTTCATCCTCCTTTGGATAAACACCATTCTTACAGGGAATAAGTCTTTCCATTAAAGATGAATATTTTTTGGGACAATTAAGGACCTGATGTCTCTCCATAATTTACAGGAGGAGATTAGAATTGTGCTGAAGAGAACAAAAGTGAGAGTATTCACCAAGAGAACAATTGTAGCCAGACTTAATAAAACAGCCTCCAGACTGCGATTACTGAGTATTGCCACATATAGCCATAAAAGGAAACTAGGATCCTTGGAATCCAATAAACAACTAGACCTAAAAAATAATGCATCTAACAAGGGTTTATTCCATGACTTACTAAGCTCGTATACAAGTTCTGAAACTTAATTGAATCAGATGTCTGTATCAGGTTGTCCAATTAAATACTGATTTTGCAATCATCTTCCACATACCACGTGAGGACTTTAAATAAGAGGTTTCTAACGTAAATTATAAACTTCTTAATGCTCGTGAGGCATAGGATTCAGGAAAATCAGGAAGAACATGAACATCACTGACAAGAAACAAGTAAAATAGAATAATCCTTGCCAAAAAAAAAGTAAAATGGGATAAAAAAGCAATTTCTAGCATATTTTTGAAAGTAAGATCGGATAAGACACAAGCTCTTCAAGGAATTTTATATATATAAATTTTGGCCCCAAGGAGTCAGGGAAGAGGAGATTCAGCTCTTACAAAAAAATTGACTGAAAGGCAAAGAAACAACACTCAATAATTTAGAGAAAGACACTATACATAATCAGAAAGACAAAGAAATTTGAAACCAAAAGGCATTGTACACCAGACTAAGCAGCATGTCACCACAGATGCAGTACTTTCAATGCTCCAAAACTTTGATCTTATCAAGACAATTTTGCATCTGCTGAGCAGCATCAGCTGAGAGACAATCCCCAACAAGAAGTTTGTACTGTTCAAATTTTAGCTCATCACACTTCAAGGCTACATTTCTACAAGCCTTTATACTCCCTAGTACAAAGAAAATAAATTATTAAATTCCTTTTTGATGGATGATAAAATCAAATAAATTTTCAGAGAAGTTCAATATATTAGTACGTAAAATTAGGTTTGCATCCTTGTGATGGTAATTGTGAAGTGATATAAGTTATGGAAGTATTGCAAACTATGATAAACAAAGTATGTAATCATCCAACTATGAAATTATTGCACTCCTTATAGGAAATTATGACTCATCATGAATTTATAAATGTGGTGCTTGAATAAATAAATTCCAACAGCAAGCTATGAATAGGTTACATAGTACCTTTAACACATTTTACACTTTTAAGTATAACCAAGTTTATAAGTTTCTTCAAACTTAATGGGGATAGAAAAACAATGCTGGTCAGTGTCCCGGTTTGATTTTAAAACATATGGATTTATTTTTTCTAAACTCAAATGTGCATAAATCATATATTAAAATATAGATACACACACACACACACACACACACACACACACACACACACATATATATATAAGCATTATCAGCAGGCCAAAAGAGTATCTATCTCGCTGTTGTTTGACTTACCACTTAGGTCCAACAAGTTACATAGAACGGGGCAATTGCCAATACTCCTAACCATGGTGATGGCAGACCAAACCTTTTGGTACTCTTCTCTTGAAGCTCTAATAATGCAAAGCTTTGTGATGGGATTCACATACTTGACTACACATAAACCACAAGTTCAATGATAATTGAAGATGTGACACTATATTGAAAGTAAAAGGCAAGTCTGCATAAACAGGAGAAAAGGCAAAATAATTACCGGCAATATGGTACTTACCTTGGAAGGATCCAAGGGATGAAGCAAGACCACACTCTCCAAAGTTTACAAGAATGCTATCCTTGATTGCCTTTGAGACATTAAATTGTGTAATAATGATGGGATCTTGAGCAGCAAGATCTCTATTAGGATCCAAGAAAACTTCCACAATCATGTACCTATTTTTAAATCCCACCATGATTCTCTACCTGGCACAACATTTGTAAGATAACAGAATTCAGCATGGAAAAGAGCTTCTTTTTAAAAAAAATAAAACCAATAAGAGAATCTATTATCCACCACAAGTATATAGGAAATAGTCCTACAAAATATATTTTGGATTGAGCAATTCTAAGACGAAGAAAACAAATAACCTCAAACAGACATCATGGAGCATCACTGAATTGATTGTTGATCCAAATATTGATTAAACAAATAAATCAAAAAGTAAGTTTAGAAGGCAAAAAAACATAAACACGATCAGAAATTCCACTGGTTTGGAACTTCAACAAAATGTCAAATAAAAAATGATACAAAACTGTAGCGTAAGCCCTCTCTACAGGACAATCAAACAAACAAACATGAAACCATATTAAAAAATTCAAAGGTTTGACTCCACTAGAGAACTTCACTCAAATTCGTTGCACATCTCAGAGCATATTGTACAACAACCCTCACTGTTAATCAAACTCCTACGGGTAACTGACCCCACATGTCAGAACCCGTTACCAGGTAATTGACAGGCTTTTCACCCCTGAAGGCAGAGTTTGGTTCCATTCCACTCATGAAGTTCAAAAACAACCACAGTACTAAACAATCAACAAATCAGCAAATAACTCAAAAAAAAACACAAAGGGAAATAAGAACACAGCTTGAAATTTAAAACTCATACCCATTACCGGGTAATTGATGGGCTTTTCACCCCTGAAGGCAGAGTATGGTTCCATTCCACTCATGAAGTTCAAAAACAACCACAGTACTAAACAATCAGCAAATAACTCAAAAAAAAAAAAACACAAAGGGAAATAAGAACACACAGCTTGAAATTTAAAATTCACACCCATATCTAATCTCACAACCTGTAAGTAAAAAAAGCTAATCAAAGGCAATTACTTTTAGTTCAATAATTACTAATATTTGTTCAGCAAAAAAGAGTGACTCATATTCTTATCAAAATCAAAACAAAAACAAAAATGCAAGTATCCCTAAAACAAAGCATTTGCTATAACTGTGAGCTACAAAAACTGAACGTTAAAACTCAAAATCCACATTATTCACAAAAGAAAAAAAAAAAATACTAACAACCACTAATAATAAATGTTAAACTCAAACCGTTTACTTTTCGCAAATTTTCCCAG
Organism: Castanea mollissima; assembly: GCA_014183005.1. NCBI lineage: Eukaryota > Viridiplantae > Streptophyta > Magnoliopsida > Fagales > Fagaceae > Castanea > Castanea mollissima. The sequence goes on along the minus strand of JACAVU010000010.1, from coordinate 4,847,405 downwards.
TAACCAAACAAAGAATTTTTTTTTTCTCTATAAAACGAAAATTAAAAAAATAAATTAAAGCAAACTCACCAATTTGATCGACAAAGCAGCGAAATTGCGAAGGCAGAGAGAGAATCACCGCAAACGATAATTCCGCAAACACTAATATTAGGTATTCGAAAGAAAACGACACGTCGTACGACACTTTGACACCAAAAATAATTACCTTTTCTTCCTCATCGTTAATGATGGGCCTGAACTTAAAGCCCAAAATCAAATGTCAATTTTGGGCTATATAGAGCCCGTTTAGTACGTATATTTAAACAACAGTTATCAATTTTTTAAAAAATTAAAATAAGTGAAAAAATGTATGAAAATACTTATAATGTTATTTAAAAGTTAAAAATATGTGTTTAAATACATGTATTAAACGGGTCTATATTTATTCTACTAAATCGACTGTCAATGTAGTAAAAAATCACAAAGGGTGCAGGTTCCATGGTAGGACCTAAGTATATATCTTTTGATTAAAATTTGAAAGCGTGGGGAAGGTTTGTGAGGCATGAGAGAAATGTAACGAGAGTGAATGACAGAGGTATGTGTTACTTACGGCTAATAGAATTATGGGCTAGGGTTTTGTCTATCAAGGCCCAATTATTTATTTAAGTTCTCTTGGTCTTATAAAGGAAATCTTGAAACAAAAGAAAAAAATTAAAGGAAATCAATCCCAATTCATCTAACCTATAGTTTATTGAAATTATACAATTTAAATCCTCAAAATCTTGATGTTAAAATTCTGGGGTGTTACATTTTTAATCTCAAATTGTTAAGTGTTAAACTACAAAAATTTCAAAAATTTTGCAAGTAATTTAGAAATATTGCACCGGATTGAAAACCTGCATCTTATTCCACTTTTGTTTGATATGTAATATATAGGCTAAATTAAAATTTACATTCTTTAATATTATTCAAAATTTAATTCAATCTTTTGATTTTTAATTTATTCACGTCAGTCCTATAATTTTAAATTTTATTCTATATAGTCATTCCATCCATTTCATCAAGTGGATGCATCGTTCCCAAATCTGAAAACTCTCAAATTGATTCGTTTTTAAGTAACTTAAGGACACATTGTAAAGAGGGGGCAGAAGGAATATATTGAACATAAAAATAAATTAATTAATTAAAAAGTTATAAAATTGAAATAAACATATCAAACACTATATGTCATAATTAAATTTTACGAAGAATTAGAGTGTATAATTTGTAATATAATTATTAAAAAAAGGCTTAAAAAATGAAAATTTAAACTTAGATAAGACACAGTGTCTATCAGATAGAGAGAGAGAGAGAGAGAGAGAGAGAGTTAGGGAAAATGTAAATGAAAATCAAGTGAAATTTTATGTTCATTACAATAAGCATATTCACAATTCTATATAGTACAAGCTAAAAGAACTTGCTTTTTTTTTTCTTTTTCTTTTTTTATGGAAAGCGAAAAGAACTTGCTATAAACCCATCAATGACCAATTTTAAGTTTCCCTCTCAATTGAGTCATCGATCTAGTGTTCTTCTTCGGTAATCTTGAAAGTTTTTGTCATCAATGTAGTGCTCATCAAATGTGAAGTCCTGAAAATAAAGCAACACAAGAAGGAAGAAGCGGGACAAGCACATAGGGATGGGACCAAAGATCCACAAAAACAAAGGAAAGGCGAAGTAGAAGGCACGCAAGCCTGAAGACCAGAAATAGCTCCCCCTAATCACCATCTTGGCAACATAAGCATTTTGATGTTCATGGGGAACAATATTGATGAGGTTACTTGCATGGCTGTAGTACCTTATAGACTGAACGTAGGAAAAAAAAAAAAAAAAAAAAAAGCAACCAAGAAGCACACGATAAGAACTTTATGGAGAAGCCAAGCTCGCTTCTGTCTCCAAACACAAGATTTGCTAGTTTATCATGGTTGCCACTAGTCATCAAAATAACAAGGATTGAACTAAGCATTGTCGTCGTGGAAGCCAATCGAGTCGATGCCATTATATTGTTTCGCAGTGTCTGCACGGCAAGAACAACATTATTGGGCACATCCTGCACAATTAGCCATTTATATATACACATTATATAATCATGCATGAAATTTAATTTGCAACACTTTGGTAGTCACTGGAAATTAGTTGCCATTTCTTCATGACCTGCACGTAACAATTAGAAATGTTTCAAGCCTCAAATGATCTAATGAGGCCCTGATTTTAAATCTTCCAACTTATACATGACCATTCCCTAGGGATTCGTTCTTGTAATTATCTAGTGTGTGAAACAAGAACTGCACGCACACCTTAAGAGAATAGAGTCTAGAAAGTCACATCAAAAAGTACAAAATAAGTATATAGAAATGTGCCACAAAGAAAAAGATAAATTCCTACATTGTAAAGCTAAAGAATTACCTCCATCATAGCACGGACCCAGAAGTGGAGATGGACAGTATTGATGCCGATGACAGTCTTGTCTGGGTGCTTCATGATTCGATAGAGAAGGCACAAGTGGTACGCCGCCATTGCAAAAAAGCCTAAAGGAACAAGTGTGTAATCAAGAATTTTTTTCTCCATTAGTATAAATCCACAGTACGTATCAAATTATGGGGTCAATCTCCTTTGTCTCTCTGTACAACCCTTTTGTTTGTTCTTGAAAGCTTGAGATGAAAGACACAAAGAGAGACAGAGAGTCCCACACTAATACAGGTGTTATGTGTGTGGACTAAGTGTAGAAATATGTAGCAGCAAGAAGATACAGTTGATGAATAGAAAGGAAGAAATTCAGTGGGAAACCAGAGCAAGAGAGAGAGATCTTCCAAGAGTAAACTAATCTGTGCAAGCAATCCTTTTATATCAATGAGCAGGATTGTAAACCAGAAAATATGTACTCCTTACTACTCAAGCTTAATCTCTAAGAAACTTAACTGAATCTTTAACAAACTATCTAACTAGTCTCTGTTTTCACACTCAGTAAATTGGAAGAATGACCAAGAGAAAAGAAGTCGAGTGGCTTATATACACAACACACATGGCTTATGTGCACATGTTGCTTTTCTTTTTGTATTCGCCAATGTTGTGTGATGTGAGGGTGGGCTGAGTGTCTGGGATCCATTGATTAAGCCAACCCCAACCCACTTTGATCTTAGCAATACTTTCAGTGCTCCAAAACTTCGATCATTGAAGTTTTGCATGCGCTGAATAGCATCGACGGAGAGACGAGCCCCAACTACAAGTTTGTACTGCTCAAATTTTAGTTCATCCTAGTACAAAGAAAAAAATGGTATACATTATATTCCTTTTTGATAGATGAAAAAATCTGATAAATTTTCATTAAAAAATTCAGTATAGCAGTACATAAAATTAGATTTGCATCTTGTTATGCAAATTATGAAAAGATATAAGTTATTTAAGTAATGCAAACTATGATAAACAAAACATGTAATCATTCAATCTTGTTAACATATATAGTGTTGTGGGTTTTAGGCCCAACTAGTTTACTTGTTTAGCACTCTTACTTGTACTACACTCATATTTACTTGTACTGCACTCATATGCCTCCTATATAAAGGCACTCATGCATATTCTTTCAGTGAGAAATACAATACTATTGAATTCAGTATTTCTAACATGGTATCAGAGCCACTGCTCTGACCTTTTCTTAGCAGTCTTGTCTTTATTGGTGTAACTCCATTCTCAATATTGTTTCCGCTGTCACAACAACTGTCACAGTCTTTCGTCGTTGAACCTTCAAGTCTTTCAGACATCGTCCTCAGGTTCCGGACCTGTAGCAGCCGCAGTTGGGGAGTTCGAACACTGCAAAGACCACTGCCCTTTTCGGCACCGCCGTGAATATTGCTCCGAAAAATTTTCCGAATGTACCACAAAGATCGTCTTGCTCCGATCTACCTTTTCATGAAAACCTCACAGTCATCAGAGACTCCACGCGCCCTCACGCGCCGCCCAAAGTTTTTGCACTAAAGGTCACGCTCCCATGCGCCTCCACGCGCCGAACAGAGCTGCCACGCGCCGAACAGAGCCTCCGCGCGCTTCCACGCGCCTCACGCGCCAGACTGCTCCTACTAACGTCAGCCCTAAGCCACGTCAGCTTCCCACGTTAGCCTGCCACGTCATCGCTGACGTCACCTTCCAGCGCGCTGCTGACATCACCCGCCACGTCATTGTTGACTGACCGTTGACCGTTGACTTTTTCGCAGAGTTGATTTTTTGCAGCCCAGGTGCTCCTTACCCAGTTTTTCGCATAGATTTCATTTTTGCAATCCATATTTGCATATTTTGCTTCTAAATGAAAAATAAGGACATGTCTTCTTCCTTTTGCAACAATCGTCGCCGACAATCTAACAAAAGCTTTTGTAATTTTTGCAAACGTTTTGGCCATAATATTGAGACTTGCTTTTGGCGCAATAAATCAGTTGTTTCAAGTTCTTCTGCCACTATTGCTAACATTGAGAGTGTCCAACCAATGGCTCCCGTCTTTGCACAGTCTAAGTCTTCAGGTCGCACTTTCACCATGACCACAAATGACCTTAAAAACATCATCGCCAATGTCATTCGTATGGTTGGTAATGCATCTTATTCCTCTTCTCTCTCAACTTTGTCTGGTATAATCTCCTTCTTCTTGGCTTATGGATTCTGCTTGTTGCAATCACATGACACCTCACTCGTCCTTATTTTCTGAACTTAAACTTGCACCACACCCTCTTACTATTCGCACAGCAAATGGTTCCACGATGTCTGGTCATAATATAGGTTCCGTTTCAACCTCCAACCTCTCCGTTTCTGGGGTCTTTAATGTTCCTGACCTTTCTTACAATTTGTTTTCTGTGGGACAATTAGCTGAGTTGGGTTATCGAATCATATTTGATTATTCAAGGTGTGTTGTGCAGGATCCAAGGACGGGACAAGAGCTAGGGACCAGTCCCAGAGTTGTGCGTATGTTTCCCGTGGACAACCTTCGTCTTCCACTTGTTGCTTCTGTTTCTATTGCCGCAGCTGCTGCAGTTTCTTCTATTCCTTCTCTTGCTCTTTGGCATGCTCGACTTGGTCACGCATCTTCTTCCCGTGTACAACAATTGGCTTCTAGAGGTTTGCTAGGTTTAGTGTCTACAGAAAATTTTGATTCTGTTTCATATCAATTAGGAAAACAACTAGCTTTGCCTTTCAATTCTAGTGAATCTATATCCATTGATATCTTTGACCTTATTCATTCTGATGTTTGGGGACCTTCTCTGTCTCTAGTATTGGTAGATCTCGATATTTTGTTGTCTTTGTTGATGATTACTCTCGCTATAGCTGGATCTTAATATGAAACATTGTTCTGAATTATTGCAAGTGTATTCTAATTTTGCAAAAATGGTTGAAACTCAATTTTCTAAACGTATCAAAAATTTTCGATCTGATAATGCTCTTGAGTACACTCAATATGCTTTCCAAGCTGTTTTGCATTCCTATGGCACTGTTCATCAACTAACTTGTCCAAGTACCTCTCAGCAAAATGGTAGAGCCGAACGAAAATTTCGTCATATTCTTGACACTGTTCGTGCTCTTCTCTCTCTGCCAAAGTTCCTGCTTCTTTTTGGGGCGAAGCTGCTCTTCATGCTGTTCATACTATTAATCGCATTCCCAGTCCTGTCATCCAAAATCAAACTCCATATGAGCGCCTTTTTGGGTCACCTCCAGACTATCACCACCTACGCTCATTCGGCTCTGCTTGTTTCGTTCTTCTTCAGCCACATGAGCATAACAAACTTGAGCCTAGGTCAAGACTTTGTTATTTTCTTGGTTATGGCGAAACTCAAAAGGGGTATCGGTGTTATGATCCTATTTCTCATCGTCTTCGTGTCTCCCGCAATGTTGTCTTTTGGGAACATCGCTTCTTTGTCTAGCTCTCTCACTTTCGTGCTTCTTTATCTTCCTATTCTATCTTAGATCTATTTTCAGATGAGACGCAAATTCCTTCTGTAGCTGCTCCTGACCCTTCTATAGCTGATCCTGATCCTCCTGTAGCTGCTCCTAATTCTCCTATTAACTTCTCTGTCCAACCACCAGAAATCCTTGATCCTTTTCCTAGTTCCCCTTTTAATGAACAGGTGGAAGATGAATAGGTCGAAAACAAGCTACCCAACCTTGATCTTGGTTCCCCTGCTCCTGCTCCGCTTGAAGATCATGTACAAGACATTCCACCTCGTCACTCAACTCGGGTAAGATCCATTCCTGCACATTTACTTGACTATCATTGTTACACTGTCCTTGCTACATTGCACAAGCCTCACACCTATCGTGAGGCTTCCACTGACCCTTTATGGCAGATTACAATGAAAGAGGAACTTGATGCATTATCTAAAAACCATACTTGGGACTTGGTCACTCTCCCCCTAGGAAATCTGCGATTGGTTGTAAGTAGATCTACAAGATTAAGACTCGCTCTGATGGGTCCATTGAGCGCTACAAAACTCGTCTTGTTGCAAAAGGTTTACACAGGAGTATGGGATTGATTATGAAGAGACATTTGCTCTGGTTTCTCGTATCTCATCTGTTCGTGCCCTCTTAGCTGTTGCTGCTGCCAGTAAATGGGATCTTTTCCAGATGGATGTCAAAAATGCATTCCTTAATGGGGATTTGAGTGAAGAAGTTTATATGCAACCTCCTTCTGGTCTCTCTGTTGAATCAAACAAGGTTTGTCACTTTCGACGTGCACTTTATGGCCTTAAACAAGCTCCACGTGCTTGGTTTGCCAAGTTCAGCTCCACCATCTCTCGTTTGGGTTACATAGCCAGTCATTATGATTCTGCCTTATTTCTTCGTCGCGCTGACAAAGGCACTATTTTACTTCTCCTGTATGTGGATGATATGATCATAACTGGTGATGAACTCAGTGGCATTCAAGAACTCAAGGATTTTCTCAGTCAGCAGTTTGAGATGAAAGATCTTGGACATCTCAGTTACTTCTTGGGTCTTGAAATCACTCATTCTACAGATGGACTTTACATTACTCAAGCTAAGTATGCCTCTGAACTCTTATCTAGAGCTGGACTCACTGATAGCAAGACTGTTGACACTCTAGTCGAGCTTAATGCGCATCTGACTCCCTCAGGGGGGAAACCATTGTCTAATCCCTCTCTTTACAGACGCTTAGTTGGCAACCTAGTTTATCTCACTGTTACTCGTCCAGACATTTCCTATGTTGTTCACCAGGTGAGCCAATATCTGTTTACTCCACGATCGACTCACTATGCTGCTATTCTGCGCATTCTTCGGTACCTAAAGGGCACTCTCTTCTATAGTCTTTTCTACTTTGCTCGATCTCCTCTTATTCTTTGTGCATTTTCTGATGCTGATTGGGCAGGAGATCCCACTGATCACAGGTCCATCACGGTTATTGCTTTCTTCTTGGTTCTTCTCTGATTTCTTGGCGAAGTAAGAAACAAACTCATATGGCCCGTTCTAGTACTGAAGCAGAATATCGTGCCTTGCTGATACCACATCTGAGCTTCTTTGGCTACGATGGCTTCTCAAAGACTTAGGTGTGTCAACATCCTCTGCTACTCCTCTTTATTGTGACAACAAGAGTGTCATTCATATTGCTCACAATGATGTCTTCTATGAACGGACTAAACACATCGAGATTGATTGTCATTTTATCCGTTATCATCTTGTCCATGGTGCTCTCAAGCTAATCTCAGTCTCCTCTACAGATCAACTTGCAGATATTTTCACCAAGTCACATCCTAAGAGATGCCTTCGTACTTTGGTTGACAACCTCAAGTTGGTCTCACATCCACCTTGAGTTTGAGGGGGGCTGTTAACATATATAGTGTTGTGGGCTTTAGGCCCAACTAGTTTACTTGTTTAGTACTCTTACTTGTACTACACTCATATTATTTGTACTGCACTCATATGCCTCCTATATAAAGGCACTCATATATATTCTTTCAGTGAGAATATAATACTATTGAATTCAATATTTCTAACAAATCCATTATAAACCTTCTGATGAACATTACGTAAAACATTGCGCTCCTTATAGGATATTATAACTCATCATGATATATAAGTGTGGTGATTGAATAAATAAATTACATAAGCAAGCTAATATGAATAAGGTTTTTAGTATAATATAGTACATTTAACATAATTTGCACTTTTAAATAGAAACAAGTTTTTCACAAATTCTACTTATCAAAAAAAAAAAATGGTGCTGGCCGGTGTCCCAGTTAGATTTTAAAACTTATGGATGTGCAAACATTATGTACGTAAATATAGACACGTATATATAAAAGCATTATCAGCAGGCCAATTGAGTATCTATTTCGTTGTTATTTGACTTATAGTGTGCATTTGGATACCGTTTAAAATTGAAAATATTGTAGTAAAATAATTTTTAAATGCGTAAATAACAGCGCACGAGACCCACTTAAAGTGCTAAAATGCGCTTTTCCAAAAAAAGAAAACGCAAACATTGGATATTGCATGAAACGAAGTATCTAAATGGATACTTAGGTCCAGTAAGTTAAATAGCAAAGGGCAATTTCCAATGCTCCTAGCCATGGTCATAGTTGACCAAACCTTTTGGTACACTTCCCTTGAAGCTCTAATGATGCAAAGCTTTGTGATGGGTTTCACATACTTGACTACACAGAAACCACAAGTTCAATGATCATTGAAGACATGAAACTGTATTGAAAAGGCAAAAATAATAAATGGCAATATGGTACTTACCTTTGAAGCTAAGGATCCAAGTGATGAAGCAAGACCACAGTCTCCAAAGTTTACAAGAATGAATGTTGTCCTTGATTGCTTTTGAGACATTAAATTGGGTGATAATGATGGGGTCATGACCAGCAAGATCTCTATTAGGATCCAAGAAAACTTCCACAATTTGACACCAAATCATAATTATATTTTCTCCTTCTTCTTCCTCGTTTAGAGGAATGTTGGGCCAAAGCTTAAGGCCCAAATCAGATGTCAATTTTAGGCCACTAAATGAGTGTCTAATTATTGATAGTCCACTAAAAGTACGTTACAGACAAAAGATTAAAAATTAAAAATTAATTTTTTTTATTATTAAAATTGTCTATTTTTAATGTCAATTGTGGAAAAAAAAGAAGTTTAAAAGTTGAATTTTTTTGCAATTTAGAGATATCACAGCGGGTTGTCGTTAAGTTTCCTTCACCACCCACTGGCCGGGGAGCACTCTTCAGCAAACTTGGATCAGAGGATGTGGAGGAAGATATGGTCCATGAACGTCCCTCCCAAAGTATTCGGACCTTTGTCTGAAGAGCCTGCTCTGATATCCTGAGTTGTGGGCTATGGTCGCTATGGAATGCGTACAACAAAGTTCAGTCCTGGAATGCACAGTCCCACCTTGAGTAGATTTTTAAGCAAGCCACGTCTCTCATGGAGGAATATCATAAACTTGTTAGAGACCTTGTCCAACGATAGTGGACGTGATGTTTTCTGCCCAGCAGTCCTTTTATACTTTTCCTTTCTTTTATTATATTATTAATATGATAAAATTTAGCTATAAAAGTTATTGTAATTTAAGGCTACAACCTTATTCAATATCATTCATATTACTATATATTTTAAAATTTTAATTATTGAATTGCATGTTATTTATATTCTTAATACGTATATTAAATTTTGTGTTAATTAGATATTATTTATTATATGATTTATAAGCTTACATTTTATGTATAATTTTAAATTATAAAAACTTACAATTTAAACAATTTATTGATGACATAGTTATTAATCTTTAATTTTATATAAATTTTGCAAACATAAATGATATAAAAAGAAAATGTAATCTAACGGTAAATTTGTCAAAATTCACCGCCAATAAAAAGATATTAAGGTTGTAATCTTAGGATACAACTAAGTTTGTAACTAAATTTTATCCTTATTAATATAATTCTATCTTGGATGTCAAAAAAAAAAAAAAAAAAACTTAATAACACATGGTAACAAAGGGGTGTAAGAAATACATCAATAGTAGAGTTAGAAATTTTTGTCATAAGAAGCCAAGCTATATATATATTGCTTATATATTTTTCTTTACATAAAGAAAAATATTTACATCAAAGAAGTCTTTACATTTTTGCAAAACAAAAAAAGTAAGTCTTGACATGTCTAAAAATATACAAGTAAATTTAATAAAAATATAATATAATTAAATTACACATGGTATACATTAACTATCTATTTGGGAATAGCTTATCTAGTTTTTTGCTGAAAATATGTTAAAGTATATTTGTACCTTAAAAAAATTTAAAAATGTGAGAAAATGCGGGAAAAAAAAGAGATTTTAAAAAGATGTACATAAAAACTAAAAATTGTTATCAAGCACACTCTAAATACACTTTAATTTAATGAGCTATTAATTACATTTCATTTAATGAGCTATTAAATACACTTTATTTTATTAGAGTAAATAAAAATGCATTACAACTATGTAAATACATTACATGTTTTATTACCAAAAATACAAGGGATGAAGGATTTTTGAAAAGTCAAAAGGGGCCATAAATACAATGAACATGAAGAAAATAAAAAGTTATAAAATTGAAAGGGAAAAATTCTCATACACTCCCTAAATTTTCAACTAGTGGCTAAAAGACCCCCTCAACTTTTTTATTGATTAATTTACTCCTTAAACTATTCAAAATTGTCAAATCAATGCTTCAGTTAGTCTCACATTAAAACGCTAATGGAATAAGCACGTGAGACTCACGTGGCTTTTAAAAACAAACTTTAATCGCCCAAAATCACAAAACCCAGCTGAAAGAAGGTGGAAGAGTAACAAATACGGTGGTGAAAGAGCTTAAGTGGTCTACGAAAAAAAGCCATTTGATTTGGCGGAGAACCAAGCTGAACCATTTAGATCTGTGAATTTATCGTAAATATATAATATATATATATATATATATATATTTAAAAGAAACTGAGAAAAAATAGTGAAACTCTCTCTCTCTCTCTCTCTCTCTATTGGTTATATTAGATAGCAAAAGATGGTGATAGGAGTAGAGGAAAGAGACCCACCAGTTTGTTAATTTGTTCCTATGTTTAAATTTTTTTTTTTTTCTAGTCAGTTTTCTCAGCAGCCAAACAAAAATTTTAACAAACAACCATTAACAAAGGAAAAACATTCCCTTTGGATCAAGATCAACAATTGGGAATAAAAGCTCAGTGAACCCAGATAGATAAATCTGAATAAAAAGGCGGAAGAAAAACAAAGAAAGATGAATAAATATGTAAAAATCAAATCAAAGATTAGCCAACTCCCCAAAAAAAAAAAATCAAAATAAAAACGGATAAATAAATTAATTAATTTTAGACAGAAAGAAATCCACCCAGAATAATCAAATCCGTACTACTTTTCCCATAAGAGTTCAGATTAACAAATGGGTATCAAACAAAAATGAAATATACTAATCAAAAGACAAACCTTTAATCGAAAACCCAAAAAGAGTCTCATATTCACATAACAAGTCCTCAAACCAACCGAAACCGAAACTCAATGCCGCCCTGATAACCTGGTTTAGTACTCGGTGCTCGGCGGTGGCAGCGAAGAAGAAGTCGTCGTCGGTGAATGTATTAGACAAGAAGTTTTTGGGACCCAATTGAGAGCTTCCGGGTCGAGGAGGCTCCATTTTTGGCAGTCGGATGGACCCGGCCGAACGCCGAAGCTCAAGGTCAGAAAAGTCCACTCCGCATTGTCTTCTGTGCCCGAAAAGCCCCTCTTCCCGGAAAAGTCCGCCAGACTTGTTACTTTTCCCTCTTCTTTCAGTTGGATTTTGTGATTTTGGGTGATTAAAGTTTGTTTTTAAAAGTCACGTGAGTCTCACGAGCTTATTCTGTTAGTGTTTTAACGTGAGACTAACTGAAGCATTGATTTGGCAGTTTTGAATAGTTTAAGCAGTAAATTGGCCAATAAAAAAGTTGAGAGGGTCTTTGGCCAATTGTTGAAAGTCTAAGGGGTGTATGGGCATTTTCCCAAATTGAAATGAACATATTACCAAAAATTAAAGGGATTAATTATTGAACAAAGCTAAAAAATAAAATTTTAAACTTAGATAAAACGGTGTATATCTGTATGAGAGAGAGACCGACAAGGACTGATCTATATATTGACTAGGGGGCAATGCCACCCCTAATTTTTTTATAAAAAAAAATTTTAATATATTAATAGGTACTAATTTTTGCAATTTTGTTCAATAAAATTACATTTTTCCCCCTTTAACGATGTCATCAATTCTTTTATGAATAGTGTTACAATTACACATTCTTTTACAATATTTTTACAAACTATTGAGGTAGAAAATTCTTATTGGTATAGAAAATTCTTATTGGTTCGCACACTTGCATCACTTTTTACTTATCAATAACCACTCACCACATTAGCAATTTGTAAAAATTTTGTAGTTTTAGCATTTTCCACCTTTAAAGGCCATAAAAATTAATAGATTAAATCTAAAACAAAATATACAAGTCCAAAAAAATTAGCCCAACAACAAAAATTATCAATAATAAAGCTAAAAAAAATTCAACCCAATCAATCTATTTTACCCAAAATAAACAACTTAGTCATTTAAAAAGTTCTAAACAAAAATCCTTAATGATAAAGTAACAGAGTCAAAGGCCGTAGTTGCCACACATAACTAGTAGCAGGGCCGCCCCTGTAACTCCAAGTCTTGGCTCTGTCCGTAGAGAGAGAGAGAATGAAAATGAAAATGAAATTCAGGTGAAATTGTACGTTCATTACAATATACTTATTCAAGATTATATTACAAGCTAAAAGAAGTTGATGTGCAACTTAATCCAACCAGGGTTGAATATGAGTAGCTCATGTCTTATTCAGCTAAAAAAAAAGGAGTAGCTAGCTCTTTCCTCTTAATTCGGATAATGTTTAAAGTTTTCCTCATCGATGTAGTGGTCATCAAATGTGAAGTCCAGGAAATAAAGCAAGATAACTAGGACGAAGCAGGACAAGCACATAGGGATAGGACCAAAGATCCACAAAAACAAAGGAAAGGAGAAGTAGAAGGCACGCAATCCTAAAGACCAGAAATAGCTCCCCTTAATCAATGTCTTGGCAACATAAGCTTTGTGGTGTTCATGGGGAACAATAGCGATGAGGAAACTTGCATGGCTGTAGTACCTTATAGACTGCACGCTGAAAAGTAAAGTAAATAAGAAGCACACCAATATTGAAGAGAACTTAAACTTTATGGAGAAGTCAAGCTCGCTTCTGTCTCCAAACACAAGAAGTGCTGATTTATCCTGGTTGCCACTACTCATCAAAACAGCAATGATTGAACTAAGCATTGTTGCTATGGAAGCTAATCGGATCGATGCCATTAAATTGTTTCGCAGTGTTTGTATGGCGAGAATACCATTCTTGGACGCATCCTGCACAACCAGCAATTTTTGTATATACACATTTTATCATCATGCATGAAATTTAATTTGCTACACTTTGGGATTCATTTGAGTTAATTCCATTATCATCATGACATGCAGGTAACAATAAGAAATTTAATTTTTCAGAGGTTGGTCTACTGGTTTTTAGGCCACAGAAGTCAAATGATCTATGAGGTCCTGACTTTACATCTCCTAACTTAGAGTACTATGGATCATTCCCTTGTGTGTAACGGGAACTACACGTCAGTGCTCTAATTATCCATTTGGATTGAGGAGAAAGAATGAGGAGTAGAGTAGAGTTAGCCGAAAAATAGCCTATTTCTAGCCAACTCTACTCTACTTCCCTCCCTTTCCCTCAATGCAAATAGGAATCAACCGCATCAGATCGTGCATAATCTTGCAAAATACAAAAAATAATCAATTTTACACATTTTGAGCCAAAAAACACTCACATCAGTGGCTGTAAAATTATGTATAAACGCACAAGTGCTACAGTAACCATGCATATATGCACGGTTACTGTAGCTGGTTACTGTAGCTGGTTACTGTAGCTCGTGCATTTAATATTTTAGTATTTTTTGGTAGTGTTGGGCTTGTGAGAGAGAGGGGTCGTGAGTGGGGAAATAATAAAAATTATAAAAGAATTAATATTTTATTAAATAGATGTGTAGAATAAATAGACTGATATGAGTGTTTTGTAAAAATAGGTATGTAAAATATAAAAAGTAATTTTTTTGCACAAAATAAACAAAAAGTTTGCATGAGCTGATGCGGTTGCTCAATAGCCTAAATGCTCACATTAATACAAAGAATGCCACAAAGAAAAAGAAAAGAAAGATATATTCCATCATGGTAAAGCAAAAGAATTACCTCCATCATAGCACGGACCCAAAAGCGGCGATGGACGGTGTTGATGCCGATGACAGTCTTGTTGGGGTAATTCATGATTCGATAGAGAAGCCACAAGTGGTATGCCACCATTGCAAGAAGGCCTAAAGGAACTAGAATGTAATCAAGAGCTTTTTTCTCCATTAGTATAAAGCCTCAGTACTGTTGTATCAAATCATGGAATCGATTCCTTTTGTTTTTCTGTATAAACCTTTTGTTTGCTCTCCAAGACTTGAGATGAAAGACAGAGAGACTGAGGGCCCGTTTGGATAGAACTTATTACTGAAATTGAAAACTGAAAACACTATAGCAAAATAATTTTTAAATGGGTAAAAAACACTGTTCATGCCAAAAGTTACTGTTCATTGGCCTAAAATCACTGTTCATTGCCAATGAACAGTAACAAACATGCGTAAAAAAAAAAAATTGGACATGGACGCGCGTTTTGGCTATCCAAACGCCCTCTGAGTGAAGAAATATGTAGCAGCAAGAAGATTCAGTTGCAGAATAGAAGGAAGAAAATAGATAGAGAGAGAGAGAGAGAGAGAGAGAGAGAGATGAATGTGATTCTCCTTGATATTGAGACACTATTGTAGCAATACGATTTACTAGCAAGACAATAAACACAGTGAATGAATAAATTGACAATTAAACACCTCGTTACTAGAGAAAATTTATAACCAATAGAATAAAGTTGGATAATCTACCTATAAAGAATATAATATATTATATAGAGAGAATAAATTCTATAAGGGTGTGTTGTAAAACCTAAATTTTACACCCACCAATTCCAATATATTAAAAAATAGGCACAATCACCCACAATTAATTTTAATACCCATATGAAAATCTAACCCAATTGGGAATTTATTAAGATATTATTAGGTGTGATAGGATATATTGAATTTTAAGTAAAAAAACTGATGTGACAATTTCTTATTGGATGATGTAAAATATGGGTTTTACACTCATCTTTACCGAATTCGTACTCTATTATAAAAGTTGGATCCTTATAAGTGAATACACAAAATTGTGACATGTGTCCCTTTGCGAAAGCCTTTAACAAGACGTTTCATTTTTTAGAGTGATGTTAACGAGAAATTATTAAGTCCACTAATAGAGTTGCTAAGGTGGTCCTCTTAATCCTTCTAACCAATAAAAAGCTACCATTTATGCAAATGTGATATTACCTGGTGGCTTTTTATTTTTAATTCTTCTACTGATTAGAAATCTAACTCACATATTTACGTAAGTGATATTATTTCATTGGTTGGGAGGACCATTTAGCAATCCTTCCGAAAGACTTAATAATTTCTCAATGTTAACATACAATGCCATATAGCAAATAATGATTTGTACACATCATAAACATTTGACACATCATAATGTCACCTTAAATACTCCTAATTAAATTACAGTTATACATATTTGGCATTTGAAAAGCTTATTAATTAAATATTTGTATTTAATTCAAGAGTAAATGGGTTTCCTTAAATTAAACCAATCATTTAACCTTCTTTAATTAAAAAAAAAATACTAAATATGTTAATTTTTATGCTTCTCCCCTTAAACCTATAAACAAAAGTATACTAAAAGTGGGTGTTTTTTTATTTAACTTCTTTTCATTACATGGTTTTTAAACTATACATATATAACCAGAAATTGAGAGATTAGTTTAAGTTACACTTACCTTTACAAGAGTTAAACTTATTTAAGATCATTGATTTCAATTAGATCTAAGAGTAAAAACACTCATAATAATGCCATTAATGTTCACTAAAAATTAATATTTAGGCATTAATTCTTATTATTAAAGGGGGGGGGGGGGGGGGGGAACAGCATTAACTCTCTAGAGTCTAGTCTCCTCACATTATCTTCTTCTTCCTCTCATCCTCTCTCACATCTTTTAAGCTGATAATTCTTCAAAAGATTGTGTATTTGAGAAAGGGTAATTCGGAAATATTAAGACCAAGGCAATGTTGAGTCAGATTTTATAAAAAAAGGTACTGGATTCTTTTTTATAAGCAAATAGAAAGTCCCTGTCACTACCAAAGGAATAGGAACAAAACTAGGATTCGAAGTCGAATGAGGCAATTATAATTTTCTTGAGGGGGGAAATGTAATTTTTCTTAGACTTATTTTAGAAAATCTTAAATATATAACTACAATTTAATATTTTAAAAAAATTGGGGGGAGGGGAGGGGTGCCACAGCCCCTCTGTATGTGGTTCTGTCCCTACATAGGAACATCTTTAAAATGGTGTGACCAAATACTAAGTATTCGAAAATATGTGAAAGCTTTTTAAAAAATTTTAAGGATCAGAATTTTTTTTTTTTTTTTTTTGAAAATCAGGATCAGATTTTTAAAATGATGTTAAACATGTAAGTGCACAATTGCACCTGGACCCAAGGACAACTGTGGGCTCTGGCCCAATGAGCCTTAAACAATGAAATTTGTAGAGTGTAGGAATGAAATCTAGTTTAAGGATGCGGAGAACTTATTGAACAGGCTAAGGTATAATAATGATTGCAAATGGTAAATAGTTATTGCAAAAGAGCATCCTCGGACGTAAACCGAGGACCATTTCTGTATTATTTCTCTTTCTTTTTTGAAGGTTACAATTCTTAGTTTCTTTCTTAGTAATTGGCCGATCCCCCTCTTCTTTGGCCTCTACCCTTTTTAAATACTTCTTATCTTGGTGCTTTATCCACGTGTTGCCCAAATCTTCCCTTCCCCCCTCTGACACCACCTTCTTCAAGTGTTTTAAATAGTAACCAGAAGGTTCAATTCTACTGTTCAGGGGTCACTTCCCCATTAATGCAGCCTGGGAGGTGGGTGCAGGGTCTTTAATGTGGAGGTAGCAACATTTTCCTAAGATATTTCTCTAACACCGGTGCCTCTAGAGGGTACAGGGATCCCCCTTTAACCAACAGTCTTTCTGGAACTCTGTCTTGATCATTCTAGCGAGGCTCCTAGTCCTCCTGGGTCTATCCGAGGAGAAACTTATCCTCGGATGTATCCTCGGACCCTCGGCGTATGGGCCAATTTGTAGTATTAACAAGCTTTTAATCAAGAATGGATTGCCTCTCCTTGTTAGAGCCCAAAGGTCCAAAATGCCTACTTGGGTCCTTTTACTCCCCACAAAACATTTATAAATCTTTCACAATCAAATCTGTAAGGATCACTCTAAGGAATTTCCTTTTCACATATGGCTAGGCTCTACCCCAATCGTTTTACTCAGTATACGTTTTGATTCTTTTAGTTATTAATACAAATTCTTTGGACAAAATGAGCTTTTACCTATTTCTCACAAATTTTCTAGCAAAATGTCCTATATTTGAAACTAATTAGGAAAATGATCCTATTTTGAAACTCAGTTTTCTAAAAATCGAGTTTCAAATATAAACTCGATTTTTGGAACATCAATGAATGTGGACTTAGAAAAAAAAATTTCTAGAACTCGAGCTTCACTTGAATTTTTTCAAGGAACTCAAGTTCATAGAACTTAAGTTCTAGAAAATAAAATAATAATAATATTAATTAATTAAAATTAAATTTTAAAATTTAAAATTTTCAGTTTGCTATAACTCGATTGTTCAAAAATCAAGTTTTAAATTGAAACTCGATTTTTAAAAAATCAAGTTTCAAAACGGGAGCATTTCCCTAAATAGTTTTATAGGGAATTTTGTTGGATATTTTAAAAAAAAAAAAAAAAAAAGGCAAAAGCCCATTTTCTCCCCCCATAAACCTATAAAAATAAATTATGCCAAAAGTGGGGATTTTTTATTCAACTTTTTTTCATTACATGGTTTTCAACTATACATATATAACAAGAAATTGATGTATATAAAACATTTTCTAGATGGTTTTTAAACTATACATATAAAACAAAAAAATAATGTATATAAGACATTTTCCTAATATTTAGCTTTTGAGATTTTTCAAAATTGAGCATTTTCTTATCCTTTAACTATTGAGATTCTTAAATTCCAAAAAAAAAAAAACTATTAAGATTCTTTTTTCAAGGTTGGGTTCCTTTTAGGATTCCCCACCACCCACAATTATTAGATTAACATTTTTTTAAAACAATTTTTATTTATATAAATATAACAATTTTGAAGTTTAAAGCCAAATGGTATTCTTGCAGTTGAAGATCAACAACTTTTTCATATCCTCAATTTCTCTAGCGCTCAAATGTTATGTGAAACTGCCCTTAAAAAGAAAATGTTATGTGAAGTTGGCTAGAGAACCAAAAATGATGGAAGCGATACGATTTCTATTTGTGTTAATAAGGAGAGCAAGTTGATAAAACTATACGATAATGAGTTTGAGGAACTAAATTAAAAGGAAACACAGTGTATTTTTTGTGAGTTTTGTTTAATTCTTTTAATTTTTTTGTATACTCTCTTTATCTATCTTTAGGGCAGAAATGAGATTATGTATATTTATGATTGAAATATTAACATTTGCAAGCAAGTTTAAGTTTAAACAATATCACAACATGGTTATTGTGTGGGTAAAAATGATTAGAACACGCATTTGGGTCTTGGGCCTGATTTGGCGATGTGACCTTATCCGAGCAGAGCCTTTGAGGCCTACAAGCCAGCTCTTACAAGAAAGGTTAATGAGCTTGTCCGAAAAAAGGCATCTCCTCGGCTGAGTCAAAGGAAGATCGTATGACACGTCATAATATTTTGGGAGAGAATTCTGGAAAACTTGTTAGGTAAAGATGTGTTCCACAAGGTTATAGAGAGGGGGAACGTATGAGAAATATCAAGGGAAAATACTGCTATCACCGCATTAAAGACCCTATACCTACCTTCCTAACCGCATTAATGGAGAAATGACCTCTGAACAATAAATATTCAGCCTTCCAACTACTATTTGAAGACTTCCAGAAAATGGTGGATGTGACAAGTATCTAATCGGGTGATCTATGCTACACGTGGAAGATGAGAGGAAGGAAAAAATGGATATAAGAAAGAAAAGAGGCATTAGGAAAAAAGAAGGTGGAAGGAAAGAGAGAGGAAGAGAAGAGCACTGTACATATTATCTTCAGTCTTAATCTTTTGTTTAAAGAAAGAAAGGCAATACAAGCGATCCTCGGCTTACGTCCGAGGAGAGTTTCAGTTATTTTCATCCATTGGTTGCTTAGGTAGTGGCGATCTAGCCCACTTATCTGTTGTCCAACATCCGTAAAGCCTAGATTTCAAGCTCACGTTTTACAAATTTCATTGTATAAGGCTCTTTGGGCCTGAGCCCATCACTTGTTTGGATCCAGGTACAAATTGTGCACT
This sequence comes from Castanea mollissima, assembly GCA_014183005.1. Lineage (NCBI taxonomy): Eukaryota > Viridiplantae > Streptophyta > Magnoliopsida > Fagales > Fagaceae > Castanea > Castanea mollissima. Next base: position 4,827,771 of record JACAVU010000010.1, on the reverse strand, counting down.
TACAATAATGAACATGCAAATGCAAATATAGTCATTTTTAACCACCATTGAACGTGTAAATGCAAATATAGCCATTTTTAAAAGTAAATAATAGAAGATGCAGATATAACTCCTTTATTATTATTTTTTTTTTGAGAATGAGATGCAGATGTAACTTTGATGTTAATAACTTCGTAAATGTGCATGAATTTCTTAAGTAGTGTTTTATTAATTTTGTAAAGTATGTAGTTTCACCAAAATTTAAATTTGGATGTATACAAGTTTTGACGTCTATGTCTATTTATTTCAGCCTAAGATATAAATTTTAAAGGATTTATAATCGCACATAATTTTAACATGTATAACTAGAGTGTATGTTATATTGTAAAGTGAAACTTTATTTGTTTTTATAAGGTTTTGTCTAATGTTAAAAAAATAAATAGAAAGATTTTGTCATTGTGAAAAGTAAATTAATATTATTTTTATTAAACTATATCGTGCATCGTCAACGGTAATTTATTAAAAGGAAACCAGAGGTCATAAAGAATCATACACGTAATACACGCAACTAGCCAATCAGTTTTATGACAAGAAAAACAAAATTTTAGAAACTCGAAGATCTAATCAATAAGATAGATACCCTCATGCCCCATAAACAGAGAAATACAGAAACAAAATCATGTTCTGTTGTTCATGTTAAATAACAAAAACAAACACAAAAACACAATTGGCTCCACAGTTCTGACAGCAACCAAACTATACTAAAGGGGGGGAAAATCTCCATTGAAACATACAGAGTCCCCAAAACATTTTTTTTTTTTTTTTTTTTTATATATCAGTGAGTAGGATTGTAAACTAGAAAATATTTTACTAACTACTCAAGCTTAATCTCTGACAAACTGAACTGAATCTCTAGCTAAGTGTTAAACTGACTGAAACTAATTATCTTCACTAATCAATAATTACAACAACCAGTCATAGGCCAATATACTCTGAATAACGACACATCATTTCTCTTTAGAAACCAAGACTAAACCTTCAATAGAAAAAGACAACTCAGCAGAAATATCCACTCCAAAGCAGCATGTCATTGAGTGGCAGAGTTCATACTCACTGAGCTTTGGTTTTAGTTGTAGGAACAACCTGTAGCTTATCCTCAACCTTATGTTCAGAACTAGTCTCCATTTTCACACTGAGTAAATTGGAAGAATGACCAAGAGAAAAGCAAAGTCAAGTGGCTTTTATACACAACACACGTGGCTCATGTGCACGTATTGCTTTTCTTTTCGTATTTGCCAATGGTATGTGATGTGAGGCTGGAGTACTGTGGAAGGAGGATTTAAATGGGATCAATGTATTAGCGGTGGGCTCTGAGTCTGGGATCCATTGATTAAGCCACCCCCACCCCCTTTGATCTTAGCAATACTTTCAGTGCTCCAAAACTTTGATCTTGTCTAGACAGTTTTGCATGTGCTGAATAGCATCAATGGCGAGACAAGCCCCAACTACAAGTTTGTACTGCTCAAATTTTAGCTCATCATACTTCAAGGCTACATTTCTACAAGCCTTTATACTCCCTAGTAAAAAGAAAAAAATGGTATTATATTCCATTTTGTTAGATGAAAAAATCTGATAAATTTCAGAAAAAAGTTCCGTATGGCAGTACATAAAATTAGATTTGCATCTTTGTTATGCTAATCATGAAGAAATATAAGTTATTTAAGTAATTCAAACTATGATAAACACACACACACATATATATAAGCATTATCAGCAGGCCAATAGAGTATCCATCTCACTGTTATTTGACTTACCACTTAGGTCCAATAAGTTAAATAGCACAGGGCAATTTCCAATACTCCTAACCATGGTGATGGCAGACCAAACCTTTTGGTACTCTTCCCTTGAAGCTCTAATGATGCAAAGCTTTGTGATGGGATTCACATACTTGACTACACATAAACAAGAAGTTCAATGATTATTGAAGACGTGACACTGTATTGAAAGCAAAATGCAAGCGTGCATAAACAAGAGAAAAGGCAAACTAATAACTGCAATATGGTACTCACCTTGGAAGGATCCAAGTGATGAAGCAAGACCACACTCTCCAAAGTTTACAAGAATGCTGTCTTTAATCCCTTTTGAGACATTAAATTGGGTAATAATGATGGGATCATGCCCAGCAAGATCTCTATTAGGATCCAAGAAACTTCCACAATCATGTACCTATTTCTAAACCCCACCATAATTCTCTACCTGGCACAACAATTGTAACATAACACAATTCAGCAAAGAAAAGCAGAATTCTTTTTCTTTCTTTCTTTTCTTTTCTTTTTTTTTTGGATACAGGAAGTAGTCCTACAAACTATGCTTTGGATTGAGCAATTCTAAGATGAAAAAAACAAATAACCTTGTACAGACACGATGGAGAATGACTGAATTGATCGTCAATGCAAAAATTGATAAAAAGGAATAAATGAAAACGAAAGTTTAGAAGACAAATAAACATAACCATGATTTGGAAGCTCCACTGGTTTGGAACTTCAAGAGAATGGTAATAAAAGAAATGATACAAAACTTTAGCATTTGGCCTCTACAGGACTATCAAACAAACACGAAAGCATGAAACGATATAAAAGACTTCAAAGGTTTAGTTCCACTCATGAAGTTCAAAATCAAGTGTAGCACTAAACAATCAACAGGTCAGCGAATAACTCAAAATACAGATGGAAGTAAGAGCAAACCAGCTTGAAACTCGTACCTACATCCTAGGAAGCACAGACACTTTATTTAGGGTATCATACTCATGCCGTATCTGTGTTATATCAGTGTCGTACCAGCTATTTTATGTTATAATTTTTCCAAAAATTGTTCGTGTTGCTGTGTCATACCCATACCCATACCATGCCCATGCTTCCTAGCCTACATCTAGATATGTGATCCAAAAAATAAATAAGCCAAAGTTGATCAAATTAATCGATCCTACGGCTTCACCAGAAAGCTGACAGAAGCTGGTCATAAACCATCAATTGAAGCTAAATTCAAGCTTTGGGAATAACTGATTAGTGATTAGGGATCCCCAAAAATTAGATCTGAATTCCAATATATCTCATACCAACAAACATGCTTAAAAAAATTTCATTCTAAACAAACCTATACTTTAAAAAAAGCTAATCAAACGCAATAACTCAGTTAAATAGTTACTAATATTTGCTTATCAAAATTAAAACTGTACAAAAATTCATTCAAATATCACCCAAACAAAGTAGTGGCTCCAATCACAATCACGATCAAAATCAAATCCACACAAAAGAAAAATAACATCCACCACTACGAAAAAAAACTTACCCTTTTGGGTTTTAAGAAATCGCAGCAAAATTTTCTCAGTAACCAAACAAAGACCTTAAAAAAAAAAAAAAAAATTGCTTATCAAAATTAAAACTATACAAATTCATTCAAATATCACCAAAACACAGTAGTGGCTCCAATCAAATTCACACATAAGAAAAATAACATCCACCGCTACGAAAAAAAAACTTACCTTTTGGGTTTTAAGAAATCGCTGCATAATTTTCTCAGTAACCAAACAAAGAACTTCAAAAAATAATTGCTTATCAAAACTTACCTTTTGGGTTTCAAGAAATCGCTGCAAAATTTTCTCAGTAATCAAACAAAGAACTTAAACAAAAAAGATTAAAGGGAAAGAAAAAAATCACCGAATCGAGATTTGGATCCAATTGCAACAAACAAACCCTAATTCCGCGCAATTAGGTGAAACGAAACGACACGTCGTTTTGAAACCCAGGAAATTTCGGTTTGTCTCATATTGAGATGGTGGACCCGAATCTGAGGCCCAAATCTGAAGTAAATTTTGGTCCATATTTTTTATTCCACAAAACAAGGAAGAATTTAAAATTTAAAAAATTAAAAAAAAAAAAGGAAAAAAGAGAAAATAAACGTGACCAGTAGAGTAGCTAGGATTACGGTGGTAGTTAGACATGTCAAGTGTTGATTGGGTAATAAAAGTCTACGGTCTCATCAACAGAAAAGAGCGCGTTTGAACCGTTAAAAAAGGTATAAAGATAGAGAGAGAGAACCGTTGGGACTGGACACGTGATGAAAATTTAGATTAATCTAAAGTCCGTCAGAGTCGTTGCACTTGCCTCTAGTATTACCCACTTTTTTTTGCATATTTAATTTATTTATTAAATAAAATTAAAAATTAGAAGAAGACGACAAAAAAAAAAAGATTGAACTTTGAAGTGGCTTTTTTCCCAATTATGGTCATTTTGGACGTTTTAAAATGTTTTTTTTGTCTTTCTTTTTTTTCCGTCTGTTTGGATAATGTTTATTATTAAAAATTAAATACACTTATAGTAAAATAATTTTTAAATATGTAAATAGTACTATATGACCCAGTTTAGAAGTTATATTTGCTGAAAAAAGGTACTTGCAGGTCCTGTAAACAGTGCACAGAAACTATTCAAAGAAACGCAGACAGAGATAGCAACGCGTTTCATTGCTATCCAACCCCAACCTTTATATTGGTGTTATATGATAACCTTCCATGTTTTTTTTTTTTTTTTGGGTTCTAAAATGTTGCCAAATACTAATTACATTGTTGTTGATTGGAAAAATATATTATGAAGTGTTAGGTTACTAATGAATATTTAAGAAGTGATCCTTTTTTATGAAAACAAAACCAAATATAAAAAAATGTTAAAAGTTATAATTTTTTTTACAAACTAGTAATTTAGTGAGTAATTTCAATGGTAAGTTTACATAAGAATCAGTAAAAATTTATTATTGCTAAAAAAGTAATAATTTACTAAAACAATTATTTATAAAAAAAATATTATAAAATAATTTATGAGGTAGGTTTGCTCAAAAAAATGGCCAAAAGATAAAGGGTAAAGATAATATATATATATATATATATATATATATATCTCTAAGATATTTCTACCTTAAATGGTATTTATATATTAATAGAAAATTGAAAACTTTAGTCTAAGGACCAAAGTGTCCCTTTTTTTGTCTTTTTTCTAAATAATAAAGGTAGAAAGAGAAATGTCATATACATTGCAATTTCATGTGAATTTCATTTGCATTCTCCCCTAAAGTCACCTCTCTATATCTCTCTAGCTCTCTCTCTCTCTCTCTCTCTCTCTCTCTAACTCTCTTTTCTCTGTGTGTCTCTCTCACACATAGACACTGTGTCTTATCTAAGTTTTAAAGTCTCGTTTTTTTCTTTATTACTTGGACGTCAACCCAACCCAAAACCCAACCACCATTCGAATAGTCCTTTAATATCTATAAATACCCACCCCACCCCATTCGCATTCTTCTCACATTTTTTCCCCTCTTCTATAGCTACTTTTCTTCACGTTATAGCCACTGTTTAGAGAGAGAGAGAGAGAGAGAGAGTGTGTTATAGGCTTTAGTGTTTGTTTGGTTTGGTTTGGTTTGGTTTGTTTTTTTTTTTTTTTTTTAATACAGGTTCGGCGGAGACTCGCCTGCTTCACTGTTGGAACGGCAACAAAGTATGTATCTTTATACATAATTCTATGTCTATGTCTATGTCTAGGCTATTATTTTGTGTGCGTGTTAAAAGTTTGGTTTTTTTGTTTGTGGGGTTGTTTTTTTTTGAAATAAAAGTCCTAGCTTTTAACATATAGCTGACAACCCATGTATCATTTTCAGTTTCTTTGATCATTTTGTGTTTGTTCTTTCAATTTTTGTGAGATTTTATGTTTTTGAGAGGTAGTTTCAGTTGGTGGTAGTACAGATCTGTTAATGAAAGTACTGTTACTTGATGAAAGAATGTACAATTAGGAAGAAAGGGTCCAATTTATTTATGTAGTTCTTTTTTTGGGAGGGAAAAATAGGAATTCTTTTTGGAAGATCAGCTTCTATGAGTTGTACTGTGTTAATGCTACTCAAAATTTTCCAATTTTATACAACCCATTTGTTGTTTTTCCTTGTATATACCTTTATGTAAAATTAATGTCCTCCAGGCACAGTTTGTTTCCAAAGAGAATCGAAAAGAATATGGATGAGTGGGGAAATATTTTTATTGTTAATTGTTAAGTAGCTATCTGATTTTCAAGTGGATATTATTTTATAATATAAGGATCTAGAATCTTAGACATTTAAGTTTATTTTATGTTTTTCATGATTTGAATAAAGAGTGTAAGATCCTGTTAGATAGATTTTAGTGCTTACAGATATTTATCCGGAATAATATAGAGGATTCGTTTAAGAGTGCCAAGAGCTAGACATTACCATAAAGTCATCTCATTAGAGCGATGAAATTGACGAATTTTCTATGTTGTGTTGGGCTCTGCAGAGCGTTTGGGACTGGAGTTTCGAATCTATAAAGTTTGAAACTTAAGAAGTCTGATTTTTGCAATGGAGGTGTGTGGCAAATCCATGGCGGTAGCAGGGCCTGCAAACGTTATTTTTCTGTCAACTATACTAGGCCGAGATGGGCCGACTGCTGTTCACAAATGCGACTGGAAATGTGAAAATGAGCGTGTTTGTGGAAATATGTACCGCTGCAAACTAACAGGACTGACTCACATATGTGACAAAAACTGTAACCAGAGAATTCTATATGATAACCATAGCTCCCTTTGCAGAGCTAGCGGGCAAATTTTCCCCCTTACACCGGTGGAGGAACAGGCTGTGAGAGGCATCCGGAGGAAGCTTGAGCCAGAGAATTCCCCTACTGATGGCTATGCCTGTAAGCGCAGACGGGATGCACAGTTTCATCCTTCTCCTTTTGAGAGGTCCTTCTCAGCTGTCAGCCCAATCTGCAGCCAAGTTGGAGATGGCATGGATATGAGCTAGATCTATGATATAACTGAAAAGACAAGTATCAATTTTCTTAATCATGTTCCTTTGAATTTTTCCCTTCTTTTCCCTGGAACGATTATGGAGAATAATAGAACTTAATTCGCATAACTAAATGGTGGACCGGATGTGTCCTCCCTGTCTGTAGGAACACTATATATTTCTAATCTCATTTACTGCAATTTAGCTCTTCCTTAATCAGGCTCCATTACTTGTTTATGAAACTTGAATTGAATTCTGTTTCTTTCTCAGCTGGTCTGTGATTTGAACTATGATAGTTACAGGGTGCTTTTAGGTGACTTGAACCATGATTTTAATACGACTTTACAGTGTTGATTGTAGTGGTGTACTTAATTTTGATATTTTCCCTCCCTTTCTGTGGTCATTTTGGTGAATGTGCAAATTGTAATGTATAAAGGCAATTATGTGGTCATATAATTTGTATTGTATTCACCTATATATGGTGATCCTTGATGGTTAATCAGTTCTTTTATACTGCTGAGCTGTACAGCACAGGTTTTTCCAGATTCTTCATACTAATGACATTTTTTTATTGTTGTCTGACATAAACTTAACTTGGTTATATGGCAGGTTTAAAAGGAATGATCCGGCTTTACTCCTGTATATTATTTTCATCTTTTTATTACTTTTTGCCTTCCCTCAGTTTGAGCTGACATGAATTTCTGAAGTAATTTTTAGTTTTGCAGGTTTCAAGTCCACTATAGATAAGAGTTTGAAAATGCTTGTTGTTTTTATGAATCAATTTATCTGTTTTACAATTTCTCCAACTGATAATAAGAATCTCTGATATATGATTTTATTTCTTTACTATGTAGGTGTCCTTTTCATGGAGATATAGCTCTTTTCTTGGTGGAGACGGGGGATGCATTGGATGATGCTGGTGAACTGAAGAACAGTATCCTTCCTGTTCGTTTCAAACATGTGGGTTGTTTGAGGGGCTATATAATAGAAACATAGGTCAGCCTGCTGAATTTAATCTAAAATAATATTGCTAATGACGTGTAGCAATGTGGAAGACTTCCCGGTGATTAACAATTTCCTTAGTCATGCTCTTTGTACATCCTTGTTAGGGAAGAAAAATCAGAAGACCTTATGCACAGCTATCCATAGACTTTTTTTTTTTTTTTTTTGTGATATCATCCTTTTGATGGTTAGTTTTCTCCTGGGCTGCTGACTATTGTAACTTTGACAAGCTACAGCCTTTGTTGTATCTTTTCTTTGGATTATGTGGGATCAAGGACGTATTTTGTCATTACCTTACCCATCTATGGTCACCAGTATGACCATGGCTCCAACAAGACGGGCTTGAATAGCCCAAGTATATTCTCTGATAATTGTTGAGGTGTACATCCTGTCCTATCCTTCATCCTCCTGGTTAGCCACAACCTCTAGTATGGCAGATCAGAAGGCTATTGTGGTAGGAAGTCCTCTGCTCAGGAACTGTATGATTTGTTGATCAAATTGCTGGTATGGATAAATTTTGTGGCTGGCTTTTCTTGAAGTTTTATTGGGAGTTGGCTGGCAAAGGGAGGTCTTTATAGCTGATAAGCTGAAGAGCAAACAATTGTTAATGGAAGCGTTGGAACCTTGTAAACCAGGCTGGAGGCAATGTTAATTTCCAACCAGCGGTATCTACCATGGTATTTGGTCGCTAAGCTATTTCTGTTTAAGGCCTGTTGAATCTACAGCTACTTGCCTGTAAGATATCACAAGGCCTAAAATGGTGGAATAGTGCTTCCCTGTTTGTAAATTTTTTTGTTCAATTTTTGTTGGAAATAGCAAATCCTTACTTGTCCAAAGATAGTTCTGTAAAATTGTGTTTTAGACAGTTTTGTTTGCATCAAATTAGTTTGTTAATTTCTACTGATGCATTGAATTATTGGTCTACATCTATCTGTCCCCTGCTGCTTGTTCTTTTATTATGGATTGGTTAATTGATTCAGAAGGTAGTGTCTTCATAAGACCATTTATTATAGTTGTAGCAAATAATAAGGAAGTGTTTGTTAAATTCTATGGAGAGTGGACCTGATTACTTCCTCTACTGGGAACAGTTAAGCAAGGATAAAGTAGTCAGGTGAGTCAGGTGATATGCACTTGACACAGTTTCTCACAGCAAAAGATCTTTAAAGAGGTTGGTTACATTACTTACATGCTAACATCTACATGTGACCCTGTCTTTCCATTTATTGTATATAACCTAGTACGATCATGTATAGTGAAACTAGATTGGATACTTTCCTCCAATCTTAGGAGTTATTAAGAGGATAGAAAGTGATTTACCTTACTTTTTAAAGCAATTCTTCTTTTGGGTCTGCAAAATAATATTGTTTCTTTGAAAGATTAAATTAGAATTGATTGTCTGATTAAATAATGTATTTCTCCAGCATGAAGAATCTGAGGTCACTTTTTTCAGGGGCATTCTATCCATAATATTGCATTTTTTTCGAATCTGAACTGTGCAATTGATTCGTCGATAGGAAACCTATGAGATTCTCTGATAAGAGAGATCTCACTTGGCGTTCATCGTGTATAATGTGTCCCCATGCAATTGTTAAAGAAAGGAATTGCTTCTTAATGAGGCCATCCAATATAAAAGCAATTCTAAAATCTAAACCCAAAAAGATCATCTGGTGGCTGAGAATTTCATCAAAGCAACGTGACCCTTTGGTTTTGTATTGTCATTACACACAATTTATCCCCTCCTCACAGATTCTTTTGTTTTAAGCTACAAATATCCTTCTCCATAGCTCTTCCATCCTTCCCTCCCATTCACCTGAAGAAAGTACAACTTAAAGAACAAACCAGAATCCTCAACAATGCCAATGATGACATCCTGGGTGTTACCTACTTTCTTTCTTGTCATTTCTTTCTTTTTCTCTTGCTCATCTTGCACATTCACAATAACAAACAGCTGCCCCTACACCATATGGCCTGGAACCCTTGCGGGTGCTGGGACACCTCAACTATCATCAACTGGATTCCGGTTAGACTCGGGCCAAAGTGTCAGCATTCCAACTATTCCAGGATGGTCAGGACGACTATGGGCAAGGACCGGGTGCACTTTTGACGAGTCAGGAGCTGGAAAATGTCAAACAGGGGACTGCGGAGGAAGGCTGGAATGTGATGGCATGGGCGCCACTCCACCTGCATCCCTCTTTGAGATAACCCTTGGAACAGGAAATGGGTTAGATTTTTATGATGTCAGCCTTGTAGATGGCTACAATATACCGCTTATTGCCGCACCAAGGGGGGCGTCTGGAGCATGCAATGCCACAGGCTGCGCTGCAAATATCAACATGGGTAAGCTTTTAAATTAACTTTGCAATTTGCAAGTAGGAAATTAGATTACAAGATGATTTGGCTTCACTTATAAAATGATCAAACCTGAAACCCCCCTAAATGCAACCATGAAATGAAACAGGTTGCCCAAAGGAGCTTCAAGTAGTTGGTGGAGAAGAGAAGGAGGGGTGGTTGCATGTAGGAGTGCATGTGGGGCATTTGGATTGGACCAGTACTGCTGCAGTGGGGAGTTTGCGAACCCAACGACATGCCAACCCTCCTCTTATTCAACTATCTTTAAGAGCGCTTGTCCAAGGGCTTATAGCTATGCTTTTGATGATGGCACAAGCACGTTTACATGCAAGGCTAATGAATATGCCGTTGTTTTCTGCCCTAGTGTTCATGGGTACTGTTTCTCCCCTCAATTCTGTTAAATTCAACTGCTAAATATCATTTTTTCTATCACAGCAGCAGTTATACAAGAAGTGCACATGCTGCCACTCCTACCTTAGAACCTGAAATTTGAGAATAATTTGTGACGCAGGGTGAAAAAATCTGATGATCCCATGGTTCCAATTGAAGAGCCAAGCAATGGGGAGGTAGTGAGCAAAGTTTCTTCCTCGAACATCCACCTACCCCTTCCAATGCCAATCCTTCTACTCATCTTAAACATACTCTTCGGAGTATACTGACTACTTCACAGCATTTGACAATGACTACTTCACAGCATTTGACAGCATGCCTCAATCGTAGAAGAGTGCCTTAATCGTGCCTTTGAAAGAAAATATTGACTGAATCAAGCACAATGGATTGCAAGACAGCATAAATGAGAAAGCAATTAAACTAGATGATGATTTCTTTTGTAGAGGAATTGACAGTGCATTCTGCTGAGTGTACCAAGTGCATGGTAGCAAATACATAATTCTGTGACCTGTTGTCAAAATGTGCTTAACCATGTGTTTTAATTGTGTTGTGTCCGGAAATTAGACAACATAAGATAAGGATAGATTCAAGTTAAATTCAAATAAAGTTCTTAAGTTGAATTCAAATAATATCATGTAGCTGATTAGGAGATTAGGATTGAATTTCATTTCAAGCTGTATTGAAATTTAAATAGGACTTGGTTCCTGTTTGTTAGGATAAGATTGTGATGAGGTTATCTCATCCTTAGTAATATATGTACATGGAAGGCATTTATGAGAATTAAGCAATAAATTAACCAAAAAATGTCTATTTCCTCTTTCAATTTCAAGATATTGATCATCTCAAATTGACCACACTCAATTTATATTTTATTTTCTCAACAAATTGCCACAATATTCATAATAATCTTGGAAGGAATGCAGCAGGCCAAAACTCATATTGCATGTCTTTCCAAATTGAAACAGTTTAAGATGTATCATTGAATATCCAATTAGTCAGACTCATAATGAGACACATCAATATAATGGTTTAAGAAAGAAACAGTGGTACCCAAAAAAAAAGAGAGGGAAAAGTATAAATTTTCTATAAGTCTGATGAAGCAACTTTCTGGCTAACTAAATTGTAGCAATCAAAAGCAGAGTAATCTATTTTGAATATAGTAAGTAATTCATCAACCCACCAGCAGAAAACAGTCAAATTAAAGAAACTAATAACAGCATATACTCCTTAAAACCTTAAATTTTATGAATTTAAGCACCAATGACCACCATTTTACTATAATCTGTCACGGAAATTAATACAAGGCAATTCTACTCCTACTCCTGTCAACTATCAGAACTAATATCTGGTCATTAATAGTTTATATCTTATGCCATGTACGCAAAATACAAAACATATTTGTCTCTCATTTCTTGGTCTTGCCTTTCTTTGAAACTTGATTTTTCTTTTTTACTCTTTTTGGAGCTTGGGGCTTTCCACCTGCAGTTTTGCCTCTCTTCCGGACACCCCCCTGCATACAGATTTCCCTCAAATAAGCATAAATGCACCACCATGTAACTTTTTTTTTTATGGGAAAAAAAAAGTTGGGAACTTGTTAAAACAGAAGCAGCGTAATTTAATTAATTTGAGATGCTCTACAAAGGAAGAAGGTTGGGAACATACTGATTTTTTCTCAGCTTTCCCTTTGATCTTTCCATTGGTTTGTCCCTCAATGCCCTGATCATTTTGATTAGAAATGGCTTTAGGCATCTTATCGGCCTCATCTTCTGAATCAAACAAGAAACCATCCAGCGTTCCTGCTCAAACAAAATGGTGGATGTGAATGAAGAGCAATGTTTGGGATTTTTAAATATAAAAATAAAAAGGAAAAGGAAAAGGAAAAGAAGAAAGTCAAATGATGAGACAAACACTACATGGAAAATCTTGGAAAAAGAACACAACCTTCAACCATAGTTTCAGCTTCATATACATTAGACTGTGGGTTAAGCTGAATGAAGTCGTTCATGATAGCCTCTATCTGATCAACAAATATACAATGCTGAGCCAATAAATCAGATAACACTTCCTACTATTCTGCTATATATTTCACTGTACTCTCTAATGCATGCTACAATTAGGGAAATAGCACCAATAAGAAAGGGAAGAGATGAATAGCAAGACCAAAAAAAATTCTCGGAAGTTTATCAACTACATATATACATCTTCCAAAGGAGATATCTTAAGCAAAAAATTAACACACCTTTGCCTCTGACTGACCAAAGCTAACCTGAACAAGAAAAGATCTGTGTCATATCATAGCAATGTCACTTTTAAGGATAAAAATTGAAAAGTAGTTTATTACGTAAATCATAACAGAGATTTCTGGTTTCTACAAAACATTTATACTGGTAAAAACTTTTGAGACCAAGATGTTCACTACAATATTTTTTAGGGAGATTGATGACTTACAACGCAAAATGTCCTGGAAGGAACTTTGTTGTTTGGTATATGGTTCCTGAAATAGTAGCCAAAATTAAACCAATCAGAAGCAGGCTGTTATGTATGGAATATGCAAAAAAATAGCTGTCACTTAGTCTAAACAAAACTAAGGTCTACAAAAAATATTTATTTTTGATAAATAATCTACAAAAAATCTATATAGGAAAATAGAAGAGATTAGGTGACGAGGGCATATACATTGAGAAAACATATGTGGACAAACAATATAAGTGTAAAGTTAAGAAAAATATACTTATTCTTTGAAATTTAGTACAGATGATGTCTTTTGAGTTTTGACATTGTTCTTTTAATACTGAAAACACATTGCAGGAGAATTTTTGATTGAAACTGAAAAAATGTCAATCTATATTCTGGTTCTTTTATAAACAGAAAGAAATTATTATGTACACATATGGACGCAATGTAGAAGAAGACCATGGATCATCATCAACCTGAGAGAAACTGCACATTTCAATTTACCTTTTAAATCTAAATACAAGTCATGATTTCCTGACGCTGTATCTGAAACTATTATTCGTCCTACAGCACCCATATCGCCACTCAAATCTATGGCATCCCCTTCACATTCAATAAGTGCCTGCACAAATGACAAATCTTAATAATTATATGTTTTTTATTGGGAATTGGGGTTTCTTTAATTGGGGCGGGGTTGAGAAGGCAGCAGCACTACTTAAAAATGAATATGTGAAGAAATATTTCGCCAGAAAATCCATAGACTCATAGAGCATGGAATATGTAGTGAATCCACCTAGGAATCTAAGAAGGCAAGCAGAAATGAACCAAGTAAGTTCTCAGAATACTATTGTCATCTCACCCTTGGACAGTTAAACCCTAGTGTATATTTCTCCAAAGTATAAACCATAACGAAAAATTGAACTCAGAGCATACTTAGGAAATTGATTATAGTAGCATTATTCATTTTGAAACAGCAGCTTAATATCCCAACATCAAATGCCAAGAAAAGAATCAAGATAAGCTGTTATTCTACCTTCGTGCGCTGGACTTTGTCAGAGAGTACCAAAGGCAACCTTGAGGAGGAGGCCTGCAAGTTATAAATTGGCAAGACATTTCATTAAGACAACGACTAGATAGGAAAGTATTACAGAAACTAATCATCTCTCTTACACGGGGTTCAATATGCGATGTTTCTTCCTCTGCAATTTCCACGTTGCCACTCTTTCCTACACCATTAACAGATACTACAAGCATCAAAACTCTACAGACAGTACACACTTGTGTGTGTGTGTGTGTGTGTGTGTGTGTGTGTGTGTGTGTGTGTGTGTGTCTGAGTGAGAGAGAGACTCATGTTTGCATTCACTATGAAAAGGTTTAATATTAACCACTACCCTTTTTTTATAAGTTAAGTGAAGAATAAATGTATAAACTACCTTATTAGAGATTTTATTACTTTTTCTAGCAAAAAACAATTCACACCTGTCACAAGCCCTACTTCATACCTTTGTTTTCAATGTTCTCATTTATTTTTTTTTCTTTAATTGGTGTGTGACCCTCTACTTTTAGCCGCTTTCTTGGAGATTTTCCTTTTGAAGCCTTCTTAGGTGGAGACTCTCTATCACTGCCACTAAGAACGTCATCATCAACCTTTGCTCCCCCTTGGAACTCAGAGGTTTTCTGGTCAGAAGATTCTCCATGATGAATTTGATCCTCATTTACAGGGCTATAGCCTTGACCAGACTCAGAATCTGATGATAGTGTCAAAACTGGTTCCTGTTCAACATTAAGTTCTTGTCATCAGCAAAAGACAAAATGAAAGCAAGCTAGATTATGCTTAAAATCAACCTAATCCCCATTAAGATATAACACCATTACAATTTCTGATCCACAAAGAGGTCTAGATATGACATTTTGCAAAATTTGGTAGATTAGCCCACTAAATTTTTGGGAGTTCTACCTACAGAGGAAAGTGGAACACCAAATGGATTCAACAGTGTGCAAGCAAGGACTAACTGCACATGAAGAAGTTAAAAAACCAATTTACACCATAAGTAGGCCTTTCCAAGCAATTGTTCCATTTCTATAGTAATAAATCCAGTTTACCTTAAAGTACTAGTGCCTCTTACTTTACAAACAACCCAGAGGCATCTAGCTCCCAAATATCTCCTTCAAATTAGTGAACTTGCAAGCGAATCAACATGAGATGGCAAAAAGAATGCGGTGTTATAATTAATTGTGGTCAGCTCTATGGATCCTTGTCAATTAATGTCTTCTCATAATTATAATTATTTAGTTAAGAGAGATCATATTTTTTTCTAATTTAATTTAACAGGGATTTTTTTTTTATATAGGTAAAAAAAAAAAAAAAACTCATCAAGTACATAGGGGTATACAAGAGAAGAGAGCTTTAAAAAAATTTAAAGACAAAACAAGAAGGAACAAAACAATTATCTAGAACCCATGGAGTCCATGAAATCTAACAATTCCTCAATCAAAGAAGTCATTGAGCACCACTCATATAAAGACTTACTTTAACAGGGAAACACTAGATAAGTTCTCTTACAAGCAATTAATAATTTGAACATATGCAAAATCTGTTTTACTTTTACACGTGTTTAAAAGTCCTTGGCATGTCCAGGAGTGCTTAAGAAAACTTGATGATTAAGATAAAACAGAAATGCCTTCTCAACGCATGTACTATTAATTATTTACCTTAATGTACAATTCCTTTGGTCAAACAACTAAACTTGGGCTATGCTCTATTTTTAAATTCATTTATTCAAGAAAACAAAAATGCAATTGGTTGTTTTCTTGAATCAGATAAGCCCCAAAACCCAAAAAAAAGGAAAAATGATAAGGATCAATCAAAGCCTACTAATGAGTCACAGCCTACTAATGAGTGAAGACCTTTGATCACTTAAAGCAAACTTGAACAGGAGGCTGGTAATTATTATACATCAAAGGCAATTCACCAAATTAAAGTCGTGAAGCAATGACTGGGTAATGCTTCTTACATGAGGTTCCGCGTTCTTCTCTAATGTTTCTTCCTTGGCAACTTTTTTGTCACTCTCATCTCCTGTATCATCATCAGAAAACAAATGTTATGGAATTCCAGGAATACATTCTAAGTATCATAAATATAAAAGTATAAAACAAAGGCTTTTAAAGCTTTTGTCAAAAGACTTAAAACTAGAAATTCTTATTTTATTTGTATATTATCAAGGATTATGTGATTCATCTCTTTAAAGCCTCTCAAATTGGACTCAACATTCAGAGGAACATAAAATGGTTATCCAAACCCTAACATACCTCTTTTTCTCTTTTTGTTAGCTGTGCTCTTCTTTTGCTGAGGTGTTTGATCTTCTACTTTCAGTCTTCTTTTCGCAGACTTTGCTTTGGATGGCTTACTGGACAAAGAACCTGCACCACTTTCACCAAGAACGATACCTTGATTCATGTCTTTCTCGGGAATTTTAGATGATTTATGCGGAGTTGGCTCGTCAAGATCAACCATGCCCACCCTGAAGGGCTACCTTTTGGTGAAGGCTCATAATCTGATGAAGGGCGACCTTTTGGTGAAGGCTCATAATCTGATGAAGGGCTACCTTTTGGTGACGGCTCAGAATCCGACGACAATGTCAGTGTTGACTGAGTTGGCGCCTGTTCAACAAAGCATGACTTTTACAGTTAGCACCAACATAGAGATGTAAAAAGGTAAAAGGATACTTCAATAGCTGCACCATCAAGGGTTTCGAATGGAAAGTAACAAAGACAAACAATTCAATGATCGCGACCTTAAGATTTAGCGAGCTCTAGGAAGACCAACCACATGAATGGAATCCAACTTCATACAAGTATAACAATGTGATGCAAGATAATTACAAGAAGATTTTGATACATCACGTCCAAAACTGATAAGTAATTATAGCTTCACACATTCTGCAGGCGCCACTCATCAAAATAACACACAAACCCCACGACAGGTTTAGCTCTTACATCTATTTCAATCATTCTCGGAATATAACCTACGACCCTACCTACTAGCACAGCATCTATCACAACATTGCCAAACCCGAAAGCACCTTCAACCACAAAAATTAGCAATCTCACCGTCACTTCAATTGTATCAACAGATATCAAACTGTTCCCTCGAAAAAAAAAAGAAACACAGAAAAGTTTCACATGCAATGTCAAACTCTCCACATTTCACTTTCAACCTCAGACCTAACATCTCCAACAGAAATGTGTTTAGCTCTTACATCTATTTCCTGCATTCTCAGATCACGACCTACGAGCTACGACCCTACCTACTAGTATAGCATTTTATCACAACACAACATTGCCAAACATAAATTACACAATTATGTAACCTCAACTTTAAATTAACACAATAATTAATCATTATGATTCTCTAGTTACTCAAAGTAAGGACTAATTGGTTATTTTTTTCGATACCTGAAAAGTACGCAACCAATCCGAGATTGCTCCCTTGAGTTGCTCATTCTAACCACAGCCGAAAATTCCAAGTCCTGATTCAATGTGGATCTACTTCCACCAAAACAGTAATAAATTAAATTCAACATACAAAAAGTACTGTTACTTGTTAATGTATCATACAAAACTAATTGGTAAGAAAAGTAAAAACATGAAATTCGTAAAAATTAGCTGCGTACATAATCAGGAAGCAGAAACACTAAGCCCTAACTTTTACTTTCCTGAAATTTTTTAAATAAAAAAAAAAAGTTGCTATGGAATATAGCAACTTTTTAAATTAAAAAAAAATGAGAGGAATAAGAATAGGGATAGGATGGTACCGGAAATAGAGTGGGCGATTGTTTGTGCCGGAATAAGGGAGCTCCGGCTGAGTTGATGAATGAGGGAGGGAGGGAAATGGGAATTGGATTACGCGGGACGAGTTTTTTCTTCAGGGCGAGATCGTTTGTTTTCTTGGATTACACTATCCCCACACATGGATGTGACTCGTTATTAACAACTCATAAGGTGTTTGTTTGGAACGCATTTGAAACCTTTATTCTGCAATGACCAGAATCCAGATGTCCATGCTTTCTCCTTTTCTTGGTTTTTTTTTTTTTTTTTTTCTCTTTTTTTAAGGGTAAAAAATGTTTGGAAATTAGGTAAATTTCATTATCTTATCTAAAACATTCAAATTTGGTCCCTAAGAGCAACCACATCAGCTCATTCATTTTACACCTTCATTTTTACACTAAAAACCTACTTTTTCTATTTTACACGTTCAATTTTACAAAACACCCACATCAGTTCATCTATTTTACATATCTTTTAATTAAATAATTAATTTCCTCACATTTTTTTATTATTTCTCTAACTACCGTTATATATATACGCGCCTCTCTCTCTCTCTACCCATTTCTGTGTTTGCTCTCTCTCTCTCTCTATACCCACACTCTCTCTGAATCAACTCTCCCTCTCCCTGAAAAACTCTCCCTCCGAATCAACTCTCCCTCTCCCCTGAAAAACTCCATAGCTCCGAGCTCCAATCCGCTCCGTTCCACAACCTCCAAGCTCCGATCCGCTCCATTCCACAACCTCCAAGCTCTGATCCGCTCCGTTCCACAAACCTCCAAGCTTCGAGCTCCGATCCGCTCCATTCTATAAGCTCTGAGCTCCGATCCAAGCTCCGATCCAAGCTCCGATCCGCTCCGTTCCACAAGCTCTGAGCTCCGATCCAAGCACCGATCTTGTTTGTGTATCTCTGTATTTTTTTTTTTTTGAGCAAGTGTATCTCTGTGTTGTGTTGATTTGTCTATGTGGATGGGTTTGTGTGTGGGTGTGTTTGTGTGCATTTGAGGAAAAAGAAGAAGATGAGCAGTTAACTGTTTGTTGAGCACAGAGAAGAGAGAAAAAAACAAGCGAACGAAAATTAATAAAATAATCTATAAACAAACTACAGTAACCATGGAAATATACACGGTTACTGTAGCTCAGGGATGGATTTGCACAATTTTGCATGTTTTTTCACCACTGATGTGTGCGTTTTTTGGCTCAAAATGTGTAAAATTAGTAGCTTAGATGATTTTAACTGGACTGATAAGGTTGCTCTAATAAGTAAGAGAAAATTGATTAACGGGTCTAACAATGTTTAATGTTTAGGGATTAAATTGGGATTATGGGCAAAATTGGCAAGTTTTAAAATGTCTTAGACCTGTTTGGCGTGAACCAAAATCTTACCATCATAAATTTTATCCATCAACTACAAAGGAATGTATAATATCCACAAGGGGACATTTCGCACAAAACAAACATTAACATTAAGAACAAGACCTAGCATGTGAGGCAATGGACCTAACCATTGGCGTTTGGATTTAACTGAAATGGCGTTTTGCATTTTGAGTTTTTTTTTTTTTTTTTCTTCCTGCTACACGCGTTTCAAAGGGAACAAAATTTACTGTTCACGCACTGCTTTGCACCGTTCATGTACTATTCACATGACCCACAACCACTTTATTCTAAAAAATATATATTAAAAATAGGTCCCACGATACTATTCACACATTTAAAAATTATTTTACTACAATGTTTTCAGTTTTCAGCTATATCCAAACGGATCCAGATCTATTTCTAATTATATGCCCAAAATAAACTCTCGTTAACTACAATTCGTTACATGTCCATGCTAATTTAGGATACTATGATTCGCTTATGTTTGTGTCTTTGTGAGCTAAGTTTTATGGCACGACTTGTTTTTCTATCCAACTTAACTACCAAAATAGATGATATGGTTTAAAGTATTACTGAGCATTAGTTTAGGGGTTGATCTTGTTTTCTTATAGTTCAAGGGTAAATGTAAACAGAGGTTATAATTAAAGGAGATAGAGTGTAATTTTCCTAATTATACATTATTAAAAAATCATAATAAACTAAGTAAACCAACAAAGCCTAAGCCATTTTAGAGCTCATTGTTGTCTTACTTTGGATGCCCATCATCACATCTTCCAAATTCCATCTTTAGTGATTTTTTTGGGATGAATAATTCCACCTTTCATGGACCTATCCTCCATCTTTTTGTTTTGATGTGTGTAGTTTTGATGTATTTTTGTTTTTCCTATACTTTGTTGTGTGTTGTGTACTATAATTTACCTTATTATTCCTTAATAAAAGTTATCATGACTTTTGAATGAAATTTATGGTACATCTTTGTGTTAAAAGTTAGGATCTTATTCCCTTATCTTGTGTGTGTTTGTTTATGAAAAAGAAAAAAAAAATTATACAATAAAACTAATAAGAACCATTATTTTACTCTTTATTGTTTTGAAACCCAATTCAAATCAAGCCGTTCGGCCAAGTTAACATCAAGAATGAAAAATTAATAAATATAAAGACAATTTAAGTACTAGATATATTAAAAAAATTACATAACAAATCACGGTTAAACCTCCTTCACCCTTAAAAACATTCAACCACTCCCTTTCAAACCCATGTTACTCTTTACCCAAAAAGGGAAAAAATCCACTTGTGGGTTTTTATTTTAAATTCTTAGCTGTATTTATATCATGTATTTTATATTCAGCAACTTATATTTTATTATTTTATTTTATTTACCTTATATAGTTAAAATAAGTAGGGTTTTGTTAACACGTGTTTTTAGGGCATATATTAATAAACCATTTGAAAACATTTTTTATGAAAAAATTCTAACCTTTTTTTTTTTTTCTTCAATTTCCAGTAAAATATTTCAAATAAGTTGTAAGACCAGGGTTAGGTAGGTAAAAAAAAAAAAAAAAACCAGAAAGCCCTACTGTACTGTCATCGGTTATCTATCCATAAAAACACAACAATAAACCAGTCCGCACTCAGCAGCAGCAGCAGCAGCAGCAAACAAATTGATTGATTCAAAGGAAATGGAGCAAGGAAAACAGGGAGTGATGGTTGCGAAGCTCATGCCTCAGCAGCAGAACCCAATAGAGCAGCTCCAGGCTCGTTTCAAGGAGTTGGAAGCTGGCTTCAGGGCTTGGCTAGCCAGCAGTCCTTGCCCGTCGAAGCCGCCGTCGTCACCGCCACCAGCGCCGCCCAGGGCGCCGCCATAGGTGGCTTCATGGGCACTCTCACCAACGACGTTTCGTCTTCTATGCCAACCCCTCCTCCTCAGGCCGCTTCCCTCAACCCACAAGCCATGGCCTCTTTCAAACAAGCCCAGGTTTTTGTTTTTTTGTTTTTTGTTTTTAAAACTCAATTTCCTATCTTTGTTTTCGTACTAGGTGAACAACGTTGTTGGGTTTTGTAGATTAGGTTTAGTTTCGAAGTTTAGGATTTGAAAATTTATGTTCTAACTGCTCTGGTACTATTTGAAAATCTTATTTTGACCCCCCTAAATAACTAATCAGTGGATTTGTTTTGATCAAGTTATGGTTGGTTCCAAACAAAGTAGTACAAACAAACAGTTGTTTCAACTTTCAACCACAGTTATAATTCACCAAATTAATAGTATCAAAGATGTAAAACAAGCACATGCATCTGATAATGAACTGTGAAAACCAATGAAAAACCTGTTCATTGGACAAAACCATTCCGAGTTTCACTCAAAAATTCATTATGGGCAAAACCCTTACAACCCAAATTTGATTCAATTACAACCCTTACAACACTTTGTTTTGACACAGGAATTTAGCAAACAATCTAAAACATAGCAAATTTATTTTCTCTGTCATTATTACTTCAAAATGTTCCTTATGTTGGTTTAACTGACTGATTATAGTTTATTTAAAAGATTTAGTTTGTGTTGAAAAGCTGGACTTTTTTTTTATGTCATTGGGTTATAAATGATTATAGCCATATTGTGAACTATCATGATTCAATCCATGGTTGTAAAATTGGTTTCGCATCATATGAAAGTAAGTATCTAGTTATTAGTAATGCAAAAATTGAATTGAAGTTGGCATTGTAAAAACTTCTGGTTAGTTGAAGTAGTGATAAAGTTTAATATATGGAGGGGTTCTAGGATTTCATTGATATATGAGAAACGGTTTACTTTGATTACAGGCTCTTGCCGGGGGTCCATTGGTACAAGCTCGCAACTTTGCTGTGATGACAGGTGTCAATGCTGGCATATCCTGTGTCATGAAACGACTGAGAGGCAAGGAGGATGTCCAGTCTAGGTGAGCTTTCACTAGTTCTCCCTTTATTTATGTGGTATTGTTTATGATGTGCCAATTCCAATTAGATGGAATTTGGGCTTTGTTGACTTTTTTTTAATTGTTTAAGATATCCGTACTTACTTTCATGTGGTGTTACAGCTTCTTATTAGAAATTTTTACCACCTTTCATCTTCTATTTTGTCGTAGCAGCCAATGTGAAAGAGTTCTATGTTCTTGGGAAATGTTATAACTTTTTTTATTGGCTTTGGTGTGGAAGTTTCCTAAGCTAGTGAGCGATAAAAATGTTAACAATGATGCTGCTCAGATCTACATATCCCAGAGGAGGAACCTCCAAATGCCTCCTTAGTTTTTATTCTGCTTTTGTCATCAAACCCCCACCCTCCCCCCCCCCCCCCCCCCCCCCACCAACCACCCAAAATAAATAAATAAAACCATACTGCACTGCAAGAAAACATTCTACATCCATCCTTGCTTAGGACTACTGAATTGCTAATTTAGTTATAAAAAGTTATATGTAAATTGTGCCAATGAGCCCTAGCTTAAATGAAAATTCCTCCTTCCATAATTGTGAGTGGAGGGTGCATGTAACTCGCCTATGGAAAAAAGGTTATATGTAAATTGTGAAAGAACCTTTTCTTTTTTTTTTTGCAAAGTAGAATAGTTTGTTTATTACTCTTGTGTTACAGACTGGTTCAGCGCAATAATTTTTTTTGGATATTTTGTTGTTTTCGTTGATTGGTAGGAAAGATCATGCAAAGTTTATGAATTGAAATTATATAATTCAGATTCAAAGCTGATTAAAGTTATATACATTAGGCATTTTTTTCCTTCCATACTCAATTTAACACATCCATGGATTGAGCTTTCCTGATTGTTCTAGAAGGCATTATTAGTGGCTGAATGGGCATACATACGTACATACAAAAACTATTATAGAGAAAAAAAAAATGTTAGCCTTCCCACTGTTTGCTGAAAGCCTGAAACCTATCAGAACTCATTGTTTTAGACAGGAGCTGCTTCTGGGGACTAATTTTTATCTTCTTAGGAGATTCTGGAAATGCTACCATAAAGCTTTCAAATTTTCTCTTTCTCTCTCTCTCTCTGTGGGCATTTCCTCTCATAATGGATTCATGTTAGGGTGCACTTCAATGTGACCAAAGAAATTTGTGTTGGGTCTCATTAGTGTATTGGTAAAAGAATCTTCTAAATGTATATGGGAAGATGTCCTTGGATATTGTACAGATAAATCTTGCCATCAAACTCTGATGTATCAAGGGAGGGAAGGAATAGGGACTGACCTTTTTTTTTTTTTTGGGGTAAAAATGAATTTAGTCCCATTACTTTTACTTCAATTGTCAAAATAGTCCGTAAGGTTTAATTTTGTCAATTTCGGCCCTCACTTTGTATAAATGAGTCATTCTGGTCCTTCAGTCCAAATTTGTTAGCAACTGAAACTATTTAAACATTTGTTATTATTACTTTTAAAATAATACTTATCAAACAACAAGATCTATTTAATGGCGCTTCTCATGAATGTGTTTTAAGCTAAAAAAATGTTTAAATGGCAACGTTTGCAAACAGATTTGAATGAAAGGACTGGATTGACTCGTTTTGACAAATTAAGGGACTAAATTGACAAGAAAATAAACCTTGTGGAATAATTTGATGATTGAAGTAAAAGTTGAAAGACTAAATTGAATTTGAGCCTTCTTTATTAATAGGATGTTGCTCTCTTGTAAATAAGGAGAGGGGGGTGGGGATTGATCAACTGTCAACACAGTGTTTTAGTTATGTGTTGTCCTCATTCTTATCCTGTACTTTCTTACAATTAGTAGTTTTATCATTGCAGCATGGTGGCAGCCTTGGTTCTGGAGCGATGTTTTCATTGGTGAGTGGCATGGGTGGTCCAAATCTGGCAGCAAATGCTGTTACTTCTGGGCTTTTTTTCGCTCTTGTTCAAGGTGGACTTTTCCAGGTGAGTGGCTCATATTCTACAGCATTCTTAGTTCTAGTCCTTAACTTTCAATAACTGCAACGAGAGGCATGATTATTGTAGAATCTACATACACATCACAGTGACAAGGTGACATTGCACATATCATTTATCAATGTGGAGTTCCCTGATGTTAGTCTAATATTGTAACATGAATCTGTGCCTGTGGTAAGGTAAAAGTTCTGACATTAATTTGTCAGATTGAGGTATGCTTGCAATCTAATATACATGCACACAAACACAAACACACTTACCTATAATAATAATAATAAAATTATATTTTTGTAAATGAGATAATCTATGATGTGGTAGCACCCCTTCAAAATTGATAGGAACCCATCATCTTATGTACAAAATGATGGCTGCAATTGATTTTCTAGACAACAATATATATTGACCTCTACTATGAGTGATAACAAAACAAGTATGAAAATGACCATCTTCATCAAGAAAATCATTTAAATATTTGCTTCTATACGTTGTCTTAATGTTCACGTGAAATAAGGTAAGATATCTATCATCCTGCAACATTGATGTTGCAAAACTTGAAATATTCAATTTCTCAACAATGATAAATGTGAAGTTTGGGATCAATTAATGGTCTCGCAACTCACAAGTTGATGTATAATGGGTGACAAGGTGCACCTCATCATAATTTTCCCTTTGTATGTATATGATATTTGTAATATGTGTTTTCTATTGAGCACTTAAGGTGGGTTATGCAGTTAGGGAAAAAGTTCTCTCACCACCAACTGAAGATATTTTCTATTCCAAAACAAGATCTTGTGATAACCTTGGCCTCCAGAATTACGAGAAGAATTTCAGAAAGGCTTATTAACAGACACCACATTGCCTCTGCTCACTGATAGGCTAGTAGTTGGATTTTCATCTCTGTTATTCCAATATATTTTATGTCTTTCTAGTTCATTACTTATTAGCAATTTGTTTTAAGGTAAAATCACCCTGACCTTGTCATGATGTGTTTCAGTGCCTTAGAGATGTGAAAATACCTCCCGACCAAGGCTTCTCATTCTTGATCACATTCAGAGGTCTGACTCATGATATTGCATATCAATACTTTACTTTGAATATATGTATTTATCTCACCTTTGGATTAATATTTGCAGGGACCCGGAGATCAAAGATAATAGGCGGGAAGTGGTCGTTGAATATCATCTATCAATCTAATTTGCTGGCAACTATCTTTTACCCATTAAATCTTAGAAAACACAGGAGTCTTATGTTTTATATGAGAAGAACATGTTTTTGTGGTGTAATAGATTAAATTCTGCCGGAGTATTTTGATTTCATGGTGCTATGAATGGGTTCAAATATGCTGTTTATGAGCTTGAATGCCGGAAAGTGGTATTATGGGAAAGTATATACTGATAACTGACTGGACATATTACTCTATAGGTCACATGGTGTTAACGTGATTGCCTCACTCACATGCCAATATTTAATATGATGAGAGCTCTAGCAGAAAAATAGCGAAAACAGACTAAAAATAGAAGAACGAGAATGACTGAGCAAACTATGGTAGAATTTTAAGATATTTCTCTTTCTTTCTTTCTTTTTTTTTTTTTGGGGGGGGGGGGGGGGGTGGGTGGTGGAGAGAAGAGAGAGAAAATAAGGGAAATCAGATTGGATGAGACTTAAATTGATATGAAAAAGGCGTATGATAGAATAGAGTGGCCCTTTCTCAAGAAGGTGTTGGCAAATTTCGGCTTTCCTTAAATATGGATTCAATGGGTGATGTAGTGTGTTACCAATGCATTTTTCTTTGTCTTAATTAATGGTAGTCTCTTTGGGTTTTTTCAAACCTCGAAGAGGACTAAGACAAGGTGATTCCTTCTCACCCTTCCTTCTTGTTCTTGCGTTGGAATTTTCTGAAAAAACTATAGATAAAAAGAGGCATTTTATCAAAATCATGGTTTAAATTGGCAAGAGACTTGACCCCATTACCCACTTGCATTTGCAGATGATTTATTCATCTTTGCCCAAGCAAATATGGAGAATATGAATCTGATCAAAGCTTGTCTAGATACTTTGAATGTGGTTGGGACAAAAAAGTAAATTTTTTCAAATCTGTATCAATTCAGCAAAAATTGTCTTAAGCTTACAAGAGGCGGCTAGCCAATATGATAGGTATTAATACCTCAAACAAAAAAGAGAAGTATCTAGGCCTTCCAATGGTTTTTAGGGTCAGAAAAGAAGGCTGCAGCTAAGGATATCATAGAAAAGGTGAAAACCCACTTCAAAGGTGGAAAATGAAACACTTTCCCAAGTGGGAGAACTACGCTTATATCCTTAATGGCAGTAGCCTTGCCAGCCTATCAAGCCTTGTCTCTACTCCTCCCCAAAAAGGTATGTGATAAACTTGACTCCCTCAATCACAATATTTGGTGGGGTTTTAGTGATGAGAAAAACTTAGGCTCTATCTTAAGAGCTAGGATTCTATATGCACTCCAAAGTCTTAGGGGGTCTCAGCACAAAGAAAAACAAAATATTGAATCAAACTCTCGTAGCTAAATTAACTTGGGAGGTGCCTAGTAATGCCGGGAAGCCATGGTAAGATGTTTCAGAAGAAATATTGAGGGGTAAAAAATGCCTAAATCCATCTCTTGGTCATCTTAAAGTATCTTTGGTTGCAGAGATGTGGTAAAAATGGGTGTGTCATAAAATTTGGAATTGGTGGAACACTTGGATATATGGTGATCCTTGGTCCCTAAAGAGCTTGATTTCACTCCCAGAGTAAAGAGTGGAGTTGTTCTAAGTGAGCATTTGGTGCCAATCTCATAGACCAAGACACTTGCCAATGGATCGAGGTAAGTAGCTGAACTTTTTCTCCAGAATCGGTTAATAGAATTCTTGGAATTTATCTATCACACCAAGTCTCCCAAGATTAAGTATTCTGGTCTCTTTCTTCATCAGGAACTTTTCAGTCAAATCTGCCTACAATTCTCTCAGGTCAGCAGCACAAGCCCCCTACCACACCTAAACAACAATGATTGGAGAGAACTATGGAAGCTCAAAGCAAATGCAAGAGTCAAACATTTGTTGTGGAAACTAGCATGGGAATTCTTCCAACTTGTGTAGCGATAAACAATAGGTCCCCATTCTTTCCACTAATTGTTTTTTGTGCAAAAATGCCCTAGAAACTCTGAACACATTTTCCTTTAATGTGACTGGACATCTCAAGTTTGGCTCCTTGCTCCTTGGCCTCTTAATCTTCAAAAAATGGGTAACATCTCTATATATGACTAGATAAATATTATAATCCTAAAGCCCTCCTCGGTCTAGATGAGTTTGAAGCAAAGTGTTTCCAACTCTATGCTGTCATAGTATGTGACCAAATTTGGATGACTAGGAACAAACCAGATTTGAAGGAAAGTGTTCCAATCCTTTGGAGCTTTCTAGACAAATATTGAGATGCTATGAAGACAGAAGTAAGCTTGGAAGACAAGCTACTAGTCCTATGAGAAAAGCAACCTAAAAGCCTCCCCCAAATGGGTGGGTTAAGCTGAATTTTGATGTTGCTGTAAGAGAAAGAAAACTTCTCTAGCTATTGTGGGCAGAGATGATAAAGAGATTTGATTTTGCTTGGGCTAAAAAGTTGGACCGAGTACTCCTCTGGTGGGTGAAGCAAAGGCAACACTTTGTGCCATCAAGAAAGCCATTGATAAAGGATTCTCAAAAATTATTGTGAAAGGGATGCTTGTAATGTGATAGATTCATTGAGAAATAAAGAATCAGCCTCATTGGAGTATTGCAAGGTGGTTGCAGATATTTTGGATCTTGTTAAGTGTTTGGATTGGTTGTTTTTTTTTTTTTTTAATGTACGAATAGGGCAATGTTCCAACCCATCTTTTAGCTCAATGAGTTGCTTTTGTAAATTGGGTAGGGCCAATTCCCATCTCTAGTTTCCCTCTCCTGGTTGTTCTGGCTATAGAGAGAGATGGTTCCAAGCCTTCCCTTCTTTTGTACTCTGATGACCATCAATAAAGTATTTATTTAGCAAAAAAAAAAAAAAAAAAATACTTTCAATTAAAACAAACTAAGTAAAATCAGCTAAGAGATAGAGTTGATGTGTGGAGGAACATCCTCCATTCATACAAGAAGACTGTTAATATATCTAGCATGTCTAGTAAGATTATAAGCAACACAATTACCTTGTTTATGAATATGAGAAAAGCGATCGAAATTAAAAAAAAGTCATACAAAGTTTAGCCTCTAAAATAAGATGATATTAAGTATAACACAATTAATATTTCTCATCTAATATGTCTAGCATGTCTAGTAAGGTTATGGGCAACACAATTACCTCATTTACAAATATGAGGAAAGCGACAGAAATTAAAAGAAGTTGTACAAAGTTTAGCCTCTAAAATAAGGTGCTATTAAGTTTAGCTCATTGATTTTTCCTCATCTTAAATGATATGAAAACGTACTAAGTGATTTTAGATTTTATATATTTATCTAAATTATGAATTAATCTATTTAATTTTCAAAATATAGAGGATCTTGCTCCAATACATTTTGTTACCCAGTGCCCAGGTTCAACCCGGTCCAACGTTGTCCGTTGAGCTTTTATTTAGTTAGTTAGTTGGAAGGTCTCACCATCTCAATGAGACCACGATAACTTTATAAACATATAACACATGAAAAATATTAAAACAAAAAAAAAACAAAAAAAAAAAAACATGAAAATAAGGATACAGTATTTTATTTATTAATCTTGATAATATCTTCCACAGTACCACTTATAGTTTCTCTCTCGTGTGACTACTCAGTCTACTCTCCTAATTACCGGGGAAAGAAAAAAAATCTCTTATTCTAAATTTCTAGTATTTAGCAATTAACACACCAAAAAAAAATCTTGGAGATATCAAATGCCAAATAAATTTGTCAATTGTTATAATGCTGTGCTAATAATAAGATGGTAGGTATCATGTGCTAAATATATTTGGTATTTTTTATTCAATTTTCTCTCTCCCATATCTCTCTCTCTCTCTCTCTCTCTCTCTCTCCAAATTGGGTCACATGATAAAATATTTGTTTTGTTAATTTTTTTAGTATAGATGATGTTTTTTTTAAGATTATTTAAATGTGTTGTAATCATAAATAGAAGATGTGATGTAGGGTGTATTGTAAAATGGTGTGTTAAAATTAATAAAATAATCTTTTGATATATTAAAATAGCATTTTTTTTTTTTTAATTTGATGTCAATGCTCTTACCCATCTATCAACTTTTTAATCTTTTCAAATTTTTACTCTAAAAAAGACTATACAAAAAAGGGATTAATAATGCACCAATCTCTAGCTAATTTTCCTCTACTTTCGTTCTTCCAACAAATTGAATCTATAAGTAAGAAGGTAGGAATTCATAATCCAAGCATTTCTAGCCACAAATTTGAAAACCCCCCTTTAAGAAAAGTGGGTACAAAATTAATTTTGATGCAAATATCTAGAAGGTGCTTTCATCACAACCCTTTCTTGTGACCACTCCATTCATCTTATCTTATGCGTGGACAAATATATAGTTGTGCAAGGTGGTCCTTTATGGTAGAAGCATAGACACTTTACTTGCCATTTTTGGGAAGCAGCAAAGTTGGGGCTTGCTTATGTTAACATGTTAACTAGATTCTCCTCATTCAACAATACTCTTAAAATCACCCTGATTTCTCCTAAGTGTTCTTGTTCTCAGGCTTGTTCTTGCCTAGAATCTCATTCTTCTCAGGTCTGTCACCATTCACAACAAATGGTACATGGAAAAGATTAAGCTCGATTTTATAGAATATGAGTGAAACATGGCTAATTAAGGCACGTAGATGCCTAGAACATGCCACCCATTACATTACAATTTTGATGTAGCTATGCATTTCCCAAGTGATGCCAAAAAGGCATGCCATTTTTTTTTTAATAATGTGCATAGCTGATGAGTTGTTGCATACTTTTTACATTTGTCTTTGTTGAATGACGTTTTACCAATATAAATTAAGATGAATTTAGTATTTCATTAAACTGATAATTATATATACAATTTTTTTAAAAGTAAATTGTGGACAAATATCATAAGAGCCACATCGTAATAAGTTTGTGTACAAATCATAAATTATTGATAGATTTTTTTATTAAAAAAAAAATCTACTTATTACATTTACAACTCATAATTAAAAAAATTTGAATATTATTATTCATTAACACATACTTAAAACATTCCTAAGTAAAGACCTTTTACATATGTATGGTGTTCATCTTGGAATTTCATATGCTTGAAACTTTTTTGTATCAATCATTCCGGTCATCTTTTTTTTTTCTTTTTTTTTCCTTCTAATCATTCTTTCCCTTCATCTTAATTTCTTTGTCACAATATGCTCTAATTTTTTTAATGGGAACCATATGCTCTAATTTGGTGATGAATTCAAGATCAATCTGATCTAGAGTTGATTCTATAAAAAAAAAAAAAAAAAAAAAAATCTTGAGTTTGAGACCAATTCAAAATTTATAGTGTAAATACCTTAAAAAGCTTTCGACCAATGTTTATCCCATTCCATTCTATTGAATCTATTCCACTTCATTTCGGTGGCGTGTAGTGCCCATTTTTGGTTGGGGTCTCTTCAATGTCGATGGTAAAATTTACATATGTAGCTTAGATGTCACTGATTTATGGATTCTTTTTCATTATTATTTCGTAAAAAAAGATATTCGTCGGTGTGGATGGAGTGTTTGTGACTTTTTGTAAAGAATTAATTGATTGCCATCGATGAAAAACTCTCTTACCATAATGTCAAAAGTATTAGGTCCAAGCCTCAATAAAAAAAGATCCAAAGCCTCATTTCACAAACTGTTCCCATTCTTGACATGCCCCTATGGGTTGCTTGCTACCTCTAAACACTTTACGGTAAAACTTAAAGCACCCTCTGGGTCTCTTTTTCTATCATTTTTGTCATTTGTGGAAATCATTGCTGAAATTTTACGCTAAAATACTATGGCCACAAAAAGAGTCTACCATTTTTAGCCACAATTTGTCGCGACAAATTGTAAGCGATGAAGGTATAATTCTACAATTTTACTTTACCACTTACAATGAGTTAGAACAAAAGTTGTTATTGCCCCGTGTCTATCAAAAACCAAACCTGGCCCATGCATGAACTAACGGTCGTTCATTCCACTACTCCATTACGACCTTACATCAAAATCATTTTACCTTTTTCTTCCAATAGACATCTCGTGCCTTCTTATTCTCTTTTGAGTATTGACCATTACTTGTAACCAATTTTCTTCTGTCCCCTTCTTTCTCTTCATATTTTATCTTTACTTTGCCTTTCCAAATCTTCTTCTTCTACACCATCCATTCTTCCCATCTCACAAGTCACAATTTGAAGACTTTACGCTAATTACGTACCAATGACGTTCTAGCGAGATTATTATTATAATCAAAACTTATCTAATAATTCATTTTTAAACAATTGATGAATTAAAAAAGACAAAGAACATACAGGCCTCGAATGATGCTTTTGATCAAGATGATCTTGAGGCTCCAAGAGTTGAACTGATAATTATTATTGTTTTTAATAAATATACATTCAACATTAAATTTCATTTTCTCCACTGTAATTACAAGTTATTAAGAAAAAAGTGAAAGAATGTCTAGAGGCAGAAGTATGAGAAGCTTGACATTAAAAAACTAAAAGATTACATAATCATGAACAAAATGACAAAAAATTTACATTAAACTCCTAAAATCACAACTTTACATCATTAATTACCACCACACAAATCTCTCTCAATTCACACGCAAACACACACACATAAAAAAAGAGGATGCATGAGGTGTTAATGATATTTTTCACCCCCAATAAATCGATAATTACAACCAAGAAAGGGTGATTTGAATCTGGACGTTTCTACATAGGTTCCAATTAAATTACAAAACTCTTAATATCTCGAACCCATTTGTATCGAAACAATGCCAATTAAATTACAAGACTCTTCAAGCCAGTTTCAGTATTGAAACAAGGCAGGAGAGGATGAGGTGGAGGCTTGAGGGAGGTGGGTCCTTGAGATTTGGTCCATGAGAGAAAGAACACGAGCGTTGTACTCACGAGCCTGGTGTACAGACTCAGCCTCGAGCTCACCAAGCTGCGAGCACAGCCTCTCCTCAGCCTCCTCAGCAATTCTGAGTCTCTCCCATGCTCTCTGTAGCTCCTTCCTCATCTCCTCCTCTCTCTCCTGACTCTTCCTAAGCTCTCTCTCCAACTCCATGTTCCTCTTCCTAAGCCTAATCTCCTCTTCTTCTCTGCTCTTCTTCGCTTCAACAACTAGAAAAGCTCCCATTGTTGGTGCCATTTTTTTTTTCTCTCTCTCTCTATATATCTATGCTGTAAAAAGGTGGCTAAATTTAACTGGAGCTTAGCTCTCTCTTTGCCTTTGTTTCTCTGTTTGGCTTATAATTAGGTTACCAAGATGTTGAATATATAGACTTACAGATGTGTTGAACATGGGTGTCTAGGTTCAATGTACCTCGTCCTTTTCTAGATTCATTTTTTTGCTTACGTGTTTGCTTTGCTATCCGAGGTTGAATATCGGCGGTTTTAGATGATAATTATGTAAAAAAGTTTTGAAAATATAAAAAGGAGTAAAAAAAAGTCAATATTTTATCGTAATACTTTAAGATATTCGTTAACATTTGCCGTTAACTAAAATAAGAACTCATAAACTACCAATCGATCTCGTTTCATTCAACATAAGCCGAAATCTACTCTAAGTTATTTACTAATATGGAACCACATAATAAAGTCCAAATCTAGAAAAAATTAACAATATTTGTTACCAACCATCAAACACAACATTTTAAAAAAAAAATTGTAGTATGATAAATTGTTACAGATACACTACTATAAAACAAAGTATCTTACTTGGCAAAAAATATATATCTTTGAAATTATTCTATTGATCAATTTTTTTTTTTGGTAATTTTGATTAGTGGATAATAACTACAAACATCATTTTTATTCTCATCAATCATAATTTATAAACACAATAAGTTATGAATAATTGTGTCTAGATACATAACGATGGCTTACCATCAATTTTTGCTTTACAGTATTTAACTTATTTGTTTATGCATAGTTTTTTAAAGTCTAATTATTTCCAATTACAATCATATTTTAGTCAAATTTCAACATATGAGCATTGAAAAAAAAAACTGAATCCAAATGCACATTTACTCAATTTTTGGGTTGGTTCAGTTTAACAAAAATGCAAAATGTGTAAATGGAAATTGAGAAAAAAAATATATTGTACTATATGATATTTAAAGAAGCATGAACCTTTTATGGGTTGAAGTATGATACATTTATAATTTGGGTTTGGCTTACCTCTAGTGCTTTCTTAATCAAATGTTTTCTTTTGTTTTAGATATAGGGAAATTATTATATACTCCTGGAGTACCATAAATGCGTACTCCCTCCTTTCACATGAATGGTGAGTCCCACTAATTAAATTCATGGTAGGACCCACCATTTATGTGAGAGATGAGAGTATGCATTTATGGTACTTCGGGAGTACCTAATATTTTTCCTTAAATATATAATAACAAATGGTAGTAGATTTTAATATTTACTTTTATTTATGGTACATTTGGTATGTTGTAATAACTTCTATAATGGAATAGTTATTCATGGTGTAAAACTTCTATAATGGAATAGTTATTCATGTGTAAAAACAATTCTGTCTCTCATCAAAAAAAAAAAAAAAAAAAACAATTCAGTCATTTGATTGCATATTTATTACATGGATTAACTATTACATTGGAATAACTATTCTTTAAATTGAAGGATAGTTATTCCTCTTTAAAATGGATGTAATAGTTATTCCTTAGTGCATATAATAGTTTTAAAATTAATATGTTTCCAACAATATAAAGTTTTCCTATACATCATCTTTTACAAGTTTTCTGTATTTAACAACTAAATTTATGGATAATAATAGTTATTCCATTACAATGTCTTCCATTCCCACGAATAAATATTACTATTCCTAATGCAATCTACATTTAGTCTAACAAACGTAGTCTTAGTTAGTAGACAATATGACAATTTCTCATTAAAAAAATACTGAAAGTAAGTTAAAAGGTAAGTTAAACCTTATAACTTCATAAGGCAAAAAACATATTACCCTATTACGTAAATTAATTAATTGGATTTTAATTGGTTAAATAGAGAAGCAAATAATGCAGCTCATGTTCTAACGTGGTGGTCCTTAGATAGCTCTTTCCTAATTTGTTTGTTGGTTTGTTTTTCCTCTTTAGAATGACTTGATCCACACATTTGTAAGTGTACTTTATGTGGAAGCTCGGTCCCTGATCCCTAGCGTTTTGTATCCTTCCTTGCTGGTTGATTTGGCAATAAAACTTTTCTAGTTCATTAAAAAAAAAAAAAAACCCATAAAACATTAAAATATTCACTTGTTTGACATATCAATTTATCATATTTACTGAAGGATCAGTTGTTGGCTTGTTACAGGGTGGATGCTTATCTTGAAAAACTCAACTTTGTTGCACACGCTACACAATCAAAGACAGGACAAAAGAGCTATGAGGTGACAACGGTGTGGTTCGGCGCAAAGATCCTCCAACGATTAAGTCAAAAAGATTTGTCTTATCTTTTAGCAAAGAGGGAATATATGGGTTCTTGCTTATACCTTGTGCGGTTCGCTAAATCCTCAATTTATTAGGCTTTTGAGGCATTGATCTTGTTGATAATTTGCTATTAATTATAATTAATCACCTTAACCATTTGGAGATTAGTTATTTAGATTTGTATTTCTCTGTTCGAATTTTGAACATGGTGTTGGTGCCTATATTAGCACATTAAAAATGTGCGTTTGTATAAGTTGCTATAAGATAGCATTTTGAGGATAAAATAAGCATTTGATAAAAAAGTTATGAGGAGTTTTTATTGTGAAACGATGTTTTAGATTTTAAAAAAAGTGTTTTTCAAATCGCTTAATCAAATAGACTCTAAATCGTCTTATGGTATGGAAGATTTTCTATTAGGTAGACGATCTCATGCACCATCATTAGCCCCAAATTACTAATGACCTTTCAGTCTAATAGCACCAGCTCCTTTGCAGTGGGTCAATGCTTATGATTTAATCCCTCCATAAATTTATCTAGCCAAAGAGATAAAAAGTGATATTAACCTTTTAACTCAATCAAACTAATTTGTTTGAATTCAATTTTGTTTGATTTAAAACAGAACCAATTTTTTTAAAAAAATCAAATTAATCAGTTTGATTCAACTATACCATAACCAAGTTGCTCTCCCACTTGCTATCTATTTCTTCAATTTACTAGGTATTATTTTTATTTTGATTGGTTATTTCAAAATATCTTCTAATAATTTATCTTGCGCCACTAACCTGAGAAGCACTATCTACCCCAATCAATGAATAAAAAAATCTATATAATAATAAAAAATTGAATAAACAAATTTATTAGTGCTTTAGTACGTCAACAACAACTGGGAACATGATTATTATCAATATCATAATCATTGTTATTATTGGTTGAATAACTTAAGCATGAAAATGAAACACGTATGAATCCACAGTCCACACACATGATCCTTATTGGTTAATCTGATAAGTGTGAATGTTAATGAAAGATTTCTTGTAAATTACCATTTGATAAACTTGCTTAAATTTAAATTCAATTAGTTGAGATTGTGGAGTTAACAAAGTCAAATAGTTCTGTTTGAATTATTTACCGTTTATACTTTAAATTATAGACTCGTGCTCGACATTTGCATCAACTGTGCTTCAACTTTTTTGATGGTTCAGCTCCTTTTAACATAGTCATTTGCTTTTATATTCAAAATTCAAGATAGCACTTCTCTTTTTTATATGAAGGGTTTAGGATTTTTTAATTTTTTTTTTTTAATTTTTTGCCTTTGACTACATTGGGTTCTTTGTCATTAAAGTTTATATCATGAGTATGGTGTCAAAAGCTTCATTTACAACACAACATCTTGATCTTATAGCATATACTTTTTTCTTTTCTTTTTTGAGAAAGAGCATAAACTAATTGAAGGACCCTTTGTATAAATAAATAGTACTAAATAACCTCAAGTTATCTGAGACAAACAACTATTCCAATTAGCAAGATAGCTTACTTAAAGAAAGATACTGGAAAAAATAGAGGGACAGGAAAAGAAAAAAAAGATCATTTGATGCAATTAAACTATTGGATTTTATTTTTATTTTTATGGAAAGCATCAAATTTTATTCATAATAAAAAGCAATAGATACATCATGAAAAGGAACTTATTGTATAAAATAAGGATTTTCTTCAATCCATATAGAATAATCAACAATACTTAAAGCAATTTTAGCTAACAAATGGACGGAATGATTGTTTTGTCTATATTCATAAAAAATTTCAAGCCGATGAAATTCATGCTTAGAGGATGTCATCCCATGAACTATTGGCTTTTTAGTAATAAAAGCTAATTAAGCTTGAGCCAAAATCAATATCTACATCAAGTTTTTTGTCACTTTGTGACACAAAATTAGGCAACCTTCATTAACTAAACCAATCAATTAACATTTTAAGGTCTTTGACACAGTGATGACTGATGAGTGATGCAATTGCTTGCTCTAGCTTTGGATGTTATGAGCAACTTCGTTTCCATGCTGTAGAATGTAGATTTGGGTGTCGTAAGAAACTTTGTTACTTCTCTGGCTTCCTGGCCAAAAATGAGCCACAAATCAAGTCAATTAATCAAAATCTCAACGTTTATTGGCAATCGAATATGAATATAAAAATGGTTTAAAAAAAATTATATATTGCTGATCCAATTCGTGTGGCCTTGTTGGACTTGAAAGAAATCAGATTCTTGTTGGTTGTGGAAATGTGGTGACTGATGAGTTCTAAATACAATTGTTAAATTCAAGGGCAAGG
Source organism: Castanea mollissima (assembly GCA_014183005.1). Classification (NCBI taxonomy): domain Eukaryota; kingdom Viridiplantae; phylum Streptophyta; class Magnoliopsida; order Fagales; family Fagaceae; genus Castanea; species Castanea mollissima. The sequence goes on along the minus strand of JACAVU010000010.1, from coordinate 4,790,665 downwards.
ACCCTTAATTAAAAAATGGGTACTGGGTCCTTCTTTAAAGTTCTCTTTGTGGTTTTTTTTTTTTTTTTTTGGGGTGAGGGGAGGTGTGACTTGTGAGGGAGTAAAGATATATGAATTTATGAAAGTGTTAACTAATTATTTTATGAGAATTATAGTTAGTTTAATTAATAAAAAATTTGTCATTGAATAAGAGATCTATGGTTCAAATCACACTTCTTATTTATAAGGAAAAAAAAAGAAGCTAAAATTCATTTCATTTTCGTTTAATTAAGTTAACTAAGTTTCAAATTTATCCCTTCTCAAAAAAAAAAAAAGTTTCAAATTTATCCATTCTCAAAAAAAAAAGTTTCAAATTTATCAAATACCAGCCTTTTGTCAAATTCCATTTTTTTTTTAAATGTTATCAATTAACTAATGAAAAAAATTGAAAAAAAAATTATCACATAGAAAATCTATAAACTATTTTTATTAATTTTATAAATTCTTTTATGTGGAAATACTAAATTGAATAAATTTGAAATTTAAAGTACTCAATTGAACAGAAGTAAAATTAAATTATTTAAATGAATTTTAGTCAAACTTAAAGCATATAATTTGTATTTTAACAACCAAATAAAAAAAATTATATTCACAACAAACTGTTTCTAAATGTATATGTGTGTAAAGTTCACTATTAGAAATTTGAACCCTGGTTCTTGCCCTCCACATCCTACAAACACTTATACTTGTAGAGTGATCATCACACCAAGGGTATACAGTTGTATCGTAAGCGGTAAGTTGTTATTGGTTGTTACTGACTGAAAAGAAAAAATGAATGGTGAGTTTAAATTAAAATCAATAACAACTTACTACTTATAATTTATTGTTAAAATATTATTCCAAACTATTTATTTCTCATTTTATAATGGCCTTATTAGACTCTTCGCCTTCGGAAAGGTCAAAGGAGTAAAAGAAATTTATTATTAAGCCGACAAAATTTGGATCAATTAAATCTGTATTTAGAATAAATAAAGTAAACATTTCATTTTCAAGTCAATATCCAAGCCTTTTTTTTTTTGCCACCCAAACCCCACCATTAGAATATTACAAGAATATTCCAATATAGCCATTGGGGCTTTTGAATACACTTTATGATGATTCCAAAGTTACATTATCGTAAATTATGAATAAGGGCCGTCCTCCCCCATCATGAAGGCCCAACGTCTAATGTCATGTACTCATGTCTTTGTCCACATTTCATATCAATAATTTTTTTCTTTCTTTTCATGGGAGGTGGCAAGTGGCAGCGTCTTCAACTTTATATTGACAGTATTTAGGGGCAGGAGTGACGTTGTTTTAGTAGCTATCTAAGTATTATGAATATATGTGCGGATGAAAATTTTTTGTAAAAATACATGTTGTATTGTTTAATCAATGAAAATTATTGGTTTTAGGTTGCGTAATTGGTAAAATCTTTTATCGTCGAATAAAAAATCTAAGATTCAATCCTACTTATACCAAAAACCAATTAATATCTTAGTCGGATGATAAAAAGTTTTTATTAAAATTGAACGTCATATGTTAAAACTTTCTTCAAAAATATATGTTAGAGATCTAAGTTCAGTTCAATATACTGTATATGGAAATAAGAAGGTGAGTTTATGTTTTAATGCTGTCCCAAATTTAAAGTTTACAAACATTTTAATGAGTATGTAAAGTTATCAAAATAATAATAAGTAATAGCCTGATAGGTTAAATAATTAAGTGAATTTATGGACATATGCGATATGACTAATCAAATGAAAAGATTAAATATTTTTATTTTTAAAAGACAAACCTTTTTTTGAAAAGATTATGAGTTGTTCTAAAAACTCATGTTATTCCCACTCAAATAACGTTCCAAGTCAATAGAAGAATCATAACTTTTCGTTGTCTACAAATTTGGGGCTTGAATCATAGTCAAATAGGATATGATCATGCCCGCTCTAATATTCAAATCCCATTATAATTATAGTCAAATACACAACTTTGGTAAGTAATAGCCTAATAGGTTAAATAATTGAGTGAACTTATGGACATATGTGAAATGACTAATCAAATGAAAAGATGAAATATTTTTTTATTTTTAAAAGACAAACCTTTTTCTGAAAAGATTATGAGTTGCTCTAAAAACTCATGTTATTCCCATTCAAATAATGTTCCAAGTCAACAGAAGAATCATAGCTTTTCGTTGTCTACAAATTTGGGGCTTGAATCATAGTCAAATAGGATATGATCATACCCGGTCTAATGCATCAAAATATTTAATATTCAAATCCCATTATAATTATAGTCAAATACACAACTTTTGTAAGAAATCCTCTAAAGGTCTGTTTGGATATAGCTGAAAACTGAAAACTGAAAAACATTGTAGCAAAATAATTTTTTAATGTGAAAAAAACACTGTTCACGCCTAAAATCACTATTTATTGGCCTAAAATCACTATTCATGACCAATGAATAGTGACAGGTGCGCGTCCAGCAAAAAAAAAAAAAAAAGCTAAAACACAAACGTGCGCGTTTCAGCCCAATCTAAACCCATCCTAAAAATAAAACTTCATATTTATGTCGGTAGTTGGTGAATTTGATAGTTTGATGTATCTTGGATGTGAATTGCATTTTTTTTCTTCAACATTTTTTTTTTTGGTTTATTGTATTGTATAGGAACACACATTCTAACTTGTATCACATCTTATGATTAGTTTACAGTTAATTCAATATTAGTCTCTCTTTATATAAACTTCCAATGGACTTACTGTAATTGAATAGAATTCAAGATAGTTAAGAAGTATCCCTAAGGATTTTTCACTGTAGACATAGGTCATAAGTTATGTACCACATCAATTTCATATGTGCTTTTACTTTTTCTTCTATTTTTCCACTCTTCTTACTTGCCATTAATCCCAAACCAATTTTAACATGGCATTGTAATCAAGCACATGTTTGGTGGCAAGTTTGCTCACCCACCTCACTAAATATTTGGCTTCTGTCTCACATATGCCATTCTTGATTCGCAATTTTCCTGTTGATGTTCCCTTGGCCACGAGTGTAGCTTAGGGGTGGCAAGTTGTATGGATTCAGATCCTCTAAAGTTCCTAGGATACTCTACCAGTAGATTTCATTAATTCCTAACCACTCTTTAATGATTTAATGGTTTAAATTCTGCCACGTCAGCATTTCATTGATAATATTCTTAAAATAATAAAATAATGTTGTAAACAAAACAATTAAGATGATTGTTAATGAAATGCTGACATGGCAGAATCTAGACCATTAAATCATTTAAGAGTGGTTAGGATTTAATGAAATCTACTTGGTAGAGTACCCTAGGAACTCTAGAGGATCTGAATCCCAAGTTGTATTCAAGTCATGTTGAAATAGGGATATTCATTTACTTGATTTTACCCATGGCCCATTAATAATAGTATTTAACCCTAACATTACACATTTATTAGGTGGGTTAACACAACTTGACCAACATAATATTCTCAATAAATAGGTCACGTTGGATTGACAAAGACATGACTCATTCCAACACATTTAAAAAATAGGACACAAAATTATGAAAATATTTATATATTTTGTGAGCACATAAATTGAATAATTATAAATAAATAAAATATATAAATTTATTTCATTCTGACTCAATTAAAATAGTGATATCACAAATCTAAGAATAATTATTTCAACCTAATGAGGTTCCATTCAAATTTAGAAATACACAATTTAAGAAAAATAAATGAAATAAGCTTCTTCTTCTTTTTTTTCTCTTTACTTTGGATGCAAGGTTAGATGCATTAGAGTTTCACTAAAGAATTCATTTAATATGACCATTAAATTCTTGACATGTTTTTCTTAGCCCAATTTGGTTTATATGGAAAAATAGGTATTTGGGTGTCTAGGAAGGATTTAATCAATATTTTATTATGAACAATGCACAAGTTTCATAAAATAATTTTGTTAATTAACCAGGGGGTATACTTCAATCTCCCTTAAAATTTAAAACTATGTGATATCATCTCTTAAGTAAGATTGCGTGTGGGTTGGATTGGGTGAGTTGCAGGAAAATTTTCCAACCAAACTTGCATTGGCAAGTTGGAAAAATTCTACACCGCTACTAATCCATCAACTTCTAGGACCGGCAGATCAGTTGAAAATATGGGTTGTTTCAACTTGGTAAATTGGGTGGTTTAGCTTTAGTTATGTATTACATACTAAAATTTAAAAATTATTTTATCATTTATGGATAAGTTTCATTAGTTTTATTTGCTCTAAATCTTATAAACAATTGGTGGAAAACATAGAAAATAAACTATTTTTTCATATATCAAATTACATAAGTCTTAAACTATGACTAATGAGCATGATATCCGTATCATTATTTTGGCTAATGAATAATATGTTGGGACATGGATCTATTAAAGTCTAAAGGATTAGAGTGTACCCAATGGTGAAGGAGAAGAGTGTAATTAACCCTAGAAAAAAGAAAATTTTCAAAAGCTCTCTAATTATGGGCTCTAGCAATCAAATTCAAATTCAATACCTAGTATAGTTGTATTATATTATTAGTAATAAAGGTGGTGGTGGCCTTGATTGGACTACTCTATAGCTAAGGTGCTCCTTTTGTTACGTGGGCCGTGCATATGACGAATCCATTACAAATGGGCTGATTACGGCGAGGTCTAGGCCCAATTATGACGAATCCATTAGAAATGGGCTGTTTCATTTTTTTTTCCTTATATTTGATGGTTTCATTGTCACATTGGGTAGTACTAATATCTTATTTGACTGTACTTTTCTCACATTCAGTGGTACTTTAACTTTTACTCATATTTGACAGTTCCATCGTCACATCGGAATTCGAATAGTACCAACATCTACATATAACCATATTTTTGTCACATTCAATAGTTCATTTTTTTTTCTCTCACATTTGATTGTTCTATTATCACATTAAATAGTACCAATATCACATATGACAGTATTTTTTCCATATTACACTCATATTTCTTTCTAACATTTCATGATACCATCTTTAAATTGTGTAATCTGAAAATTACATGTAACTGTACTTTTGTCACGGTTGGTAGTTTTTTTTTTTTTTTTTCCTCGTAAATGATGATTCTATTGTCACAGATGGGACTTATTCCTGATTACTGGCAAGGTCTAGGCCCAATTATAAGCCCCGTTAAGATCCAGTGGCCCGGGTATTGTCACAACGGTCTGCACCACAGATTCAACGGGCTACATTTCATTGAAGGAGCCGAATAAAAATTCTGCTCACCAGGGACAGGTTTTAATCATAGCACTCGAAGAGTGGACCTAAAAATCCAACATGGGCTTTCCAAAATATAAATTAAAACTATCAAGGCCCACAAAAGAGCTAACAAGTGCCAACTGCCATGTAATAAACGCAAAAAAAATAAAATACATTCTTTTAATTTAGTGAATTGTCATTTAGTATATTAAATTCAAAATTTCTCATTTAATTCGTTAAATTTGTTTTTTTAGTCATTTTATCATTGTTATTTGAAAATTTCCGTTAACTCTCTTAAAAAAAATACATTAGAGTTGTCAAAATTAATAGACGAAAAATAACAAAGTCTAAATTTAGTGTAATATAAAATGATAATTCAACGCAATATATATATAAGGACAATATATATTGTGTAAATTTAATCACGTCGAAATACAAAATTATGATTATAGATAATTAAAATAAATATTAAATTTTATTTTAAAATTTTGATAATAGTTGAAGAAATATTTTGAAGTTATTGAAACTTTTTTTAGTCAAAATTAATAGAAATGTATCTACTATCATATCGATTCATAAAATATATAGAAATTTAGTTGAAATGTAATGTTTAATTTTTTAAATTTGAGTGATAGACTTTCAACTAAATTAAACCAGGATAACAATTTATAGAATATAAACTAATAAAATATAAAGTAATTTTCATTGTCTTGGCAGCGTACACGCGGGACTGTCTATGCATACATCATACCCCAAAAAAAAGTTATTTGGCATGCCTAGTGTAGCTATTTGTGACGTAGTATGTAGGGTAATTCTATCGTAACATCCTTCTTCTTCTTTTTTTATGGTATCTATTTGTAGGCAACTTGTTACTAGGTTATCAAAACATTACATTTAATAGTATCATTTTTATATTGTGTAAAACTAACATTATATGTAACTGTACTTTTGTCACATTTAGTAATTCATTTATTTTTTTCACACATTTGATGATACTATCCTCACATTGTGAGGTACTAACATCGCATGTGATTGTACTTTTATCATATTCAATGGTTTCCTTATTTTTTCTCACATTTGATAGTACCATCCTCATATTGTACAGCACCAATATCACATGTGACTGTACTTTTGTCATATTCAGTAATTCCTTTATTTTTTCTCACATTTGATAATTCCATTAGCACATTTGGCAATATCAACATCATATTTTATCGTACTTTTCTCACATTGGATGGTACTTTAATTTTATTTTTTTTCACATTTGATATTTCTATTGTTACATTGAGCGGTATCAACATCACACGTAACTGTACTTTTGTCACATTCAATAGTTTCCTTTTTTTTTTTCTTAAATTTGATGGTTCCATTGTCACATTGGGCAATACTAACGTCACATTTGACCTTACTTTTACCACATTCGGTTGTACTCGTATTTTTTTCTTATATTTGATAGTACCATTCACAAATTATGCAGTACTAACGTCACATATGACTGTACTTTTGTCACATTTTGTGGTTCTCATTTTTTTTACATACATTTAATGGTTCTATTATCACATTGAGCAATACTAACATCTTATTTGACCATACTTTTCTTACACACAATGGTACTTTAACTTTTAATCACATTTGACAGTTCCATTGTCACATTGAGACTTTGGCAAAACCAACATCTACATGTAATCGTATTTTTGTCACATTTGATAGTTCCATTTTTTTTCTCATATTTGATGGTTCCATTATCACATTAAGCAATACCAACATCATATATGACTCTACTTTTTCCATATTCGATTGAACTCATATTTCTTTCTAACATTTAATGGTACCATCTTCAAATTGTGCAGTACCAAAATCACATATGACTGTACTTTTGTCACGTTTGGTGGTTCAATTTTATTTTCTCGCAAATAATGGTTCTATTGTAACATTAGGCAGTACCAACATCATATTTGGTTGTACTTTAATTTTTTTTCACATTTGACGATGTCGTTTTCACATTATGCAGTATCAACATCACATGTGACTAAAATTTTGTCACATTTGGTGCTCCTCTTATTTCTTTGTCACATTTGATAGTTCCATTGTCACATTAAACATTACCAACATCATATTAGATGGTAAATTTCTCACACTCGGTGATACTTTTGTCACATTCGATGGTTTCTTTTTTCCTTTTTCTCACCAATTACCATAATACCCCGGAAACCTAAAAAATGACCGAAATACTCTTAGAACCTAAAAAATGACAAAATACAGAATCACCCTAAAACTTAAAAACAATTACCAAAATTACTATAAAACCCAAAAATTGACCAAAATAATCACGAAAGATTAAAGAGAATGACCAAAATACCCTTAGAACAAAAACAAATTCACCAAATGACCTTGAAACTTAAAAAAAAGACCAAAATAACCATAAAACCTAAAATATGACCGAAATAACAATGAAACCTAAAAAATTACCAAAATACCCCTATGACGAAAAAAAATGACCACATGACCTTGAAACTTAGAAATTGACCAAAATGACCTTGTAACGTAAAAAGTGATTAAAATACCTTTAGGACCTAAAAAAAAAAACTTAAATATTCACAATCCACTTAATAATATAAAATTTACAAAAAAAAAAAGTGAAATTTTTTTTACCCAGTAATTGATTTCTTGAAAGTAAAGTACAATGCAAAAAGAAAAAGATAAAGATAAATCACTCCACAATTCACACTCTAAATACTAATTACTATCTTAAGTATTTATAATTCATTAAATAACATAAAATTTAAAAAAATGAAAAAAAAAAATTACCTAGTACTTGATTTTTAGAAAGTAAAGTACCATACAAGAAGAAAGAGGAAAAAAATATAAAGATAAATCACTCCACATTTCACATTCTAAATAGTAATTACTATCTTAAATATTTATAATCCAGTTAATAATATAAAATTTACAAAAGAAAAAAAAAGTGAAAAAAATTTACCCAATACTTGATTTCTTGAAAATAAACTACCTTACAAAAAGAAAAAAAAAAAAAGAAGATAAATCACACCATAGTCTACAATCTAAATACTAATTACTATCTTAAATATTTATAATTCACTTAATATTACAAAATTTCCAAAAAAACAAAGTAAAAAAAAAAATTACCCACTACTTAATTTCTTGAAAATAAAGTACTATACAAAAAAAAAAAGAAAAAAAAAAGAAAAATCACTTCACAGTCTGCACTCTAAATAATAATTACTATTTTAAATATTTATAGTCCACTTAATAATATAAAATTTACAAAAGAAAAAAAAAGTGAAAAAAAATTTGCTCAATACTTGATTTCTTGAAAGTAAAGTACCATACAAAAAGAAAAAAAAAAATGATAAATCACTCCACATTCCACAATCTAAATATTAATTATTATCTTAAATATCTATGATCCATTTAATAATATAAAATTTACAAAAGAAAAAAAAATGAAAAAAGAAATTGACCTAATACTTAATTTATTGAAAGTAAAGTACCATACAAAAAAAGCAAAATAATAATAATAATAAAGATAAATCACTCCACAATCCACAATCTAAATGCTAATTACTATCTTAAATATTTATAATCCACTTTATAATATAAAATTTACAAAAAATAAAAATAAAAATAAAAATAAAATTTACCTACTCCTTGATTTTTAGAAAGTAAAGTACCATACAAAAAAAAAGGATAAATATAAATCACTTCACATTCCACACTCTAAATACTAATTACTATCTTAAATATTTATAATTCATTTAATAATATAAAATTTAAAAAAGAAAAAAAAGTGAAAAAAAATTTACACAATATTTGATTTCTTAAAAGTAAAGTACCATATATATATATATATATATATAAAAGATAAATCACTTCACAGTCCTTTTTTTTTTTTTTTTTTTTGAGATGCTTCACATTCCAAAGTCTAAATACTAATTACAATTTCAAATATTTATAACTCATTTAATAATATAAAATTTACCAAAAAAAAATTACCCAGTACTTGGTTTATTTTTTTCTTTTTTCTCACCAATTATCATAATACCCTAGAAACCTAAAAAATGACCGAAATACTCTTACAACCTAAAAAATTACAAAATACAAAATCACCCTAAAACTCAAAAACAATTACCAAAATTACTATAAAACCCAAAAATTGACCAAAATAACCACGAAAGATTAAAGACAATGACCGAAATACCCTTTGAACAATAACAAATTGACCAAATGACCTTGAAACTTAAAAAAAAAAAAAAACCAAAATAACCATAAAACCAAAAATATGATCAAAATAACAATGAAACCTAAACCAAAAAAAAAAAAAAAAAACCTCAAAAATTACCAAACTACCCATATGAGAAAAAAAAAATGACCACATGACCTTGAAACTTAGAAATTGACCAAAATGACCTTGAAACCAAGAAGATGACTAAAATAACCTTGTAACGTAAAAAGTGATTAAAATACCATTAGGACAAAAAAAAAATTAATATTCATAATCCACTTAATAATATAAAATTTACAAAAAAAAAAAGTGATTTTTATTTTTTAACCCAGTACTTGATTTCTTGAAAATAAAGTACCAAAGAAAAAGATAAAGATAAATCACTCCACAATTCACACTCTAAATGCTAATTACTATCTTAAATATTTATAATTCATTAAATAACATAAAATTTATAAAATAAAAAAAATGAAAAAAAATTACCTAGTACTTGATTTTTATAAAGTAAAGTACCATACAAAAAGAAAAAGGAAAAAAAATATAAAGATAAATCACCCCACATTTCACACTCTAAATAATAATTACTATCTTAAATATTTATAATCCACTTAATAATATAAAATTTACAAATGAAAAAACAAATGAAAAAAATTCGCTTAATACTTGATCTCTTGAAAATAAAGTACCTTACAAAAATAAAAATAAAAAGAAAAAGAAAAATTACTTTATAGTCTACCATCTAAATACTAATTACTTCCTTAAATATTTATAATTCACTTAATATTAAAAAAATTCCAAAAGAAAAAAAAAAGTGAAAAAATTACCCACTACTTAATTTCTTGAAAATAAAGTACCATACAAAAAGAAAAAAAAGAAGATAAATCACTTCACAGTCTAAACTTTAAATACTAATTACTATTTTAAATATTTATAGTCCACTTAATAATATAAAATTTACAAAAAAAAAAGTGAAAAAAAAATACTAAATACTTAATACTTGATTTCTTGAAAGTAAAGTACCATATAAAAAGAAAAAGAAAAAAATGATAAATCACTCCACATTCCACAATCTAAATATTAATTACTATCTTAAATATTTATAATCCACTTAATAATATAAAATTTACAAAAGAAAAAAAAAAGTGAAAAAAGAAATTTATCCAGTACTTGATTTATTGAAAGTACCATACAAAAAAAAAGAAAAAAAGATAAAGATAAATCACTCCACAATCTACAATCTAAATAGCAATTACTATCTTAAATATTTATAATCCAATTTAAAATATAAAATTTACAAAAAAAAGTAAAAATATATATATATACCTACTCCTTGATTTTTAGAAAGTAAAGTACAATACAAAAATATATATATATATATATATATATATATATATATATAAATCACTTTACATTCCATACTCTAAATACTAATTACTTAGTTAAATATTTATAATTCATTTAATAATATAAAATTTAAAAAAGAAAAAAAAAAGGTGAAAAAAATTTAAACAATATTTGATTTCTTAAAAGTAAAATACCATATAAAAAAAAGAAAAAATAAAAGATAAATCACTTCACAGTCCAAAGTTTATTTTATTTTATTTTTGAGATGATTCCAGTCCAAATTCTAAATACTAATTACAATGTTAAATATTTATAATTCATTTAATAATATAAAATTTACAAAAAAAAAAATTTACTTAGTACTTGGTTTCTTTTTTCTTTTTTCTCACCAATTAACATAATACCCCGGAAACCTAAAAAATGACCGAAATACTATTAGAACCTAAAAAATGACTGAATACAGAATCACCCTAAAACTCAAAAACAATTACCAAAATTACTATAAAACCCAAAAATTGACCGAAATAACCATGAAAGATTAAAAAGAATGACCAAAATACCCTTGGAACAAAAACAAATTGACCAAATGACCTTGAAAGTTTTTAAAAAAAATGTCCGAAATAATAATGAAACCTAAAAAATGACCGAAATAACAATGAAACCTAAAAAATTACCAAAATACCTCTACGACAAAAAAATGACCACATGACCTTGAAACTTAGAAATTGACCACAATGACCTTGAAACAAAAAAGATGATTAAAATGACCTCGTAACGTAAAAAGTGATTAAAATACTCTTAGGACCTAAAAAAAGACTTAAATATTCATAATCCACTAATAATATAAAAAAAAATTTAAAAAGTGAAATTTTATTTTTACCCAGTACTAGATTTCTTGAAAGTAAAGTACTATACAAAAAGAAAAAGACAAAAAGATAAAGATAAATCACTCCACAATTTACACTATAAAATATTAATTACTATATTAAATATTTATAATTCATTAAATAATATAAAAGTTACAAAATAAAAACAAATGCAAAAAAATTTATCTAAGACTTAATTTTTAGAAAGTAAAGTACCATACAAAAAGAAAAAGGAAAAAAATATAAAAATAAATCACTCCACATTTTACACTCTAAATAGTAATTGATGATGCGAAGAAAATCAGTAGGCTAGATATTTCGGACTTGGAAGAACTACTGGCTGTCTTGATGGTCTAAAAAAGGAAGAAAAACAATCAAAGGTGACCGATGTCGCCGGCCAAGAACCCTCTAATGACAAAATTAGTTTTTTTCTCTCAAATTTTTGAGTTTCAACTTTTTAGGAAATGTAAAAAACGTACCTTTGTTTGGTTTGAATAAGCGTTTATATAGTGTCCTAAAGACAGTTATCAAACTCTTAACCTCCCATGGATTTGAGGAGGTGTGAGGATTTAGAGATAACTTCCACAACCATTTAGGAGTTACGTTTTTCTCACATAACGGTCACTGGAAGTTATGCGTGTAATAAAGAGTCGTGGTGCATACTCATGAATTTTCCTAAGTGCTAAAGGCTCGTCTAGGGGTCCTCCTGTCGAGTGTATTTAGCTTCCCAGTAAGGTCATTCCCCTATGGATGACCTTGTAAGGAGGAGGTTCATGACTCCCTTGGACAAGATGGTGAAGTTTTGTAAAATTTGACCATGAGAACCTTGTCCAAGCATTCTTCTGCAAGGACGCTCTCCCAGGATGAGGTTCTTTCAACATTTGCTTTCTTGGTCTTATCCTGGACGACCTCCATGGACGATGCTGGAGTTGCATTTTATCATGCCCCAGCAGTTGCCCCCTTGTCTATGGGTCGTGTAGGACGTACATTAACTGACGTCATCATTTGGGCATGTGTCTTTTTTTTTTTTTTTTTTTGCTATTGTGTATGCCACATGTTGCAGTTTCATTGGCAACTTGTGATGTTGATTTATTTTTTCGAAGGAAGTGCCACGTGGCGTGTTTTGATTGGTCACGTAATTCGAGACACCATTTTTCAATGTCTATAAATAGTGGAATTCCTCCCATACCCTCTGCACTTTCTCGAATTTTCTTCTTTGACATCCTCGTCTTAGCGCCTCATTTAGAAGTTTCCTGCGTCCGTAGTTTTCCTTCGTCTAGACTCAGGTATTTTCTCTATCCTCGTCCTCAAGTTTTAAACTTTCTCAAAGAATGTCAAAAGTAGACCTTTCTTCGTCTAGCAATAGTGTTGACAAAACTATAGACGAATATCATGACCCTAGTAGTTTTAGTGGGTCTAGTGATAGTAGTAGTAGTGATTGCAATAGCAGTAGTGAGGGAAACACCACGGACGAGTATACGTCAAATGTTCCTGGGGGTTCCCCTAGAGATACTTCAAGAAAGCCTTAGGACGGGGGCTGAGTCAAGTTCTAAGGCTAGCACAAGTGCCCCTTCGTCTTCTGCTCAAGATGAGGAAGAGGTGGTTTATAGTTGTGCTGTTGGAGTTGCTTCTAAGACAGACGAGAGAAAGTTAGGCATCCTTAAGACTTGGTACCAAATGACCTTGAAGCTTAAACAAAAAAGGCCAAAATAACCATAAGACCTAAAATATGACCGAAATAACAATGAAACTTAAAAAATTACCAAAATACCCCTTCGAGAAAAAAAAATGACCACATGACCTTGAAACTTAGAAATTGACCAAAATGATCTTGAAACCAAAAAGATGACTAAAATGACCTCGTAACGTAAAAAGTGACTAAAATACCCTTAGGACCTAAAAAAAGACATACAAATTCATAATCCACTTAATAATATAAATTTTACAAAGCAAAAGTGATTTTTTTTTTTTTTTACTCAGTACTTGATTTCTTGAAAGTAAAGTACCATACGAAAAGAAAAATAAAAAAAGATAAAGATAAATCACTGCACAATTCACACTCTAAATACTAATTACTATCTTAAATTTTTATAATTCATTAAATAACATAAAATTTACCAAATAAAAAAATGAAAAAAAAAATTTACCTAGTACTTGATTTTTAGAAAGTAAAGTACCATACAAAAAGGAAAAGGAAAAAAATATAAAGATAAATCACTCCACATTTCACACTCTAACTAGTAATTACTATGTTAAATATTTATAATTCACTTAATAACATAAAATTTACAAAAGAAAAAAAAAAGTGAAAAAAATTTACCCAATACTTGATTTCTTGAAAATAAAGTAGCTTACAAAATGAAAAAAGAAGAAGAAGAAGATAAATCACTCCATAGTCTACAATCTAAATACTAATTACTTTCTTAAATATTTATAATTCACTTAATATTATAAAATTTCCAAAAGAAAAAAAAAAGTTAAAAAAATTACCCACTACTTAATTTCTTGAAAATAAAGTACCATACAAAAAGAAAAAGATAAATCACTTCACAATCTACGCTCTAAATATTAATTACTATTTTAAATATTTATTGTCCACTTAATGATATAAAATTTACAAAAGACAAAAAAGTGAAAAAAATTTTACTCAACACTTAATTTCTTGAAAGTAAAGTACCACACAAAAAAAGAAAAGAAAAGAAAAAAAGATAAATCATTTCACATTTCATAATCTAAATATTAATTATTATCTTAGATATTTATAATCCATTTAATATTATAAAATTTACAAAAGAAAAAAAAAAGAAATAAGAAATTAACCCAGTACTTGATTTATTGAAAGTAATGTACTATACAAAAAAAGCAAAAAAAAAAGAAAAAAAAGAGGTAAAGATAAATCACTCCGCCATCCACAATCTAAATATTAATTACTATCTTAAATATTTATGATCCACTTTATAATATAAAATTTTCAAAAAGAAAAAATTACCTGCTCCTTGATTTTTAGGAAGTAAATTACCATACAAAAAAAAAAATTACTTTACATTCCACAGTCTAAATACTAATTACTATATTAAATATTTATAATTCATTTAATAATATAAAATTTAAAAAATAAAAAATAGTGAAAAAAATTTACACAATATTTGATTTCTTAAAAGTATAGTACCATATAAAAAAAAGAAAAAAAAAGAAAAGATAAATCACTTCATAATCCAAAGTTTTTTTTTTTTTTTTGAGATGCTTCACAATCCAAAGTCTAAATGCTAATTACAATTTTAAATATTTATAATTCATTTAATAATATAAAATTTACAAAAAAAAATTACCTATTACTTAGTTTCTTTTTTCTTTTTTCTTTTTTCTCACCAATTGCCATAATACCCCGAAAACCTAAAAAATGATCGTAATACTCTTAGAACCTAAAAAATGACAGAATACAGAATCACCCTAAAACTCAAAAATAATTACCGAAATTACTATCATACCCAAAAATTGACCGAAATAAGCATGAAAGATTAAATACAATGACTGAAATACCCTTAGAACAAAAACAAATTGACCAAATGACCTTGACACTTAAAAAGAAGAGACCAAAATAACCATAAAACCTAAAATATGACCAAAATAGCAATGAAACCTAAAAATTTACCAAAATACCCCTACGACAAAAAAAAATGACCACATGACCTTGAAACTTAGAAATTGACCAAAATGAGCTCGAAACCAAAAAGATGACTAAAATGACCTCGTAACGTAAAAAGTGATTAAAATACCCTTAGGACTTAGAAAAAGACTTAAATATTCATAATCCACTTAATAATACAAATTTTACCCAAAAAAAAAAGATTTTTTTTACCTAGTGCTTTATTTCTTGAATGCAAAGTACCATACAAAAGAAAAAGAAAAAAAAGATGAAGATCAATCATTCCAAAATTCACACTCTAAATACTAATTATTATCTTAAATATTTATAATTCATTAAATAACATAAAATTTGCAAAATGAAAAAAAAAATTACCTAGTACTTGATTTTTAGAAAGTAAAGTACCATACAAAAAGAAAAATGAAAAAAATATAAAGATAAATCACTCCACATTTCTCACTCTAAATAGTAATTACTATCTTAAATATTTATAATCCACTTAATAATATAAAATTTACAAAAGGAAAAAAGAGTGAAAAAATTTATCTAATACTTGATTTCTTGAAAATGAAGTACCTTACAAAAAGAAAAAGAAAAAGAAAAGATAAATCACTCCGTAGTCTACAATCTAAATACTAATTACTACCTTAAATATTTATAATTCACTTAATATTATAAAATTTCCAAAAGAAAAAAAAAAAGTGAAAAAAAATTACCCACTACTTAATTTATTGAAAATAAAGTAGCATACAAAAAGAAAAACAAAAATTATTTCGCAGTCTATACTCTAAATACTAATTACTATTTTAAATATTTATAGTCCACTTAATAATATAAAATTTACAAAAGAAAAAAAGGTTATACTCAATACTTGATTTCTTAAATGTAAAGTACCATACAAAAAAAAATGATAAATCACTCCACATTCCATAATCTAAATATTAATTACTATCTTAAATAGTTATAATCCACTTAATAATATGAAATTTACAAAAGAAAAAAAAGTGAAAAAATAAATTTACCCAATACTTGATTTATTTAAAGTAAAGTACCATACAAAAAAAAGAAAAGAAAAGATAAAGATAAATCACTTTACAATCCACAATCTAAGTACTAATTACTTTCTTGAATATTTATAATCTACTTTATAATATAAAATTTACAAAAAAAAAGTAAAAAAAAAAATTACCTGCTACTTGATTTTTAGAAAGTAAAGTACCATGCAAAAAAAGCAAAAGAAAAAAAAGGATAAATATAAATCACTTTACGTTTCACACTCTAAATACAAATTACTATTTTATATATTTATAATTCATTTAATAATATAAAATTTTTTTAAAAAAAAAAGTGAAAAAAATTTACACAATATTTGATTTCTTAAAAGTAAAGTACAATAGGAAAAGAGAAAAAAAATAAATCATTTCACAATCTAAATTTTTTTTTTGAGATGTTTCACAGTCCAAAATCTAAATACTACTTACAATTTTAAATATTTATAATTCATTTAATAGTATAAAATTCACAAAAAAAAATTTACCTAATACTTGATTTCTTGAAAGTAAAATCCTATATAAAAGAAAAAAAATACATAAATCACTTTACAGTCCACAATCTTAATACTAATTACTATCTAAAATACTTGTAATCTACTTCATAATATAAAATTTATAAAAGAAAAAAAAGTATGAATAAATTATTCATAACTTGATTTCTTGGAAATAAAGTACCATACGAAAAAAGATGAAAAAACAAATATTTTTCATACTCTAAATACTAATTATTATCTTAAACATTTATAATCCACTCAATAATATAAATTTTACAAAAAAAAAAAATTACCTTGTACTTTATTTCTTGAAAGTAAAGTATCATAAAAAAAAGATAAATCACTCCACAATTCATAATTTAAATACTAATTACTATCTTAAATATTTATAATCTACTTAATAATATAAAATTTACAAAAGAAAAAAAAAAAAAAAAAAAAAGAAAAATTCCGAAGGCTCTCTAATTATGGGCTCAGGCAATCAAATTCAAATTGAAGACCCAGTGGAATTGTATTATATTATTGGTAATAAAGGTGGTGGTGGCCTTGAATGATTAAAATTGGACAAATCTATAGCTAAGGTGCTTCTTTTGTTACGTAGGCCGTGTATATGACAAATCCATTAGAAATGGGCTGATTGCTGTCGAGGTCTAGGCCCAATTATAAGCCCAGTTAAGATTCAGTGGCCCTGGTATTGTCACAACGGTCTGTACTACAGAGTCAACGGGCTACTTTTCATTGAAGGAGCCGAATAAAAATTCTGCTAACTTGGGACAGGTTTTAATTATAGCTCATGAAGAGTGGACGTCTAAATCCAACATGGGCTTGCCAAAATATAAAATAAAACAATTAAGGCCCCAAAGAGCTAACAAGTGCCAACTGCCATGTAATAAATCAAAAAAAAAAAAAAATTTATATAGTGAATTGTCATTTAGTATATTAAATTCAAAATTTGCCATTTTAATCCGTTAACTTTGTTGTTTTAGTCATTTTATCATTGTTGTTTGAAAATCTCCGTTAACTCTCTTAAAAAAATACATTAGAGTTGTCAAAATTAATAGACGAAAAATAACAAAGTCTAAATTTAGTGTACTATAAATGATAATGCAACAAAATATATATATATATATATATATAAAAGGACAATATATATTGTGTAAATTTTATCACGTCGAAATACAAAATTATGATTATAGATAATTAAAATTTATTTTAATATTTTGATAATTAGTTGGAGAAAAATTTTAAAGTTATTGAAACTTTTTTTAGTCAAAATTGATTGAAACTTAGATAATATAATTATATCTACTATTGTGGGGGGTAAAGATGTTCGGATAAACGTTTGGGCTTTGGGTCTGATTGGTGAATACAAGTCTGTTTGGTTAGGCTCCATAGGTCCACAAGTCAGTCCGCATTATAATAGCCCGAGGAGTTGTCCGAGGAGGAGTATATTCTCGGACAGGTCCAGCAATGGCCTTGGGACTTGCTAAACGAATTAGGAGGAAGAATTCTGGAAGAACTGGTAGGTAAAAGCGTGATCCAAGTACCTTTAGAAGCAAGAGCGTGTGAGAAATATCTAAGGAAAAGGCTGCCACCACCACATTAAAGACCCTGCATCTACCTCCCTGGCCGCATTATTGGGGAAGTGACCTCTAAACAGTAGAGTTTAGCATTCCTGCTATTATTTTGAAGATTTCAAGAAGGTGGTAGATGTGACAAGTATCTAAGGGGAAGATTTGTATGACATGTGGATGAAACAGAGAAGAAGAAGAAGTATATAAGAAGATGAGAGAGGAAAGAAAGGGGAAGACCGGCTTCTTAACTAAAAAAGAACTAAGAATTGTAAATTTTTGGCATAGAAAGAGAATATTTATACAAATCGTTCTCGGCTTATGTCCGAGGAGGTCCATTTGTCATATTTGTTTATTATTTGCATGGATTGTGGCACTCTAGCCTATTAATCAACTTCCAACATCCTAATCCTAGGTTTCAAATCCATACTCTACAAATTTCATTGTATAAGGCTTAGTGGGCTTGAGCCCATCACTCGTTTTTGGGTCCAGGTACAATTGTGCATTTACAACTATCATACCGATTCATAAATTAAATATAATTTTAGTTGAAATATAGTGTTTAATTTTTTTTAAAAAATTGAGTTATAGAGTTTCAACTAAATTAAACCACCATAACAATTTATAGAATATAAACTAATAAAATATAAAGTAGTTTCATGGCTTTGGCAACGTACATGCGGGACTGTCTATGCATACATCATACCCCCCCAAAAAAAAAAAAGTTATTTGGCATGCCAAGTATAGCCATTTGTCACATGGTATGTAGGTAATTTTATTGTACCCCATTTTTTTAGGGGATACTGTACCCACTAAAAAGCAACCTTCAATACCAAATTATCAAAACATCACATTTGATGGTACTATCCTTACATTATGTAATATTAACATCACATGTGACTATACTTTTGTCACATTCAGCGGCTCCCTTATTTTTTTCTCAGATCTGATGATATCATCCTCATACTATGCAGTATTAACATCACATGTAACTGTAATTTTATCATATTCGGTGGTTCCTTTTTTTTTTTTTTTCTCACTTTGCATGGTACCGTCCTCACATTGTACAGTACTAACATCACATGTGACTGTACTTTTGTCACGTTATGATGGTTCCCTTATTTTTTTCTCACATTTGATGGTTCCATTTAGATAGTAACAATATCACATTTGATCGTACTTTTCTCACATTCGATGTTACTTCAATTCTTTCCTCACATTTGACAGTCCCATTATCACATTGGGTAGTACTAACATCACATATAACTGTATTTTTATCACATTTGATAGTTTTTTTTTTTTTTTTCATATTTGATGGTTCTATTATCACATTGGGCAGTACTAATATCACAGTTGACCCTACTTTTGCCACATTTGGTTGTACTTGTATTTTTTTTTCCTTACATTTGATAGTACCATTCTCAAATTATGTAGTAACAACATCACATGTGACTGTACTTTTGTCACATTCGGTAGTTCCTTTTTTTTTTTTTTTTTTTTCTTTTTTCTTACATTTGATGATTCCATTGTCAAATTGGGTAGTACAAACATTTTATTTGACTGTATTTTTCTTACATTCAGTAGTACTTTAATTTTTACTCACATTTGGCAGTTCTATTGTCACATTGGGATTTAGGCAGTACCAACATCACATGTAACTATAATTTTGTCATATTTTACAGTTTCCTAATTTTTTTCTCAAATATAATGGTTCCATTATCACATTAAGCAGTACCTACATCACATATAATAGTACTTTTTCCACATTCGGTTGTAATCGTATTTCTTTCTAACATTTGATGGTACTATTTTCAAATTGTGCAGTACCAAAATCACATGCGATTGTACTTTTGTTACGTTTGGTGGTTCAATTTTTTTTTCTCGCAAATGATGGTTCTATTGTCACATTAGGTAGTACCAACATCACATTTGACCATAATTTTTTCACATTTGATTGTATTTTTTTTTCTCGCATTTAACGGTGCCGTCCTCACATTGTGCAATATCAACATCACATATAACTGTACTTTTGTCATATTTGGTGCTTTCCTTTATTTTAACCATTGTCACATTAGGCAGTACCAACATCAGATTAGACCATACATTTCTCACACACGATGGTACTTTTGTCACATTTGATGGTTCCCTTTTTTTTCTCACCAATTACCATAATACTCCCAAAACTTAAAAATTGACTGAAATACTCTTAGAACGTAAAAAATGACAAAATCACCCTAAAACTCAAAACAAATTACCAAAATTACTATAAAACCCAAAACATGATTGAAATAACCATGAAACATAAAAAAAATGACCAAAATACCCTTAAAACAAAAACAAAAATGACCAAATGACCTTGAAACTTTAAAAAAGACCAAAATTACCAAAAACCTAAAAAATGACCGAAATAACAATGAAACCTAAGAAATGACCAAGACACCCCTAGGAAAAAAATGACCACATGAACTGGAAACTTAGAAATTGACCAAAATAACCTTGAAGCAAAAAAAAAGACTAAAATGACCTTGTAACATAAAAAGTGACTAAAATACTGTTAGGACCTAAAAAATGACTTAAATATTTATAATCCATACACAAAAAAGAAGAAGATAAATCACTCCATAGTTCACACTCTAAATATTAATTACCCTTTTAAAAATTTATAATTCATTGAATAATATAAAATTTACAAAAAAAAAAAAGAAATTTTTTTACCCGATACTTGATTTATTGAAAATAAAATACCACACAAAAAGAAAGAAAAAAAGATAAATTACTCAACAGTCCACGCTCTAAATACTAATTGTTATCTTGAATATTTATAATTTACTGAATAATATACAATTTTAAAAGGAAAAAAAATTCACCCAGTACTGGATTTCTTGAAAAAAAAGTACTATATGAAAAAGAAAAAAGAAAAATCACTTTGCAGTCCACACTCCAAATAATAATTAATATCTTAAATATTTATAATCCAGTTAATAATATAAAATTTACAAAAAAAAAAGTGAAATTTTTTTTACCTAGTACTTGATTTCTTGAAAGTAAAGTACCATACAAAAAGGAAAAAAAAAATCATTCCACAATCCACAATCTAAATACTAATTACTATCTTACATATTTATAATTTACTTAATAATATAAAATTTGTAAAAGAAAAAAAAAGGCGAAAAAAGCTTTTTACTCAATACTTGATTTCTTGAAAGTAAAATACCATACAAAAAGAAAAAAAAATAAAGATAAGTCAATTCGCATTCTACACTCTAAATACTAATTACTATCTTAAATATTTATAATCCACTTAATAATATAAAATTTGCAAAAGAAAAAAAAATTTACCTTGTACTTGATTTTTGGAAAGTAAAGTACTATACAAAAAGGAAAAAAAAAAGAGATAAAGATAAATCAATCCACATTCCATACTCAAAATACTATTTACTATCTTAAATATTTAGAATCCACTTACTAATATAAAATTTGCAAAAGAAAAAAAAAAGTGAAAAAAAATTCCCCAATACTTGATTTATTGAAAGTAAAGTACCATACAAAAAATATATATATGAAAAAAGATAAAGATAAATCACTCCACAATTCATAGTCTAAATACTAATTACTATTTTATATATTTGTAACCACTGAATAATATAAAATTTACAAAAGAAAAAAAAGTGATAAATTTTTTTACCCAGTATTTGATTTCTTAAAAGTAAAATACCATACAAAAAAAAGATAAAGAAAAACCACTCCATAGCTCAAAATCTAAATACTAATTGTTATCTTAAATATTTATTATCCACTTAATAATATAAAATTTACAAAAGGGAAAAAAAGTTAAAAAAAAATTACCTTGTACTTTATTTCTTGAAAGTAAAGTCCTATACAAAAAGAAAAGAAAAAAAGAAAGAGAAATCGCTCAATAGTTTATAATCTAAATACTAATTACATTCTTAAATATTTATAATCCATTTAATAATATAAAATTTACAAAAGATAAAGACAAATCAATCCACATTCCATACTTAAAATACTATTTACTATCTTAAATATTTATAATCCACTTAACAATATAAAATTTACAAAAAAAAAGTGAAAAAAATTACCTAGTCTTAATTTTTTTTAACAAAATACCATACCAAAAAAAAAAGATAAATCACATCGTACTCCACCCTCTAAATAATAATTCATATCTTAAATATTTATAATCCACTTAATAATATAAAATTTCTAAAATAAAAAAAATGATTTTTTTTTTTTTTTTTGTATCTTGTACATGATTTCTTGAAAGCAAAGTACCATATAAAAAGAAAAATAAAGAAAAAAGATAAATCACTCTACAGTCCATAATCTACATACTAATTACTATCTTAAATATTTATAATTCACTTAATAAAATAAAATTTACAAAAGAAAAAAAAGTCAATTTTTTTTTTACTTAATACTTAATTTCTGAAAAGTAAAGTATCATACAAAAAAGAAGAAGATAAAGATAAATAAATCACTCAACATTCCACACTCTAAACACTAATTACTATTTTAAATATTTATAATCCACTCAATAATATAAAATTTAGAAAAAAAAGAAAAAAAGTAAAAAGTAAAAAATAAAAATTTATACAATACTTGATTTTTTGAAAGTAAAGTACTATACAAAAAAAAAGACAAAGATAAATCACTCCACATTCCATACTCAAAATACTAATTACAATCTTAAATATTTATAATTCACTTAATAATATAAAATTTACAAAAAAAAAGTGAAAAAAAGAAATTCACCCAGTACTTGATTTCTTGAAAATAAAGTACCATACAAAAAGAAAAAGATAAATCACATCAATTCCATAATTTAAAAACTAATTACTATCTTATATATTTATAATCCACTTAATAATATAAAATTTACAAAATAAAAAAAAGTGTACCTATTTTTTGATTTCTTAATATTAAAGCACAATATAAAAAAAGAAAAAAGAAAAGAAAAAGATAAACCAATTCACATTCCAAAATCTAAATACTAATTACTATCTTAAATATTTATAATCCACTTCATAATATAAAAATTACAAAAAGAAAAAAAGTGAAAGAAATTACCTAGTACTTTATTTCTTGAAAGTAAAGTCTTATACAAAAAGAAAAAGAAAAAGAAAATATAAATCACTCCATAGTCCACAATTTAAATACTAATTATTATATGAAATATTTATAATCCACTTACTAATATAATATTTACAAAAGAAAAAAAGTGAATTTTTTTTTTCCTAGTACTTTATTTATTAAAAGTAAAGTACCGTACAAAACGAAGAAGAAAAATAAAAGATAAGTCATTCTGCAATCAACATTCTAAATAGTAATTACTGTCTTAAGTATTTATTATCCACTTAATAATATAAAATTTACAAAATAAAAAAAGATTTTTTTTTACCCTGTACTTGATTTCTTGAAAATAAAGTACCATAAAAAAATTATAAATCACTCAATATTTCATAATCTAAATACAAATTGCTATCTTAAATTTATAATTCACTTAAAAATATAAAATTTACAAAAGAAATAAAAAAGAAAAACAAAACTTATTCAATACTTGGTTTTTTGAAAGTAAAGTACCATAAAAAAAAAAGATAAATAATTCCACAATCCACAATCTTAATACTAATTACTGTTTTAAATATGGGTAATTCTACTGTATACTTCCTCTGTTTTGGGAGTAAGGTACCCACTAGTAAGTAACTTGCTGTATATGTTTTGTCATTCTCTCAAACACCTAGCATTCATGCCCACTAAAATCTTGCAACTTAAATAACATAAAGTTATAAACTTTATTATGTGTATGAATAAATAACACAGTTAGATCAATAAAAAAAAAAAAAAAAAAACACACACACACACAGAGTAATACATAAAAGTTGAACTAAAAGAAACACAAATTAAATGAAAGATATTTGACCTAAAAAAAGCACCTATTAAATTTAAGATTTTATTCTCAATAGATGAGAAAGAAGAACAACCAAAGTGATACTGACTTCTTTATGTACTCAAATAATAATAATAAAAAAAACTACTTCTACTCATCAGGAACTGCCATAACCAAATCTATGCATAGAAATTAACACTATCAATCAACAATAGAAATTACTTATGAAACCACAAATGATTTTTGATATTTACAAATCATAGTAACAAAAGTAAAATGTTATAGGGTGCCTCAATAAAGTAAAAGTGAATTCAAAGGAAGTGAAAAGCAAAGGGAAAAAAAGACATGTTAATAAAGAGAGATCCTTTTGTGTGAAAGGTGTAAGTGCACAATTGCACCTGGACCCGAAGACAACTACGGGCTCTGGCCCAATGAGCCTTAAACAATAAAATTTGTAGAGTGTGGGCTCGAAATCTAAGTTAGAAGTACTGAGAACTTGATAACAGGTTAAGAGTTATAAATACTTGTAAACAACAAACAATAATTGCCAATAAACCTCCTCGGACGTGAGCCGAGGACTATCTTTGTATTATTTCTCTTTCTTTCTTTCTTAAAGGTTACAATTCTTAATTTCTTTATTCGTTACTGACTGATCCCCCCTCCTTCTTTGGCGTTCACCCCCCTTAAATACTTCTTCTCCTGATGCTTTATCCACGTGTTGCTCTATCCACGTGTTGCTCAAATTCCCTCCCCTCTAGATACTTCTTCTCTTAGTGCCTTTGAATAGTAACCAGAAGTTTCAGTTCTACTGTTCAGGGGTCACTTCTCCATTAATGCGGCCAGGGAGGTAGGTGCAGAGTCTTTAATGTGGAGGTGGCAGCCTTTGCATATGATATTTTCCTAACACTAGTGTGTCTACAACATTCAAGGACTCTCCCCTTTAACTATTAGTCTTTCCAGAGTTGTTCCTTAACCTTCATAATGAAGCTCTGAGTTCTCTTGGATCTGTCCGAGGAGAAACTCGCCCTCGGCTGTATCCTCGGACCCTCGGCGTATGGGCCAATTCGCAGAGCTAACAAATTCTTAGCTCAAGAGCAGGTCGGCCCTCCATGCTACAGTCCAAAGGCCCATATGCCCACTTGGGTCTTTTTACTCCCCACAATAGCCCTTCAAAACTCTATTTTTCAGCATCCGAGGAGGAAAATAGGGTTTTGATCCAATGAGAACTTACCCCACACGTTTTGTAAATAAGTGCACGTGTGGAGACCGTTTCGCGTTCCAGAAGATGCCACTTGGCGGTTTTATTTTCAAAAATGCGCGCATTTACTACCGTAAGTTATACCTTGTCCCCCACGTTCAACGGTGAGATGAGCATCCAACGACCCTTGTTACTCCATGAAAATTTGGGTAGGACAAATGCAATTTCGAGGCCGCTTCCCGCACGTCGTGACGCTTCGGGAACCTGCGCCTTCATTTATTTCTTCAGAGGCTAATCCCATCAAAACATCAGTAATCACCTTTTGTCTGCAGAAATTCCGTGGAAAATCGCACAACTTGAAATTTGTAAGTTCTTATTCTTTTTCCTTAACCCTTTCTCCTCGGATCCTGTCCTCGGCCCCCTTTTTAACCATTTTCCCTCTTAGAACTTAGTCTTTCGTCCCTTTCTGATGGGTAAGTTTAAGTGTCTAGTTGATACCGCCGCTGGATGGAAGGTTTTAGAGCCAAGTATCGCATTCCCAGCGACGTAGGTTTAGAATACTGCCTGGCGGAAGTCGTGGCCAGTTCTAGGAAAACCGGAGAGGTCATCATCCCAATGGTCGCCTTAGTAGAAGGTGGGATGACCCTCCCAATGAAACCCGTAACCAGGGAGTACCTTCGCAACCACCGGTTGTGCCCCAATCAGTGCGCTCCCAATATTTTTAGAGTCTTGAGTAGCGTCGACGCTTTAAACGAGCAGATGAGTCTGAGCCTTACCTGGCACGACGTTGTTTTCATGTACGAGTGCCATAAACTTAAAAATGTAGGTTATTACATCAAATCCAATTCTAGCGTAGTTAGGTTAATCTCCTGTTTGCCAAAGTTTAATAAAGGCATGAAGGATGACTACCTCATCGTCTCAGGCAACTGGCACGACGGCCTCCACTGCCCAGTTGAGTGGGGAGATCCAGGTGCGATTCCTTAGGATCTAACTTCCCACCCCCTAACCCCACCTAACATCTAGAAATGTGCATTTGCATTTACCCAAGCGTTTAGCTTTAATTTTTACATGTTCCACGAATCTAACCATGTTTGTTTGTTTTGGTGTCTTTCTTTACAGATAAACAATACGTGCGCCCTCGTTTGAGTCATTGTAACGTTGCGGATCTGAACCGAGTGCTATGCTCAGAGGTGTTCGTGAGCGAGGACTTGCAACTTAGGGCGGCTCATCTGATACTAGGGTACGACCCTATTTCCTCAGACTTCCAGGAGATCGAGAACGCAATAATTGCGGGTGACCGGAGGCGAAGAAGGATTCACGTTGCCAGGCCGCACTTCTTAGCCGACCACGACCTTCCCGACGACCTCAATACCATTTTGTACAGCCGTCCTATTACGGCGATCCCCCTCTCAACACTCCCAAGCAACTGCCGTCCCGGAGGAGCATGTGTCCTCTTCACACATATTGGATGACGAAATAGATAACTTTCAGCTCGAGGACGTCGAAAGGCCCCGAGGAAACCAGTTCGTCATACTCTCTGACGAGGAAGAAGAGCCCATCGAGGCCTCTGGAATTGCAGGGTTAATTGTTGCCCACCCTGAAGACGACTCCGAGGAGGACATGGACAAGCTTCAGGGCCTTTTAACCAAGAGAGGCGAGAAAGTTGCTCAGAAGAGGGCGGGGGGGGGGGGGTCCCAAGCTCTTCCATCTTTGCCACCTCCCCCTCCTCCAGCCGAACCCAAACTTCCAGCCGAGGAGCCCAAAAAGAAAAGAATGGGGGAGGCCGAGGAGACTGGTGGTAAAGAACAAAAGAAACCACGACAATAACCCCAACCAGCTTAGCAGCAGAAGCTGGACAAGGGCAAAGGTCAGGCTCGCTCAGTCGAGAGTGGGGAGATCAGAGATGTGGCCGAAGTGCGCCGAGCACCGGTTACCTGGTCTCCTGATTTAAGACTGGACGACGCACCAATCTCCTGCCAGTCCAGTATCAGGGCAATCCAACAAGGCCACGCCCACCACTTGGCCGAAGTGTTGGAACGCCCTCTTCTGCTGCCCAAGGATATGGAAACCTTGGAAAAAATGAGCCAACCTCAACTGTTCCTGTCTTTAAAAAGGGAATTAGCCCAGGTAAGTTTAACTTTTTTATGAATATTCCATTTTTCATAATATCGGATTATTAATGAGTATCCTGCTACATCTAATTTTCTAACACTTCGTTGTAGGCCGTTCAAGAAGTCTTTGTGGCCGAGAAGTTTATAGAGGACACTAGGAACAAGGCTAGAGCGGAGGCAGACATTCGGATAGAGACTGAGAAGTCCCTAGGCCAGGCCCTCGCAGAAAATGAGAAACTCGTCTCTCAAGTGGCTGATCTCAAAAGAGAAAGAGACGGTGCCGAGGCCAACCTGAAGACTATGAAGACTCAAATAGAAGGGCAGCGTAAGCTTCTCCGTGAAAAAGATGAAGAGCTCTCCCAAGCCCAAAGGGAGCGCTTGGATTTGGAGCAGGAGCTTGCATGAATGAAGGAAGAAGCTGGTGCATTCAAACACTCGCTGGAGGCCGCCAAGCAGGCGAGTTATGAGGAAGGGGTAGCTGCAACAGAGGAGCAGCTAACAGAGGCTTTCGCGGCCTTGTGCCGGGAGTACTGTTAGCAAGTTTGGGGTGAAGCACTGAACGTAGCAAGAGTTCCTTCAGCCTCGGAGCTGAGGAAGTTCGAGAACGTTTGGCTTCCTCATGACATACAGGAAATAGAAGAGGCTCTTGCTGGCACTCCTGCCCTTGAGACAGCTCCTCCTACTCTTCCTCCTATGGTCCCAAAGCTCATTCCAGATCCTACAGAACCTTCAAGTTCCAATAAAGAGAAGGAAGGGGGTGGGGATGCCGAGAAGGGCTTGAGCCAGAGTGTGGAGCCCATTGTCCCTCCAACAACTACAGCAAACAAAGGGAAGCAAGTTCTGTCTCCCTTTGAGTTGGAGCTAAGAAACACCGAGGCAACCAGCACTTCTCAGCAAGACCCCCCTCCAAGAGCTTAGGACCTAGCCTAGGACTTCTCTTTCTTTGTACTCAGAACTTAGCATGTAATGTATGTCCGAATAATTAATGAAAGACAATTTTGTTTGATTTTCACTCATGTTGTATTTGTTTTACTTTATTCTTTTTGTACTTGTCGTAAAAGTTCTCATTAATACATAGTTAAAAGAAGGTCAGAACAAACAAATCTAACTCCTGGGATTGCACAATTATAACCTCCACACAGCCATGTGCATATTTGCCTTGCAAAGTAGAATACTTAAGAACCTGACAGAGAGTAACTTAGTTTGGATATTAAACAATGCCTTAGTTAAAAAAATCTCATATGATGGTTAAACTTTTGTAATCTGTGGTATTGCTTTTAGTAGGATGTAAGGTCCGAGGACCATTCCTTGCAAAAATTTGCTTAACACTTAAAGATATAGAACTTAAGATCCGAATTAATGAATGGTAAGATACTGATTTCCACAAAACGTGTGATAAGAATAAGAACAGTGACAAGATATTAAGAATAGTAACTTTAAATGTTAATTTTCCCAAAGTAGGAGGTCCGAGGACTCGGCATAACTAAGGTTCTGTTTAACAAATGATAAGATATCAATTTCCATAAGGTTTGTGGTCCGAGGACAACACTTAACCAAGTTTCTGTTTGACTCTTAAGAATAGTAACTTCAAATGTTAATTTTCCCAAAGTAGGAGGTCCGAGGACCCAGCATAACTAAGGTTTTGTTTAACAAATGATAAGATATCAATTTTCACAAGGTTTGCGGTCCGAGGACTACACTTAACCAAGTTCCTGTTTGACTCTTAAGAATAGTAACTTCAAATGTTAATTTTCCCAAAGTAGGAGGTCCGAGAACCCGGCATAACTAAGGTTCTGTTTAACAAATGATAAGATATCAATTTTCACAAGGTTTGTGGTCCGAGGACTACACTTAACCAAGTTTCTGTTTGACTTTTAAGAATAGTAACTGCAAGTCCCCGAGGTATTTATAACTTTGAACTGCTAACTAACAAAAGCACATTTTATTAATAATAATACCTTCGAAGGTTATTTACATTCCATAGGCGTGGTACAATTCTTTCATCTAGATCAGCTAGCCGATACGACCCTATGCCTGCTACTGAAACAATGCGATAGGGGCCTTCCCAGTTTGGTCCTAGCTTACCCCAAGCTGGGTTCTTAGAAGTGCCCACAACTTTTCTTAGTACAAGATCCCCAGGCGCGAGTGGCCGTAGCTTCACGTGGGCATCATATCCCCGTTTAAGCTTCTGTTGATAATAAGCCATTTGGACCATAGCTGCTTCGCGTCGTTCCTTAAGTAAATCAAGACCTTTCTCCAGGAGTCCATCGTTATTCTCTGGGCTAAAAGAACTCGTCTTCAGGGTGGGAAAACCAGATTCCAGAGGTATCACCGCCTCGGCTCCATAAGTCATAGAGAATGGTGTTTCTCCCGTGGACTTGCGCGGTGTAGTCCGATACGTCCACAGAACATGTGGGAGTTCTTCTACCCATCTGCTTTTCGTATCGTCCAACCTTTTCTTGAGCCCACTAACTATGACCTTGTTAACGGCCTCGGCTTGCCCATTTCCCTGAGGATAAGCTGGGGTGGAGTATCTATTTATGATGCCTATATCACCACAATATTTCCTAAAAGCCTTGCTATCAAATTGAACGCCATTGTCTGATATAAGCGTATGTGGTACTCCAAACCTAGTGACAATATTTTTCCAAACAAACTTCTTGGAATCAACGTCTCTGATATTTGCTAAGGGCTCAACCTCGACCCATTTAGTGAAGTAGTCCATCCCTACGAGCAACCATCTTTTGTTACCTGCTGCTCTCGGAAATGGCCCCACTATGTCCAATCCCCATTGTACAAAAGGCCAAGGACTGGAGAGAGAATGAAGAACCCCTCCAGGTTGATGAATATTAGGTGCGAACCTCTGGCATTGATCACATTTTCTGGCATAGTCCTGAGCCTCCCTCTGCATATTGGGCCACCAATAACCCTGAGTCAGGGCTCTATGGGCTAAGGACTTTCCCCCAGTATGACTTCCACAAATTCCTTCATGCAATTCTTCCAAAAACGTTTCCGTTGATTCCGGGTGTACACATAACAAGTACGGTCCCGAGAAGGATCGTTTGTACAGTTTCTGATCCTCGGATAACCAGAAACGTGGCGCCTTTCAACGTACCTTATCTGCTTCAGACTTATCCTCAGGAAGGATGTCGTTCTTAAGAAAAGATACGACCGGGTCCATCCAACTAGGTCCAAGCCTTACTAGATGGATGCGAGCCGCATTGACAGCGGTAAGAGTTGGCTCTAGCAAATCCTCCACAAGGATAATCCTGGGCAAACCCTGAGCCGAAGACGTTGCTAACGTAGCCAAAGAATCGGCATGGGTGTTTCCACTTCTAGAGATGTGAGCTAAGACAAAGGAGTCAAATTCAGCTTGCTGGCGCTTGACCTAGGCCAAATATTCCTGCATTCTTGGGTCTCTAGCCTCCATGGTCCTCGTGACCTGGCCGACCACTAACTGAGAGTCCCAGAATGCATGGACTTCCTTTCCACCCATCTTATGTACCATGTTCTTGCCCATCAAGACTGTTTCGTACTCGGCTTCATTATTAGTAGCCGAGAATGACAGATTTAGAGATTTTTCGAAGATAATTCCCTCAGGGGATATCAGGACAAGTCCAACACCAAAACCTCTCTGATTAGCTGCCCCATCCACATACATTTTCCAAGTTGGAAGGGCTGTGGCCGTGATAACACCAACTGATTTTCCATCCATGTGTGCTTCTTTCAGAGTTTCTTCTAGCAATGGTTTGGTAAACTCTGCCACCAAGTCAGCAAGGACCTGGCCCTTCACCGAGGTGCGAGGCCTGTATTTAACGTCAAAGGCTCCCAAAATGGTTCCCCACTTTCCCACCCTGCCAGAGTAATCGACGCTACGTAACACCGCCTTGAGAGACAATTGGGTCAGAACTACCACAGTGTGAGACTGGAAATAATGAGGAAGCTTGCGCGTGGCATGAACTATGGCCAGAAGTGCTTTCTCCAAGAGTAGATAGCACACCAAAACCTCATTTAAAGACTTACTAACGTAGTATACCGGTCTTTGCACCCTGTTTTCATCCCTTATAAGGACCAGGCTGACCGCGTGGACGGCCACAGCCAGATAAGCAAACAAAACCTCGTCTGCCTCGGGGCGAGACAAAATGGGTGGCTGAGAAAGATATTGCTTAAGCTTTTGGAAGGGCTAACATGTAGTCCTTTGTCCATTGAAACCCCTTCCATTTATTCAACAATTGGAAGAAAGGACGGCATTGGTCGGCTGACCGAGAAATGAACCTATTCAATGCGGCAATCATTCTGGTCAATTTCTGGATTTCTTTTGGGTTCCGAGGCAGCTGCAAATCCTGAATAGCCTTGACCTGCACTGGGTTTACCTCTATGCCTCTATGAGTAATCATGTATCCTAAGAACTTTCCAGACCCCATGCCAAAAGAGTATTTTGAGGTGTTAAGGCGCAACTTGTACTTTCTTAGCACCTGGAAGGTATCGGCCAGATCTTTCACGTGTGAAGATATTGTTTTACTCTTCACCACCATATCATCCACCTACACCTCAATGGTCTTCCCTAGTTGCTATTCAAACATTCTGGTCATCATTCTTTGGTAGGTAGCCCCAGCATTCTTCAGCCCAAATGGCATGACCTTATAGTGGTAGTTTCCCGTTGGAGTAATAAAAGCAGTCTTCTCTTGATCCTCCAACGCCAAGGGAATCTGATGGTAACCCTGGAAGGCGTCCAAAAAACTCATCCGAGGATGTCCGACAGTGGCATCCACCAGTTGATCAATACGCGGCATTGGGAACGAATCCTTGGGGCAGGCCTTGTTCAAATCTATGAAGTCCACACATACTCTCCACGTTCCATTCTTCTTTTTAACCACAACCGTATACGCCAACCATTCGGGGTAGAAAACTTCTTTAATAGCCCTAGCCCTTTTGAGTTTAAACACCTCTTCCTTCACGGCCTCAGAATGTTCTTTGGAAGAACGCCAAGGTGGCTACCTTCTCGGAACAATAGCAGGGTTGACGTTTAAATGATGACAAATGAAGCTCGGGTCCATGCTGGGAACCTCATAAGGGTCCCACACAAAAACATCAATATTGTCCTTGAGAAATTCCAACAACTCCATCTTCTTCTAGTGCGGCAAACGTATGCCGACTTAGAAGAACCTTTGTGGATCATCGGCTATCAAAAACTTCTCTAATTCCTCACAATGAGTCTCCTCTCCTGTCACCACTCTAGGTGCATCAGGAGCTGTTAACTGCTATAAGTCTTTGGTGATCAAAGCTGAAAACTCAGCTTCTTTCTAGTGCAGCACTGCAGCCATGGCTTGGCGAAGCACTGCGGCCGATATGCATTGCCTGGCCACAGACTGGCTGCCGAGGATCTCTTTAACGTATTCCCTAGAGGGGAACTTAATCTTAACATGCAAGGTAGAGGAGACGGCTCCCAGGGCGTGCAGCCATGGCCTGGCGAGGATAGCTGTATATGGGGAGTACGCGTCAACCACAATGAAATCCACCTCAACCGTTTCTGAACCAGATTAGATGGGCAAACGAATCTGTCCCTTCGGCACAACGGCTCTTCCTTCAAAGCTTATAAGTGGCGAATCATAAGGAGTAAGATCCTCCAACTTCAACCTTAGCCCCTTAAATAAATCAGGGTACATGATATCTGCACCGCTGCCCTGATCAATCATCACTCTCTTCACATCGTAACTCCCTATCCTGAGAGTGACCACAAGAGCATCGTCATGGGATTGAATAGTACCAACTTTGTCCTCCTCCGAAAATCCCAAGACGGGTAAAGTCACCTTCAACCTCTTCGGCCTACAGCCTGCATCCTCGGCCTGAGAATGGGAAACCGCCATCACCCTAGTGGGACCTGAGCCAGTCCTGCCAGGTGCAGCGAAGATAACGTTAATTGTTCCCAATGCCAGCCGAGATGGATTATTCTTCTGATTGTTCGAGCCACATTGGCTGCCCTATCCACCAGGTTGACACAAGTGCTGCTTTAGTTTTCCTTCACTAACCAGCTGCTTCAAGTGGTTCTAAAGGGTCCGACAGTTCTCGGTAGTGTGGCCCACGTCCTGATGGTATTGACAAAAGAGGTTCTGATTCCTTTTCGCAGGGTCTCCTGCCATTTTACTAGGCCACCTGAAGAAGGGCTCCTTACGAACTTTCTCCAGTAATTGGTGTACTGGTTCTCGGAACACAGTGTTCACGACCTGAGTTGCTGTCAAGCCGGATTGACTGATATAATCTCTCCTCGGCTTGTTGTTGTGGTATCTGTCCGACCTGAAATCCCTTCTCTCCTGCGGGATAACCTTTTCCTTTTCCTTTCCCTTTCCTTGCTGCTGGTCTTCCTCTACCCTTTTGTATTCATCAATACGATCCATGAGGCGACGTACGCTGCGAATGAGCTTTTTAGTCAAAGACTTTCTCAAGTCATGATCAGTAGGAAGACCTACCTTAAAGGTATTGAGCGCCACCTCATCAAAGTCACCATTTATTTCATTAAACATCTCCCAGTACCAGTCGGAATATGCTTTCAACGTCTCCTCTTCCCTCATGGTCATGGATAGTAGCGAGTCCAATGGCCGAGGTACTCTGCTACACGTAATGAACCGTGAAGCGAATGCTCTAGTAAGCTCCCCAAACGAACCTATAGACCCCGATTTAAGGCCGTTGAACCACCTCATAGCAACAGGTCCCAAGCTAGAGGGGAAAACTTTACACATCAGGGTCTCATTGTGAGAGTGCACCGCCATCCTCTGGTTAAAGTGACTCACGTGCTCCACCGGATCAGTCCGGCCATTGTAGATGGTAAAGGTGGGTTGGGTAAACCACCTGGGAAGCCTCCCTTTCTCAATCCTCCGTGAAAACGGAGATTTGGAAAGTTGGTGCAACGCCCGACTCATAGCATCGTTCCCTAAGCCCCTAGAAGGAAGCTTCTTGCGTCTGCGAGCTGGCTAGTTGTCCTCCTCACCAGAGTACATTGCACTGGGGGGTGAGCTTAACCTTGAGCTGTAGCTACCTCCCCGAACCTCCTCTAAGGAAGGATTAGATGAGGACGATGAAGACCTACGTCTGGTACGGCGTAGCTTTCTCTTCAAACGATTAATCTCCTTATGCATGGCTTTAGCACCATCCTCGTGGGTGGTGCTACCCCCGCCATGAGTATGGCTAGCCCCGGGGTATTCTGTATGAACACTTTCCTCACGATCCCTTCGACGCTCAAGACGCTCGAAAAGATCCTCCGGTGGTGACCCTGTGATTCTGCATGGTGAGAACCTAGGCCTGCCATAGTATTCTAGCTCCTTTTCAGACTAGATTTCCCACAGATGGCGCCAATTGTAAGTGCACAATTGCACCTGGACTCGAAGACAACTACGGGCTCAGGCCCAATGAGCCTTAAACAATAAAATTTGTAGAGTGTGTGCTCGAAATCTAAGTTAGAAGTACTGAGAACTTAATAACAGGTTAAGAGTTATAAATACTTGTAAACAACAAACAATAATTACCAATAAACCTCCTCGGACGTGAGCCGAGGACTATCTTTGTATTATTTCTCTTTTTTTCTTTCTTAAAGGTTACAATTCTTAATTTCTTTCTTCGTTACTGACTGATCCCCCCTCCTTCTTTGGCCTTCACCCCCCTTAAATACTTCTTCTCCTGATGCTTTATCCACGTGCTGCTCAAATTCCCTCCCCTCTAGATACTTTTTCTCTTAGTGCCTTTGAATAGTAACCAGAAGTTTCAGTTCTACTGTTCATGGGTCACTTCCCCATTAATGTGGCCAGGGAGGTAGGTGCAGAGTCTTTAATGTGGAGGTGGCAGCCTTTGCATATGATATTTTCCTAACATTGGTGTGTCTACAACATTCAAGAACTCCCCCCTTTAACCATTAGTCTTTCCAGAGTTGTGCCTTGACCTTCATAATGAAGCTCTAAGTTCTCTTGGATCTATCCGAGGAGAAACTCGCCTTTGGCTGTATTCTCGGATCCTCGGCGTATGGGTCAATTCGCAGAGCTAACAAATTCTTAGCTCAAGAGCAGGTCGACCCTCCATGCTAAAGTTCAAAGGCCCATATGCCCACTTGGGTCTTTTTACTCCCCATAAAAGGTTTAAAGGATTTTTGTGAGAGACCGTGCTCTTGGTCCCCTTTTTTAGAGTGTTAGGCCAAACCTACATGAATGGGTGGAGTCGTGTTATTGTCTCTCAAAATGGAGGTTCGACTAGTTATATTTTCCCCTTTAGATTAAGGGTTTTACAATAGAGTCGCCACTTATTTAATTATTGAGATAAATAAGAAAACCAAAATTGAAAAATTCCTCATTTTATTAATTTTCAATTGAATTTACATTGATCATAGAAAAATTACATGGTTTTGGTCCTAGATACAATCTAAGATAAAGTACATAGCTTTGTTTCCTTAGTTACAATCTAAAAATTGAAAATTACAAGGAGAAGCATTGGTCTATCAATCCTTGATCTAAGTTTGGAAGCTATGTTATAAGGTGGGAAGGTGTTAGGCACCCACCTTGCTCGGTGAAATCGGTCTTCTAGACTATAGTGACCAACATTCATATCACATTATCCAATATGTTATCAATCAATTTGCATGTTGAATTTAAAGTGTGTGCATGTAATAAACCCTAATTCAATTTATTAAGCATTTCATTTGGATTGAAAAATAAATTCTAGTGAATGTGTGTGGATGGTGATATTCTAAATTCAAGAATTTAAAAGAATTATTAAACAAACATATTTTTCATGTTTTTGAGGTGGATTTAAGATCGAAACTAGTGTTATGTATGAACATGTGATGAACAACCAAGAACATGTGAAAAACAATTAAGAACATTTAAACATATTCAAAGGAACTTAAATGATTATCGTACGTGCACAATTTGTACCTGATCCAATCACTAGATGGACCCAGGTCCAAAGAGTCTTATACAATGAAATTTGTAGAGTATGGGTTTGAAATCTAGGGTAGGGATATTGGAGAGTTGATAAATAGGCTAAAATGCCTCTGTAAGCGCACAATTGTACCTGGTCCCAAGAACAGTTACAGGCCCAGGCCCAATGAGCCTTAAACAATATGAATTTGTAGAGTGTGGGCTTGAAACCCAGGTTAGAAGTGTTTAAGGATGCGATGACAAGCCAAAAATTGCAAACACTCGGAAACAACAAGGAATATAACAAATTAACCTACTCGGACGTAAGCCGAGAACTGTTCTCGTATGATCTCTTTCTTTTCTTTTTCTTTTAGGTTACAAAAAAGGGAGTCCCCTATTTCTGTTCTAGGTTTTTTCTTAAATACTCATCTTTTTGATACTTTGTACACGTGTTGCTCCAAATCCCCCTTAGCTTAGATATTTCTTTTTTCAGTGCCTTTGAATAGTAACCAGAAGTTTCCCCTCTACTGTTCAGGGGTCACTTCCCCATTAATGCGGCCAGGGTGGTAGGTGCAGGGTCTTTAATGTGGAGGTGGCAGCCTTTATCTTTGGTACTTCTTTAACATCGTTGCTTCTAGGACATTTAAGGGTTCACCCCCTTTACCCATTGGTCTTCACCGTGTCGTTCTCTAACCTTTACAATGAAGTCCCGGGTTCTCCAGTGTCCGTCCGAGGATAACATTACCCTCGACTGGGTCCTCGGCATATGGACCGACCTATAATGCTAACAAGTTCTAAACCCAAGAGCAGGTCGGCCTTCCTTAGCATGGCCCAAAGACCCACATACCCACTAGGGTCTTTTTACTCCCCACAATAGCCCCTCAAAACTCTAATTTTCGACGTCCGAGGAGAAAAATAGGGTTTTGATTTGACGAGAACTTACTCCGTACGCTTGGTGAATGACTGCACGTGTGGAAACCATTTCGGGTCCCAGAAGATGCCACTTGGCGGTTTTATTTTCAAAAACGCGCGCATTTATTACTGTAAGTTACATTTTGTCCCCCACGTTCAACAGCGAGATGGGCATCCAACGGTCCTCGTTACTCCACAAAAATTTGGGCGGGACAAATATAATTTCGAGGCCGCTTTTCCGCACGTCGTGACGCTTCGGGAACTTGCGCCTTCATTTAATTCACTAGGGGCTAATCCCATCAAAACATCAGCAATCATACTTTACCTTCAGAAAACCGTGAAAATTTGCACACCTTCAACTTTGTAAGTTCTTGCTCTTTCTATTCTTAACCTTTTCTCCTCGGTCTTTGTCCTCCGCTGTCCTTATAAACGCCCTTCCTTTTAGAGTTTAATCTTTCGTTCCTCTGTAATGGGAAGATTCAAGTGTCTAGTTGATACCGCCGCTGGGATGGAGGGCTTTAGGGCCAAATACCGTATTCCCAGCGACGTAGGACTAGAATATTGTCCGGCGGAAGCCGTGGCCGATTCTAGGAAAGAGGGAGAGGTTATCATCCCGATGATAGCCTTTATAGAGGGTGGGATGACCCTCCCAATGAAGCCTGTAACTAGGGAGTACCTTCGCAACCACCGGTTGTGTCCCGATCAATGCCTTCCAAATGTTTTTAGAGTTTTGGGTAGCGTTGATGCTCTAAAATAGCAAATGGGTCTAAACCTCACCTGGCACGATGTCGTCTTTCTGTACGAGTCCCATAAACTCTCCAATGTGGGTTACTACATTAATTCCGGTTCTAGTGTCGTTAGGTTAATCTCCTGCCTGCCCAAATCCAACAAAGGCATGAAGGACGACCACCTGATCGTCTCTGGGAACTGGCACGACGGCCTCCACTGCCCAGTTGAGTGGGGGGATCCAGGTGCGATGCCACAGGATTAATCTCCCCACCACACCACTTCCTCTAACACACACAAAAATGCGTATTCACACTTACTTAAACTCATTATATATCTGTGTGAATCTGACCAGGCTTGTTTGTTTTGACGTCTTTTTTGCAGATAAGCAACACGTGCGCCCTCGTTTGAGCCATTGTAACGTCGCTGACCTAAATCGAGTACACTCCCATCTCCTCGTTAGCGAAGACTTGCAACTCCGAGCTGCTCATCTGATTCTAGGGTACACTCCCATCTCCTCGGACTTCCAGGAGAAAGAAAACGCCATAATCGCAGGTGACCGAAGACGAAGGAGAATAAACGTAGCCCGGCCCCACTTCTTAGACGACCACGATCTCCCTGACGCCCCTCACACCGTTTTGTACATACAGCCCATAGCGGCCATTCCCCTCGCCGTGCACTCCCAAGCAACTACTATTCCAGAAGAGCAGGTGTCTTCTTCACATAAATTAGACCTCGAGGGAAACAGTTCGTCGTGCTTTTTGACGAGGAGGAAGAAGCCACCGAGGCCTCCAGAATTGCAGGGTTTGTAGTTGCCAGACCGGAAGACGACTCTGAGGAAGATATGGACAGAATGCAGGGTCTCCTAACCAAGAGAGCTGCGAAGGTCGTCGAGAAAAAGACGGGGACATCCCAAGCTCTTCCAGCTTTGCCACCTCCCCCTCCCCCAGCTGAGCCAAAACTTCCAACCGAGGACCCTAAGAAGAAGAGAAAGGGGGAGGCCGAGGGGGCAACCAGCAAAGACCCCAAGAAACCACGACATCAACCCCCACCGGTTCAGCAGCAGAAGCTGGACAAAGGCAAAGGTAGGGCCCGCTCAGTCGAAAGCGGGGAGATTAGAGAAGTGGCCGAAGTGCGCCAAGCACCGGCCATCTAGTCCCCTGACTTAAGGCTGGATGGCGCACCTATCTCCTGCCAGTCCAGCATTAGGGCGGTCCAGCAAGGTCATGCCCATCATTTGGCAGAAGTGCTGGAGTGCCCCCTTCTGCTGTCCAAGGACATGGAGACCTTGGAAAAAATGAGCCAGCCACAACTATTCCTCTCTTTAAAAAGAGATTTAGCGCTGGTAAGTTTAACCCTTTTTAGGAAGATTCCATTTTTAACAATATTCGTAAGTTTTTTGCTATACCTAACTCCATCACACTTTGTTGTAGGCCATTCAAGAAGTCTTTGTAGCCGAGAAGTTCATAGAGGACACTCGGAAGAAGGCCAGAGCTGAACTTGAGGTCAGGCTGGAGACTGAGAAGTCTTTGGGCACGGCCTTTGCTGAAAATGAGAAGCTGATCTCGGAGGTGGCTGAGGTAAAGAGAGAGAGGGATGGGGCCGAGGCGAATCTCAAGACCATGAAGACCCAGATAGAAGGGCAGCGCAAGCTCCTTCATGAAAAAGATGATGAGCTTTCCCGAGCCTAAAGGGAACGCTCGGATTTGGAAAAGGAACTTGCGCTGATGAAGGAAGAAGCCAGCACATTCCAACGCTCTTTACAAGCTGCCAAGCAGGCGAGCTACGAGGGAGGGGTGGCAACCACAGAGGAGCAGCTGACAGAGGCCTTCGCGGCCTTATGCCGGGAGTACTGCCAGAAGGTCTCGGGGGAAGCCTTAAACGTAGCTGGAGTTCCTCTATCCTCAGATCTGAGGAAGTCCGAGAACGTTTGGATTCCCCTGGAGATACAGGAGATTGAAGAGGCTCTTGCTGCTACTCCTACCCCTGAATCAACTCTCCCTGCTCTGCCTCCGATGGTCCCACAGCTAATTCCAGATCCTACAGAACCTTCAGATTCCAACAAAGAGAAGGAAGGAGGCGGGGATGCAGAGAAGGATTTGAGCCAGAAAGTAGAGTCCAACGTCCTTTCAATGAAGGCAGCAGACAAAGGAAAGCAAGTCCTGACTCCCTTTGAGCTGGAGTTGAAAGAGACCGAGGCAACCAGCACTTCTCAGCAAGATCCTCCTCCGAGAGCTTAGGACCTAGCTTAGGACTTCTCTTTCCTTATATTTAGCCTTAATATGTAATGCATGTCTAAATGATTAATGAAGAACAATGTTATTTGATTTTCGCTCGTGTTGCATCTGTTTTTACTTTATTCTTTTTGTACTTGTCCCAAAAGTTTCCCATTAGTTCATAGCGAAAGTTTCTCAGAGTAAACAAATCTAACTCCAAGGTTTGCACAATCATAACCTCCACACAATCATGCGCATGTTATTAAAGACTTAACAGAAGGTGACATGGTGGAGATATTTAAACAATGCCTTGATTAAAAAGAAGAAAAGACCTCATATAACGATCAAACCCTTGTATTGTATAGCATCGTTTCTAGTAGGATGTAAGATCCGAAGACCATTCCTTACATAAATTTGCTTAACACTTAAAGATATAAAACTTAAGATCCGAGTTAATAAACGGTAAGGCATTAACACCCAGACACAATAAAGAGTTAACTTTGATCAAAGTTGTGGTCCGAAGATAATACTTAACCAATTTTCCGTTTGATTCTTTAGATCATTAACTTCAAATATTAATATTCCCAAATGAGAGGACATCAATTTCCCTAAGGCTTTTGGTCCGAGGAATGCACTTAACAAAGTTTCTGTTTGATTCTTAAAAATTGTAACTTCAAATGTTAATTTTCCCAAAGTAGGAGGTCCGAGGACCCGGCATAACTAAGGTTCTGTTTAACAAATGACAAGACATCAATTTCCACAAGGTTTGTGGTCCGAGGACTGCACTTAACCAAGTTTCTGTTTGATTCTTAAAAATTGTAACTTCAAATGTTAATTTTCCCAAAGTAGGAGGTCCGAGGACCCAGCATAACTAAAGTTCTGTTTAACAAATGACAAGACATCAATTTCCACAAGGTTTGTGGTCCGAGGACTGCACTTAACCAAGTTTCTGTTTGATTCTTAAAAATTGTAACTTCAAATGTTAATTTTCCCAAAGTAGGAGGTCCGGGGACCCGGCATAACTAAGGTTCTGTTTAACAAATGACAAGACATCAATTTCCACAAGGTTTGTGGTCCGAGGACTGCACTTAACCAAGTTTCTGTTTGATTCTTAAAAATTGTAACTTCAAATTCCTGAAACATTATTAAATTTGAACTGGGTACAAACAAAAGTACAATTTATTAATAGTAATACCTTCGCAGGTTATTTACATTCCATGGACGTGGTACAATTCTTTCATCTAGATCAGCTAGCCGATAAGATCCTATGCCTGCTATTGAAACAATCTGATAAGGGCCTTCCCAATTTGGTCCAAGCTTACCCCAAGCTGGGTTCCTAGCAGTGCCCACAACCCTTCTTAGTACAAGATCCCCAGGTGCTAGTGGCCTTAGCTTCACGTGGGCATCATATCTCCGTTTAAGTTTTTGTTGGTAATAAGCCATTTGGACCATAGCTGCCTCACGTCGTTCTTCAAGTAAGTCAAGATTTTTCTCCAGAAGTCCATTGTTGCTCTCGGGGTTAAAAAAACTCGTCTTTAGG
This sequence comes from Castanea mollissima, assembly GCA_014183005.1. Lineage (NCBI taxonomy): Eukaryota > Viridiplantae > Streptophyta > Magnoliopsida > Fagales > Fagaceae > Castanea > Castanea mollissima. The sequence continues at coordinate 4,748,663 of JACAVU010000010.1, read as the reverse complement.
GTGGGAAAACCAGATTCCAGAGGTATCACCGCCTCGGCTCCATAAGTCATAGTGAATGGCGTTTCTCCAGTGGACCTGCGTGGTGTGGTCCGATACGTCCATAGAACATGAGGGAGTTCTTCTACCCATCTACCTTTCACATCGTCCAACCTTTTCTTGAGTCCACTGACTATGACCTTGTTAACAGCCTCGGCTTGCCCATTTCCTCGAGGATAAGCTGGGGTGGAGTATCTATTTATGATACCCATGTCACCACAATACTTTCTAAAAGCCTTACTGTCGAACTGAACACCATTATCTGAGATGAGTGTGTGTGGTATACCGAATCTGGTGACGATGTTTTTCCAGACAAACTTCTTAGAGTCAACATCTCTAATATTTGCTAAGGGCTCGGCCTCAACCCATTTAGTGAAATAGTCTGTTCCCACGAGAAGCCATCTTTTGTTACCTGTGGCCCTCGGAAATGGCCCAACTATGTCTAGTCCCCACTGTGCGAAGGGCCAAGGACTGGAAAGGGGGTTAAGAACTCCTCCAGGTTGATGGATATTAGGGGCGAACCTCTGACATTGATCACATTTCCTAGCATAGTCTTGAGACTCCCTTTGCATATTGGGCCACCAATAACCCTGAGTCAAAGCTTTGTGGGCTAAGGACCTTCCCCCAGTGTGGCTGCCACAAATCCCTTCATGCAGTTCTTCCAAAAGCCCTTCCGTTGAGTCAGGGTGTACACACAACAAGTACGGTCCTGAAAAGGATCGTTTGTACAGTTTCTGATCCTCGGACAACCAGAAACGTGGTGCTTTTCGGCGTACCTTATCTGCTTCAGATTTGTCCTCAGGAAGGACATCATTCCTAAGAAAAGATATGACCGGGTCCATCCAACTAGGCCCAGGCCTTATTAGATGAATGCGAGGCGCGTTGGCAGTGACAAGAGAGGGTTCTAGCAAATCCTCAATGAGGATAACCCTAGGTAAACCTTGAGCCGAGGATGTTGCCAGCATGGTCAAGGAGTCTGCATGGGTGTTTCCACTCCGAGAGATGTGAATTAAGACAAAAGAATCAAATTCAACTTGCTGACGCTTGACCTGGGCCAAATATTCCTGCATCCTTGGATCTCTGGCCTCCATGGTCCCCGTGACTTGGCCGACCACCAACTGAGAGTCGGAGAATACCTGGAGTTCTCTTCCACCCATACGGTGCACCATCTTCATGCCTACCAAGACTGCTTCGTACTTAGCCTCATTATTAGTAGCCGAGAATGCCAATCTCAGAGACTTTTCGAAGATAATTCCCTTAGGGGATATCAGGACAAGCCCAACGCCTGACCCCCTCTGATTAGCTGCACCATCCACATACACTTTCCAAATCGGAGATACCGCAACTGTGATCACACCAACTGATTTTTCACCCATGGGGGACTTCTTTAGAGTTTCTTCCAGCAATGGTTCGGCAAATTCTGCCACCAGGTTAGCGAGGACCTAGCCCTTCACCGAGGTGCGAGGCTTGTATTTAACATCAAAAGCCCCCAGGATGGTCCCCCACTTTGCTATCCTTCCTGAGTAGTCGGCGCTACGCAGCACGGCCTTGAGGGGCAATCGGGTCAGAACAACCACTGTGTGGGACTGAAAATAATGGGGAAGTTTTCGCGTGGCATGAACCACAGCCAAGAGCGCTTTCTCCAAGGGCAGATAACGCACCTCGGCATCACTTAAAGACTTACTAACGTAATATACCGGTCTTTGCACCCCGTTATCATCCCTTATCAGGACCAGGTTGACCGCATGGACGACCACTGCCAGATAAGCAAACAAAATCTCATGTGCCTCCGGACGAGACAGAATGGGTGGCCGAGAAAGATATTGCTTAAGCTGTTGAAAAGCTAACTCGCAGTCCTCGGTCCATTGAAACCCTTTCCATTTGTTCAACAACTGGAAGAAAGGACGACAGCGGTCGGCTGACCGAGATATAAACCGATTCAAGGCGGCTATCATTCCTGTTAACTTTTGAATTTCTTTTGGGTTCCGAGGAGGCTGCAAGTCCTGAATAGCCTTGACCTGCACCGGATTTACCTCTATGCCTCTATGAGTAATCATGTATCCCAAGAACTTTCTAGACCCCACGCCGAAAGAGCACTTTGAGGCGTTGAGGCGCAGCCTGTATTTTCTCAGTATCTAAAAAGTGTCGGCCAGATCTTTCAGGTGTGAGGGTATTGTTTTGCTTTTCACTACCATATCATCCACGTATACTTCAACGGTCTTCCCCAATTGCTGCTCAAACATTCTAGTCATCATCCTTTGGTAGGTAGCCCCAGCATTCTTCAAACCAAATGGCATGACCTTATAATGATAATTTCCCGTCGGAGTAACGAAAGCAGTCTTCTCCTGATCCTCCAACGCCAAAGGAATCTGATGGTAACCCTGGAATGCGTCCAAAAAACTCATCCGAGGATGTCCGACAGTGGCATCCACCAATTGATCAATACGCGGCATTGGGAACGAATCTTTGGGACAGGCCTTGTTCAGATCAGTAAAGTCCACACATGCCCTCCATTTCCCATTCTTTTTCTTAACAACAACAGTATGGGCCAACCACTCGGGGTAAAAAACTTCTTTGATAGCCCCAGCCCTTTTGAGTTTGAGAACCTCTTCCTTTACAGCTTCAGAATGTTCCCTGGAAGACCGCCGAGGTGGCTGCCTCCTCGGAACAATAGCTGGATTGACATTTAAATGATGACAAGTGAAGTTTGGATCCATGCCTGGGGCTTCATAAGGATCCCACGCAAAAACATGAATGTTGTCCTTCAAAAATTCTAACAATTCCATCTTCTCCTAGTGTGGCAAAAGTATACCAACTTGGAAGAACTTCTTTGGGTCATCAGCTACTGGAAACTTCTCTAGTTCTTCACAATGTGTCTCCTCTCCTGTCAGCACTCCAGATGCATCAGGAGGCGTTAATTGCTATAAGTTTTTGGTGACCAAAGCCGAAGACTCGGCTTCTGTCTGATGTAGCACTACGGCGGATATGCATTGCCTGGCCACCGATTGGCTGCCGAGAATTTCCTCAACGTAATCCCCCGAGGGGAACTTAACTTTCACATGCAAGGTAGAGGAGACAGCTCCCAAAGCATGCAGCCAAGGCCTGGCGAGGATGGCCGTATATGGAGAGTACGCATCAACGACAATGAAATCCACCTCGACGGTTTCTGATCCGGATTAAACGGGCAGACGGATCTGTCCTTTCGGCACAACCGCCCTCCCTTCAAAGCTTATTAGTGGCGAGTCATAAGGAGTAAGATCCTCCAGCTTCAGTCTCAACCCTGTAAATAGATCAGGGTACATGATATCTGCACCGCTGCCCTGGTCTATCATCACCCTCCTCACATCATAATTTCTTATCCTCAGCGTAACTACAAGGGCATCGTCATGGGGCTGGATAGTCCCTACTTTATCCTCCTCGGAGAAACCTAGGACGGGCAAAGTGCCCCTCAACCTCTTCGGCCTACTGCCTACATCCTCGGCCTGAAGATGGGAAACCGCCATCACCCTAGTGGGACCTGAGCCGGTTCTACCAGGTGCAGCGAAGATAACATGAATTGTTCCTAATGCTGGCCGAGATGAATTGTTCCTCTGGTTGTTTGAGCCAACTTGATTGACATGCCCAGTAGGCTGACTCAAATGCTCCTTCAACTTTCCTTCACTGACGAGCTGCTCCAAATGGTTCCACAAGGTCCGACAGTTCTCGGTAGTGTGGCCCACATCCTGATGGTATTGACAAAAGAGGTTTTGATTTCTTTTCGCAGGGTCCCCTGCCATCTTTCTAGGCCATCTGAAGAAGGGCTCTTTACGAACTTTCTCCATTAATTGATGCACTGGTTCTCGAAACACAGTATTTACAGCCTGAGGTGCTGCCGAGCCGGATTGCCTGAAGTAATCCCTCCTCGGCTTATTATTGTGATATCTGTCCGACCTGAAATCCCTTCTCTCCTGCGGGATAACCTTCTCCTTTCCCTTCCCTTGCTGCTGATCTTCCTCTACCCTTTTGTACTCATCAATGCGATCCATAAGGCGACGTACACTGCGGACGGGCTTTTTCGTCAAAGACTTTCTCAAGTCGTGGTCAGTAGGAAGACCTACCTTAAAGGTATTCAGTGCCACCTCATCGAAGTCGCCATCTATCTCGTTAAACATCTCCCAATACCGATCAGAATACGCTTTCAGCGTCTCTCCTTCTTTCATGGTCATGGATAACAGTGAGTCCAATGGCCGAGGGACTCTGTTACATGTAATGAATCGTGAAGCGAATGCCCTAGTAAGCTCCCCAAATGAACTTATAGACCCCGATTTGAGGCCGTTAAACCATCTCATAGCCACAGGTCCCAAGCTAGAGGGGAAAAATTTACACATCAAGGTCTCGTTGTGCGAGTGCACCGCCATCCTCTGGTTGAAGTGACTCACATGCTCCACTGGATCAGATCGGCCATTATAGATGGTAAAGGTGGGCTGGGTAAACCTCCTAGGAAGCCTCCCCTTCTCAATCCTCCGTGAAAACGGAGATTTGGAGAGCTGGTGCAACGCCCTACTCATGGCATCGTTGCCTAAGCCCCTAGAAGGAAGATTTTTGCGTCTGCGAGCTGGCTGGTCGTCCTCCTTTCCAGTGGACATTGCACTAGGGGGTGAGCATGATCTTGAGCTGTAGTTACCCCCCCCCCCGGTTCCTCCTCTGAAGAAAGACTAGATGAGGATGGTGAAGGCCTACGTCTGGCGCGGCGTAACTTCCTCTTCAAACGATTAATTTCCTTCTGCATGACTTTAGCTCCGTCCTCACGGGTGGTACTACCTCCACCATGAGTATGGCTAGCCTCTGGGTATTCTGTATGGACACTTCCCTCACGATCCCTTCGACGTTCAAGACACTCGAAATGATCTTCCGGTTGTGATCCCTGTGACTCTGCATGGTGAGAACCTAAACCTGCCATAATATCCCTACCTCTTCTAGACTAGATTCCCACAGACGGCGCCAATTGTAAGCGCACAATTGTACCTGGTCCCAAGAACAGTTACGGGCCCAGGCTCAATGAGCCTTAAACAATATGAATTTGTAGAGTGTGGGCTTGAAACCCAGGTTAGAAGTGTTTAAGGATGCGATGACAAGCCAAAAATTGCAAACACTCGGAAACAACAAGGAATATAACAAATCAACCTACTCGGACGTAAGCCGAGAACTGTTCTTGTATGATCTCTTTCTTTTCTTTTTCTTTTAGGTTACAAAAAAGGGAGTCCCCTATTTCTGTTCTAGGTTTTTTCTTAAATACTCATCTTTTTGATAATTTGTACACGTGTTGCTCCAAATCCCCCTTAGCTTAGATATTTCTTTTTTCAGTGCCTTTGAATAGTAACCAGAAGTTTCCCCTCTACTGTTCAGGGGTCACTTCCCCATTAATGCGGCCAGGGTGGTAGGTGTAGGGTTTTTAATGTGGAGGTGACAGCCTTTATCTTTGGTACTTCTTTAACATCGTTGCTTCTAGGACATTCAAGGGTTCACCCCCTTTACCCATTGGTCTTCATCGTGTTGTTCCCTAACCTTTACAATGAAGTCCCGGGTTCTCCAGTGTCCGTCCGAGGATAACATTACCCTCGGCTGGGTCCTCGGCGTATGGACCGACCCATAATGCTAACAAGTTCTAAACCCAAGAGCAGGTCGGCCTTCCTTAGCATGGCCCAAAGGTCCACATACCCACCAGGGTCTTTTTACTCCCCACAGCCTCAATCTATGCAAATAATAGATGAATATGACAAAAAACTTTCCTCGGACGTAAGCCTAGGACCACGTGTATTGCCTTTCTCTCTTTAAGCAAAAGATTACAATTGGTCTTCAAGTTTTTCGTCCCCCTCCTTTCTTCATACCTCTCTTGTCCTCTTATATCCATCTTCTTCTTTTCTTTTCTCTCCCACGTGTAGCACAGATTTTCCTCACAAATACTTGTCCCATCCACCACTTTCTTGAAATCTTTAAATAATAGCTGGAAGGCTGAATATTACTGTTCAGAAGTCATTTCTCCATTAATGCGGTCAGGGAGGTAGATGCAGGGCCTTTAATGCGGTGGTAGCAGCTTTTTTCCTCAGATATTTCTCGCACGTTCCTCCTTCTAACGAGTGCTTGGATCACGCCTTTACCCAACATATCTTCCATAATTATGTCTCTAAATCCTTTAGCACGTCTTATGACCTTTACTGGGCCCGTCCGAGGAGATACTCCTTCTTGGACAACTCCTCTGCCCCTTGTAGCGCGAACTGACCTGTGGGCCTCGAAGACTCTGATTGAACAGACTTATATCAACAAACTAGGCCCAAATGTGCATTTAAGCAATTTTGCCCCCCACAATTGTTATCATGCTTTAATCTTAAACTCTCATCATGATATTACAAAAAAAAAAAAAAAAAAACAATTAGGGAAAGGATTATATATTCATGCAAGATCCAGATGGTGGATGAGGAGATTCTTAAGGGAAGTTCTAAGGGTGGAGGAAAAGAAGAGTTAGGAGGGGAAGAATGAGTCTCACTCAATAGCTTGAGTCTCAAGAAAACTAAGATATGACTGGACTACTCAACTTCCTAGAACTCAAGAGAGGAGAAGAGAGGAAGGTTTTTGTGTTTTGGAATGAAGGAGAGGAGAGGTTTATATAGTAGTGGTGGAGGAAATATGAATGGAAGACCATTAATGAGGGTTAATAAAGTATCATGAACCTAGACCTCATTTTAGCCTTGGGGGAAATCTAGAGCGTTAAATGTATAGATTAGTGAGAGTGAGGAGCAAGCCAAAATTCGGTTTTCTCGTTGCTGCTGTAACAGCCTGTAGAGCCAAATTTGAAAAATTATATCTGACTCAATTCTGATTGGAATTGTCTCATTCTTGTGCTCAAATTGAAGCCTCAGATGTCTAATTTCTAAGAAAATTAACCTCATTCACAGATTCAAAATATTCTGAGAGATATCGATGAAATGGTGAGCAGAAGTCATTTGTTAAAAAAAGGAAATTGATTCCAAATTTACTATAATTAAAATATAATTGCACAAATTACTCATTAAATAATTAATGTTTAATTATCTAGTTAATTAGGTGTATGCAACCTTACCATAAAATGTAGTCTTAATTAATTAAATTATGACATATCATTAATCTTAAATTGATTATAATTATAACCAATTGGAATCAATTGTTCATAATCACATATAGTTGGACTCAATTTGTGATAGTGCATCTTGGCCATTAAAATTTGATTTGATGATAACTTCAATCTGATGGTCCGATTAGGGCTTATGACCAATCGATTTGATCGTTACAACATCAAGATCATTTTGGTGACATGAGATTAAGGATCTAATGACCAGAATCAAGATGCATATTTCCAAGGCAAAATTACCTTTTTACACTCCATGTGAGGTCAAATGTGGGTTGCAAAATGGGGTGTCAACAATTTCTCCAAAAACCAAGAAAAAGAAGATGAAGAATTACCAATTAGAGGAATATAAACCATATTGTGCCAATTAGCAAACAACTGATCAGGGACGAGTAAAAATCAAACCTGAAAATTAAATTAAAATGATTAAGTAAAAGAAAAAGTATCAAACCATTCTTCATGACTCGAGGAAGGTCATTTAAGTGTAAGATTTGATCTTTCTAGGGTTTTCTAGTGACTTAAATCAATAAATAGGAAAAGGATTAAAAATCAAAACCACGATTTGAATACCAAACAGAAAAAGAAAGAAAGAAAAGATAAAGATAAATCACTACATAGTCCACACTCTAAATACTAATTACTAATTTACTGAGTACTTGATTTCTTGAAGTAAAGTTTTATACAAAAAGAATAAGAAAAGAAGAAGAAGAGAAAATCACTCCGCAGTCCACAGTCCACTGTCCACAATCTTAATACTAATTACTATCTTAAATATATATAATCCACTTAATAATATAACATTTACAAAAGAAAAAAAATGCAAAAAAAAAAAATACTCAGTACTTGATTTCTTGAAAGCGAAGTACCATACAAAAAGAAAAAGAAAAGAAAAATCACTCCAGAGTCCACACTCTAAATACTAATTACTATTTTAAATAATTATAATCCACTTAATAATATAAAATTTATATAAGAAAAAAAAAGTGAAAACAAAATTTATCCAGTACTGAATTTCTTGAAAGTAAGTATCATACAAACAGAAAAAGAAAAAAAGAAAAGATAAAAATAAATCACTACACAGTCCACATTCTAAATACTAATTACTAGCTCAAATATTTATAATCCACTTAATAATATAAAATTTACAAAATAAAAAAAATTGAAAAAAAAAGATTTACCTAGTACTTGATTTTTTGAAAGTTAAGTACTATACAAAAAGAAAAAGAAAAAAAAGTATAAAGATAATCACTCTACATTCCACACTCTAAATACAAATTGCTATCTTAAATATTTATAATCCACTTAAAAATATAAAATTTACAAAAGAAATAGAAAAAGAAAAACAAAATTTATCCAATACTTGATTTCTTGAAAGTAAAGTATCATACAAAAAAAAAAAGATAAATAATTTCACAGTCCACAATTTTAATACTAATTACTATTTTAAATATGGGTAATTCTACTGTATACTTCCTCTTTTTTGGGAGTAAGGTACCCACTAGTAGGTAACCTACTGTACATATTTAGTCATTCTCTCAAACACCTAGCATGCATGCCCACTAAAATATTGTAACTTAAATAACACAAAGTTAAAAACTTTATAATGTGTATGAATAAATAACACAGTTTGATCAACAAAAAACACACGCACACAGTAATACATACAAGTTGGACTAAAAGAAACACAAATTAAATGAAAGATATTTGACCTAAAAAAAGCACCTATTAAATGTAAGATTTTATTCTCAATAGATAAGAAAGAAGAACAACCAAAGTGATACTGACCTCTTTATGCACCCAAATCAAATTAGAAAAAACTACTTCTGCTCATCAGGAACTGCCATAACCAAATCTATGCATAGAAATTAACATTATAAAACAACAATAGAAATTACTTATGAAACCACAAATGATATTTGATATTTACAAATCATAGTGACAAAAGCAAAATGTTATAGGGTGCCTCAATAAAGTAAAAGTGAATTCAAAGTGAGTGAAAAGCAAAGGTAAAAAGACACGTGAATAAAGAGAGATCCATTTGTGTGAAAGGTTTAAAAGATTTCTCCAAAAACCAAGAAGAAGAACATGAAGAATTAACAATAAGAGGAATATAAACCATATTGTGCCAATTAGCAAACAACAAATCAGGGAAGAGTAAAAATCAAACCTGAAAATTAAATTAAAATGATTAAGTAAAAGAAAAAGTATCAAACCATTCTTCATGACTTGAGGAAGGTCATTTAAGAGTAAGATTTGACCTTTCTAGGGTTTTCTAGTGACTGAAATCAATACATAGGAAAAGGATTAAAAATCGAAACCACGATATGAATACCAAACACAGAACTCAAGGAGGCAGAGCCATGAAGGTTTGAGAGAGACAGCCAGAGGGAAGAACCCGTTAATTAGAGTTCTCTCAAGCACTTGGTAAAAGAAGAACCCATATGTTTTGTTTTTTTTTTTTTGAGTTTCATAAAAAACCTATATGATTGGTAGTAGGTATTTTATTGAAATTAAATAAACGGATCAGTTTAAAATAAGTTGTATCTATAACTAAGATTTAAGTAGATATCGTACTTCAAAAAAATATAAGGTACCGTAGAATGACACTGGTATTGACAAATGGGATAACTCCACGTTCATAATACTAAAAACGTATTTTTTGTTTTTGTCTCATTAATCTATTATTATATTATATTATATTATTTATTACACATTCTGAAATTAAAAGGGAATGAGTCTATTAGCAAATTTTAATGAAGAGAGTAAAAGAGATATTTGTGTCATTTGATGCTTTTAGTTGTTTTACTAACTAAACGACAACACTTGCTTTAATTCCTTAGTATTCGTATATATACTTATATTAAAATTCAGTTAATGAATATATAGTACCAAATATCTGAATAATAAATAAATAAATAAAGATCTGTATGCTTTACGCTATCTTCAATTGTTGCTGCTACGTCTTTGATTTGGGTTTCGATAATCTCTCCCCAATAATTTGCTTTTTGGTTTGCACACCACATACCATTCGTTCTTATCTTTGAGTAAGTTTCACATTCTCTCTCTTTCTCTCTCTCTTTTATTTTTGTTTACTGAATCATATATCATATTGCTTGCTAGTTTATTTTCTTTCGTCAACCCAATTCCTTGATCCATTGCTTTTCCAATCGTTATGGCTCATTCTTTTGCTTGATTTCTTTTCCAGCTTATTGGGTTTGTTTATTTTTTGGTAAAGTTTTAATTTTTAGTTTTTTTTTTTTTGGAGTTAATCTATGTGGGTATGGGTTATCTGGGTTATTGATTTGTTGCTTAGGGACAGTTTTTGAATAGCTTCTTTTGTTTACAGTAAGTGGTTGTGTGTGTGTGTGTGTGTGTGTTTGTATTCGTTTCTTTTAATCCTTGAATTTGTCATAACATGTTATTTGTTTTTTTTTGGACTGCTTCAGAATTCATGTTGGTAGTCTTTAACTGAGTTTGGCAAAGAGTGGGCTTTTTCTGGTTATGGATTGTTTTGGATGGAAGTGGAATGTGAAAAGAGGGATCGGGAGGTGGGATTTATTAGTTTGACATTTTTGCTGAGAGAGATGGATTTGCAAAGTAATCTTCAGCCGGAATCGGGAAAACTGGAACAAATTGTTTCACAGTTTTTGTTGAAGAGCTTACATATCATTCTAGACTCAAGGGTTCCTTCTCTTCGTCCACATGATCGTAGTGGTGATCTGTCGTTGGGTCTCAGGTCAGAAAGAGTGACAAATGGTTCAACTTAGTACTAGGTGACCGCCCTGCTGCTCTGGATAACTTGAATTTCTGGCATAGGAATGTGATGGATCCAATGATAATTGATGTGATTCTTGTTCACCATGGGTCTAATTCCCCATCTATGGCAGTAGGGGGATCTGTTGAGACAGTTATAGAGAGGTGGGTTGTTCAGTATGAATATCCACGAGTCGTAGCTGCTCAACCTAGTGAAAGTTCTGCCTATTACAAGAAAACATATAAGAAGTCGATAATTCTTTTACGGGCTCTTTATTCACAAATGAGGCTACTCCCAGCATATAGGATCTTTCGGCAGCTAAGTACATCAAGTCGGACATATAATTTTGATATCATTTACAAGGTGTCTTCATTTAGTGATCCATTCTCAAGGGCAGAGGAAGGAATGATGGAGGAACACAGTTTCCCTGCTGTAGAGGCCTACCCTGGCCGCCTTTGCATATCCGTGACATACCGTACAACGCTATCTGATTTCAACCTTGAGCCCTCAACCTCAATGCCACCAAAGATTATAACAGATTATGTTGGTAGCCCCAACACTGACCCTTTAAGGTCGCTTCCCTCCTCGGGGAAGGGTGTTAGTGCTACCTCCTTTACATTGAGAGGAGTACAAGCTCCAGCTCCTGTGCCATCACAACGTCCACATAGCTGGACAAGTGGCTTCCACAGAGCAGCTTTTTCTGCACAGAATCAACCCTTTGTTGGATCCCCACCTGCATATTACCCATCTCCCATGCCATATGATTATCCTTCTCCACCTGCATATTATCCATCTTCCATGCCATATGATTATCCTTCTCCACCTACAGATATTCATGGCAATAGAGTTCAACATTATAGAGCGCCAACCCATCAAAAGGGTATCAGTTATGATGATTATCAACTTTCTCCTCCATTCTCGCCATCTCCATCCCCGTCTTCCCCATCATACATTTCTAATGCTTATCCTATGCAGACACGTGTACGCTCAGAAACTGCCCCTGTAAGTATACCACTTCCAATGACGAGCAGAAGTTTTAGACACCTTTCTCCCAATTCTTCTGATCCAAATAGAAGTTCTCTTCCGCCTTTATCTCCCAGAAGCAGAAGGACTGATCCTTCATCACAGGAGTCTCCATCTGGAATCACATACTTTAGGAAAATAGAGTCTTTAAGGTCTGGCGAGATGCAGCCTGTGACAGCAAATCATTATACTGGTCAGAAGGTAGTCCCGATTTTCCAATCCTGATACTTTTAGTATACATCCCACTCCTGAAGTTTTGTAATATTTTTGTGGTTATCTGATAAGACCAATTATTACGTGTTTCATAGGTGACCAGAGATAGCAAAGATGATTCAGGGCGGTTCTCAGGATTGTTATCTTCCAGTGGTTCACCACGTGTTGGATTTCTAGAAGCTCCAGCAGATTATCTTTCCAGGACGAATTTGATGATATCGACTTTTCATATCCCTTTGATGTTGATGATGTTGATACATCGGATTTTCATGCCAGGTACTTCAGTATACCTCATAACTATAGTTTTACAAGTCATAAACCATCTTCTGCTTAGTATCAATGTTTTTATGCCAGTAAAATAGTACTTTTCAGAGGTTTTATTTAATTTCCCCAGCCACTTTCCCTGCACCCTTCTTAATAGTTCTCCTGCTGTTGGTTATAACTTATAGGATTGCAGCTTCTTGAGCTGCTTGGTTACTATATTTTGAGGAATAATCACCCTGGAAAAAGGGTTTTGAAATTGAAGTTTGTTTGATTTTAATGGTCTGAATATAACAATAAATTATCTCACAATCTTGATTTGCATTTTATGATGGAAAGGAAATGGCTTGGTTGGATCGGGTCTGATCATCATTCACTGAGAGCAGTTATGCTTGGGGTCTGTCTTCTTCTTCTTTTTTTGTCGTAGTTGAGGAATCTATTTGGACTAGGGAAGCCTGTAATACCATCTTTAGCATGTTTCATGGTAAAGAACTTAAGTAATGGAAAGAAGGAAGGAAGAGGAAAGGAGGAAGAAGGAAGTACAAATATAGGCAAGCTTAAAGCTTACCTGATGGTTGCAATGGTGGTCTTTAACTGATTCATAATGTTAGTATTTTCATTACATGAAAGCAGAAATAAACAAGTTGAGAGAGAGAAACACCCAGCCAACACTCTTGGGCCTGTTAGGTAATGTAATGAGAAAATTGTTTTTCAAAAACCTGTGATGCAGGAGCATAACCAAAAGTTATTTAAATATTTCATTTTAGGTTTTCAATGGACAATTTTAGGATTAGTTGTTTATCATTAGCATTTGTTTAGGATTTTCAAATTAGTATTTGAGATTGTTTAGGATTATAGATTAGTATTTGAAATTGTTTAGGATTTGTTTAGAAGAGTTTATCCTTATCATTGTGATTCCTAGAAGTTGCATTTAAAGCTTTAGATGATTTCTTTTGTATTTTCAGACTATGATTATTATTATTCAGATTCTTTGCAAAATTTGCTTTGCGTTTGTTTGGTGGTGAATCCATACATCTTAGGTGGGAAGCCTAAGGTCAACTGTAGGACTAATCTAGGTGGGAAGCCTAGGTTGTCCTGCATCAAGTCATCAACCTGTTTTTAAGAATAAAAATTCAAAACCATTTTGTGTTGGTTTTTGATGAAAACACACCTGGAAAGTTGTAATTAAAGTAAAAAATTCTAGAAGTAGAACACAAAAAACACGTTTGGATGGGCAATGAAACAATTTGTTCTCTTTATTTCTTTTCTATTATGTATTTCTCCATTTCTCTTTCTCTTCTCAGTTTCATCATTTATTAACATCTCTCTCTCTCTGCGGTATTATTTTGAACTTGGTTTGTTACATGTCCATTAATGTGTTGCATACAAGAATCCAGTTTTAGTTTCATTTGGTTTCCTTTCTGCAACATAATTATGTTCTAACTTCAGACTACCTTTTATTTGTCAAACAATGTTCAAACCGCCCTCTCCTTTTAATATACTGTTTCCTTCCTGATATTTATTCTGGTATACCTTTGATACTTTTTTACATTGGCAACTAGCAACATCAAAAGCTTTAGTTCTTCTAAATGGATACAGTACTATGCTCTCTCTTGTTGGATTCTGACTAAGAAGCTTTGCATTGTTAAGACACTTTCAAAAGAGATGTTGATCTGTTAAGTTCTTGACAATTCAAGACTTAAGAAGATAAGGGAGTTACTTCGAGGGAACTGACCTCCAGAATTAAGAACACAAGAAGTTGAAGTTATGAGAGAAGATGAGAGAGAGATAAGGGAAAAGAGCAAATAGCTGAGTAGTTTCTTTGTTAACTCCTTCAATTGTGTACTTACAACTTATATACCCGAGCCTCTCTCTATTTCTCTCCAATTAACAACTAACAAACCAAAACATTAACTAACTTCTCATGCCAGCTCACTTATATGCCAGCTCATTACTAACTACTTGCACCGACTAACAATTACAAGTAAAATATCACTGACTAAAATATCTAGTCAACACAATACAATCCAGCCAATTAAAATATCAATGACTAATACAAATCAATCCAGATTAGACTATGCCACTGGGATTCCTAACATGATCTTTCTTGTATACCTGCCTGTGAAACCCTGGAAGGAGGCCTCTTGTCCTCCACTAAGCTGTGAAAAAGGCAGAAAGTATTCATAGCTGTAGTGATTTAAACAAGAATAATCATCCGAATCATTCATGAATGTCTCAACCGTAGTGATTTACACATTGATCTACTTGTCACTGGCCTGATCTTGGGCCTTGACTTATCTTTTGTGGACGTGGAGACTCCATAATGTACACATTACACAAAGAGCTGGGCATGTTAAGTCTTTGTTGTAGTACAGTTGAGTGAGTTTGCTTTATCCTTAGGAACTTGAAGCACACCTTGTGATGCATATGGTTTACCAAACTTCTGTTTTCTTTATTATTGACAGGAATTTTTTTTGTAAGATCCTATGAATTGATTAAAACCTTAGATTCACACTACAACCATAATGATTCAATCGTACCTATTTCTAGTCAAAGTTGCTTTGTGGAGGAGGCTATATTTGTCGAATGAGGTTTTAGGATGAATCTGGCTTTTAAGGACTTTTCCCTACTCTTAAACACATGGCACACTAAAAGTCTGTGTAAAGCCCCCTGATAAGTCCATTGGTTCCTGGCTTGCGTTACTTTACTTGTCCCTCATGCACCTGCCAGTTGCATGTCTGTTCTCTGTATATTGGATTCTCAATTTGGTCCCTTGCCAGCCACAACCCAGGGATTTGACATTTCTCTCACTTGCCAAGTGCAGGCAGCAGTTTCATATTTTATCTGACCATCATGCATCTGTCAGTTGCCTAAGTATTCTGGTCTTAGTGTTCATGGGGAATGGCATTGTGCTAGCTGTGCACTGCTAGCCTTCCTTGTTCAGGAAGATAAAGTAAATACAACCAAAGTTGTGGACTATTGGTTCCACACACCCCCACCCCCCCCCCCCCCCCCCCCCCCCCGGCTCTCTTTTTCTAACAGGAGTTACTGCTTGGTGATTTAATCTTTCCAAATATTTCCTCCCTATTTAGTATTATAGGTCTAAGAATAAAAGAGATCACGATTCTTGATGGGTGACGTCTGAGCTCTAATTTATCAGCTTGAGAACACATCAAGAATATATTTTTTTGGAACTAACACAGTTGTATGCTTATTTAAATTAATCCATTTCGGTCATTTTTTGCTTGTACATGAGTTTGTGGTTACGCAATACTCTCTTCTGGCATTTTCTTAGGCTCTAGATCTGCATTCACATTTATTGTATTGTCTTTTTAGAATATGTGTGTGATTTACAGCTTTAGTATCATTTTGTTTTTACTTGGTGTAAATATTTGGGTGTACAGTCAGAATCTCGATGGGAAAAAAGCTTCGGAGTTTACTTCACAGTCATTGCCAATTGGTAGAAAATCACAAGATGCTGCTGTTGGTGAACTTGTTCGCATGCTGAGGACAGCACCTCCTTTGCGCCAAGATCCAAGTTGTTACTCATCCCACTCAATGAAGACGGAGCTTGAAGGAGGAGTTGCTACAGCTTCTGGATTCTTTATGCCTCGGAAGGCAGTTGATGCACTTGAGGAGCTCAGGAGTTTCAGAGATATGAAAGACCTTCTACTCTCTAAGAGTGGGAGGGTGATTAGCAAAGAAGAAGCTTGAGCCTGTTGTTGCTTTGATGGTTTCATCTTTGTTTATAGAGAGAAAGGAGATGGAGTTGCTGCCATTGAATACGAACAGAAGCACTGTCACAATTCATGGTTTTTCTGTTTCAACAGAATGGAAACTTCAGCATTAACAGATTATGTAAATATCATAAATGAAAATTGTTACTGGATTTTCATGACGATTACTATGCTAAAACGTTTCTTGACCATTAATATATTAATGTGTACAGATAAAATTTCCAGAGCTGGTTAGCTGCAGCTAGCATATTATATCTGCTTTTTAAGACTTTAGGAAGAAAAGTAAAGCCTACAGTAAGGTTTTCTAAGAAACACGAGAAAAATGCAATGACTGTAAAAACTGCTGGAAGTTCTTTGCATTCGATGCTTCAATATTGTACAGGCTGCATAGTTTGAACAAAATCTTTCTCCAAACTAGTTTGGAAAGAGACCTTACAAACTCATCATATATATTCATATTGATTGTGAATTGTGAAAATCTAACCATTAGATTGTATGTTCTTATTACATTCTTAAAGTTTATAAAATTTCAATAAAATCAAAGATCAATTGCTATGTCATCAAATAAATGTTATAATTTCAAGTTTTTGTAATCTAAAGTTGTATATAAAAATTAAGTTAATTGATCAAATAGTAAATAATATCTGATTTGAATGAAATTTGATATGTATGTTAAGAACGTGAGGAACATGAAATTCGATAGTTAGATTTTCAAAATTCACACCAAAGAAATATATGAGATGAGAAGTTTGAAGAATTTTTCTCAAAACTAATTTAGAGAGAAACTTTGTCCGCATAGTTTTTTCTGGAACTAAATAGGATACTCCAATGGGTATGTGTGTACAGCAACCATAACAAGGTAAAGCCTGACTGCTAAACAGGTTATTAGTTATGTACTACAAAAGACAACATAAAAGACTCAGTGGCCACGGCTAAGAGTCTGCTTGTGGCAGTTGGGGGAAAGGAAAGGAATATGATTGTAAATTTCATTCCATCAATTTTATGAAATTTCCAGATTTACCTTGATTTGATATATATTTCCCAGAAACAAAAGCAACGGTATATTGACTACCTATAAAATTACACTTTAAGACAACGATGAAACTCACACGTTGAAGCTGTAAACTGCATTTTTAAGTTTCTAGGGTTCTTGAAGTCACTTTTATATTAACTTCTTGTAATCTGCATGATTTTTGTTGTTGTTGGTTGTTTTTTTACCCCTTGATCAAGGCACGGGGTAATGCTAATACTTGTACTATAAATAGTCGAATGCGAAAACCAAGTTCACAACATTTTTTATTTTTACAATTGTTGAGGTGACAAATTATGATTGGTGTAAAGGAAAAAGTGATGAAATTTGTTAGGTCTGTAGCATGGTTGCTAATACGAATACATACTAATACCATAGTGATGCATGGAACCAAGTCTCAGTCATAAAAATCTAGAGTCCAGACCTAGCCTTAACTGCGCATGGGACTAGATAGCACTAGAACAACCTTAATTGCACACAGTCAGTGTCTCTGTTCAAATACTTCGAAGTTCTTGTCTACTTCTACGTCAATACATTGGAAAAAAATAGTGGCGGCCACGTTCAACCTAGGGTGTTCTCAGGAACACCCTAACTTGAAAAAAAGAAAAATTATATATAACAATTTAAAATTTTTATTTGTTTACCCTTAAAAAAAATTAGGAACACCCTCAAATATATATATATATATATATATTTTTTTTTATTTATTTGTCCTACTTTCAAGCAACAAAAAAAAAAAAGGCAAAAAAAAAAAAAAAAAATTTGAACTAAAATATGAAAAAAAAAAAATTATAACAAAGCAAGCTCACTAGGGAAAAAAAGCTCAACATCAACCCTAAACAACAAATGGTAAAGCAAACTCAATCTAAAGAAAAAAAAAAAAAAAGGTAAAGCAAACCCAATAGATTATAGATGGTAAAAACCCACGGATTCTCAAAAAAAAAAAAAAAAACCAAAACCCAATACACACGTTCACCGATTCATCAAGTAAAGTAAAAACTAAAATTAGAAATCTAACCTAAAGAAAAAAACCTTCATCAGTCATCAACAACAACCAACAGACGACGCGAGCTCCAGAGCACATCGGTCATTACATCGAGCCTCAAACTTGAGCTCTAGAGCACATTGGGCATCAGAGATTGATCATGCCTCAATGTGCTACCCAACGGCGCCACCCCTCAGCTCAACCTCAAGCCTCCCTACTCCCTCAACCTCAAGGCATTTCATCTTTTTCTCTTTTACATATACAGGTTAATGAGTTTCTCTCTTACATATACGGTGGTGTGTGGTGACAGTGATTTGAGACTCCCTATCTCTCTCTCTTTGAGACTTTATCTGATCCTCTTTGAACTATGATTGGCTGATTGCTTAGTTTTACTTTATAACTTTATTAATATTTGCCTCTATCCGTTGGAATTGGTAAGATACAACTAATTATCTTTTAGTGTATTGTGATTTGTGATTGTGAATTTATCTGATTGACTCTTGTGATTGGAGGCAATGGGGATTGTCTAATGAGTGGGGGTATAGGGTTGGGGTGTGATATTTGAATTGAGGGAAGTAAATGCACATGGGGTGTGTGCTAGTGCAACTAATAAACAATAATTTAATTAACCAATAATTAATTAGGAGAAACAACTAATAAAAAATAATTAATAATTTAATTAACCAATACATTATAAAAAACAAACAAATTAAATTATGTTAGGCTAGATAACAATTAACAATTTTATAATTTATGAAACAACAATATAACAAATTATAGTTTATAAAAGACAAACAAATGAATGAAAGAATTAAACAACAATAATTAATAATTTTATTAATATTTCAAATGAACTTATAATTTATTGTTTATTCTTTTGCTAGATTTTAAAATATAAAAACTCGTAGAAAGTGTAAGTGCACAATTGCACCTGGCCCCAAGAACAGTTATGGGCTCAGGCCCAATAAGCCTTAAACAATATGAATTTGTAGAGTGCGGGCTTATAACCCAGGTTAGAAGTGTGTAAGGATTTTATGACAAACTAAAGGTTGTAAACACTTGAAAAGAATAAGTTATATCGCAAATCAACCTCCTCGGACGTAAGTCGAGAGCTGTTTTTATATTATTTCTCTTTCCTTTTTTTTCTTTTTTGGGATTACAAAAATGAGAGAGAGAGAGAGAGAGAGAGAGAGAGAGAGAGAGAGAGAGAGAGCACGCGCCTCTTCCTGTTCTAAACCTTTCCTTAAATACTCATCCTTTTGATATTCTGTACACGTGTCGCCCTAATTCCCCCTTAGCCTAGATATTTCTTTTCTCAATGCCTCTGCATAGTAACTAGAAGTTTCACTTCCACTGTTCAGGTGTCACTTCCTTATTAATGCGGCCAGGGTAGTAGGTGCAGGGTCTTTAATGTGGAGGTGACAGTCTTCAACTTGAGTATATCTCCAACATCGGTGCCTCTAGGTTGTTCAGGGGTTAACCCCTTTTAACTATTAGTCTTTACCATGTCGTTCCTCAACTCTTACAACAGAGTCTATGGTTCTTCTGTGTCTGTCCGAGGATCAATTCACCCTCGGACAGGTCCTCGGGTTCTCGGCATATGGGCTGACCCATAATACTTACGAATGCTTAACCCAGGAGCAGGTCGGTCTTTCTTAACACGGCCCAAAAGCCCACATACCTGCCAAGGCCTTTCTACTCCCCACAATAGCCCCTCAAAACTCTGATTTTCTACGTCCGAGGATAAAAGCAGGGTTTTGACCTGACTAGAACCCACTTCGCACACTTGGTGAATAATAGCACGTGTGGAAACCGTTTCACATCCCAGAAGATGCCACTTGGCAGTTTTATTTTAAAAAATGCGCGCATTTATTATCGTAAGTTACATTTTGTCCCCCACGTTCAACGGTGAGATGGGCATCCAATGGCTCTCCTTACTCCATGAAAATTTGGGCGGGACAAATATAATTTCGAGGCCGCTTTTCTGCACGTTGTGACGCTTCGGGAACTTGCGCCTTCATTTAATTCCCCAGGGGCCAATCCCATCAAAACATCAGCAGTCACATTTTACCTTCAGAAAACCGTGGAAGTTTGCACACCTTCAACCTTGTAAGTCTTACTCTTTCTATACTCAACCCTTTTTTCCTCGGATTTTGTCCTCGGCTATCCTTACAATTATTCTTTCTCTTCAAGTTTCATCTTTCGTTTGTCTATAATAGGTAGATTCAAGTGTCTAGTTGATACCGTCGCTGGGATGGAGGGCTTTAGGGCTAAGTACCGTATTCCCAGTGACGTAGGCCTAAAATATTGTCCGGCGGAGGCCGTAGCAGATTCTAGGAAAGAGGGAGAGGTTATCATCCCAATGATAGCCTTTATAGAAGGTGGGATGACCTTCCCGATGAAACCTGTAATGAGGGAGTACCTTCGCAACCACAGGTTATGTCCCGATCAATGCCTCCCAAACGTTTTTAGAGTTTTAGGTAGCGTTGATGCTCTAAACGAGCAGATGGGTCTAAATCTCACCTGGCACGATGTTGTCTATCTATATGAGTCCCATAAGCTCTCCAATGTAGGTTACTACATTAAATCTCGCTCCAGTATCGTTAGACTAATCTCCTGTCTGCCCAAATCCAACAAAGGCATGAAGGACGACCACCTGATCGTCTCTGGGAACTGGCACGACGGCCTCCACTGCCCAGTAGAGTGGGGGGATCCAGGTGCGACACCTGAGAATTAACCTTCCCACAACACCATTTCCTTCAACACACACCGAAATGCGTATTTACACTTATTTAAATTCATTACATATCTGGATGAGCCTGACCAGACTTGTTTGGTTTGACATATTTTTTGCAGATAAGCAACACGTGCGCCCTCGTTTGAGCCATTGTAACGTTGCTGACCTAAATCGAGTACTTCGATCCGAGGTGTTTGTCAGCGAAGACTTTCAACTCCGAGCCGCTCATTTGATTCTAGGGTATACTCTCATCTCCTCGGACTTTCAGGAGATAGAGAACGCTATAATCACAGGCGATCGGAGACGAAGGAGAATAAACGTAGCTTGACCTCACTTCCTGGACGACCACAATCTTCCAGACGCCCCTCATACCGTCTTGCACCTACAGCCCATAGTGGCCATTCCTCTTGCCATACATTCCCAGACAACTGCTATCCCAGAAGAGCAGGTGTCTTCCTCACACACTCTAGACGACGAAATAGACCAATTCCAATTTGAAGATACCGTAAGGCATCAAGGGAACCAATTCGTCGTACTCTCGAACGAGGAAGGAGAAACTGCCTAGGCTTCGGGCATTGCTGGGTTCGTTGTTGCGCAGCCGGAAGACAACTCTGAGGAGGACATGGATCGGATGCAGGGTCTCCTGACTAAGAGAGCTGCAAAGGTAGTCGAGAAGAAGACAGGGACGTCTCGAGCTCCCCCAGCTTTGCCTCCACCCCCTCCTCCAGCTGAGCCAAAATTTCTGTCCGAGGACCCCAAGAAGAAGAGAAAGGGGGAGGTGGAGGGAGTGACCAGCAAAGATCCCAAGAAGCCACGCCACCAACCCCCTCCGGCTCAGCAACAAAAGATGGACAAAGGCAAAGGTAGGGCCCGCTCAGTTGAGAGCGGAGAGATTAGAGAAGTGGCCGACGTGCGCCGAGCACCGGCCATCTGGTCCCCAGACTTGAAACTGGACGGCGCGCCTATCTCTTGCCAGTCCAGTATAAGGGCAATTCAACAAGGCCATGCTCACCACTTGGCCGAAGTGTTGGAGCGCCCACTTTTGCTGCCCAAGGACATGGAGTCCTTAGAAAAAATGAGTCAGCCACAACTATTCCTCTCTCTAAAAAGGGATTTAGCACTGGTAAGTTGACTCATTTTTAGTGAAATTCCACCTCTGACAACATTCATAAGTTTCTGTCGTGTTTGACTTCATCATATTTTACTGCAGGCCGTTCAGGAGGTCTTCGTGGTTGAAAAATTTATAGAAGATACTCGGAAGAAAGCCAGAGCCGAGATGGAGATCAGGCTAGAGACTGAGAAGTCCTTGGGCACGGCCCTTGCTGAAAACGAGAAGCTGACTTCGGAGATGGCTGAGCTGAGGAGGGAGAAAAACGGGGTCGAGTCAAACTTGAAGACTATGAAAACCCAGATAGAGGGGCAGCGCAAGCTCCTTCGCGAAAAAGATGATGAGCTGACCCAAGCCCAAAGGGAACGCTCAGCTTTGGAAAAGGAGCTTGCACTGATGAAGGAAGAGGCCAGCACATTTAAACAGTCTTTAAAAGCTGCTAAGCAGGCAAGTTTTGAGGAAGGGGTGGCAACTACAGAGGAGCAACTGACAGAAGCCTTCGCGGCCTTGTGCCGTGAGTACTGTCAGAAAGTCTGGGGGGAAGCACTGAATGTGGCTGGAATTCCTCTATCTTCGGATCTGAGGAAGTCCGAGAACATTTGGCTTCCTCTTGAGATACAGGAGATTGAAGAGGCTCCTGCTGCTACTGTCACCCCAGAAACAACTCTTCCTGCCCTTCCCCCCATAGTCCCGGAGCCAATTCCAAATCCTACAGAACCTTCGGGTTCCAACAAAGATAAGGAGGGAGACGGAGACACCGAGAAAGACCTCAGCCAAGCCGTGGAACCCAACGTCCCTCCACCAAAAGCAGCGGACAAAGGAAAACAAATTCTGTCTGCTTTTGAAGTGGAGCTCAAAGAGACCGAGGCACCCAGCACCTCTCAGCTAGATCCTCCTCCAGGAGTTTAGGACCGAACTTAGGGCTTCTCCTTCTCTATGCTTATCCCTTATATGTAATACCTGTTTATGTAATTAATAAAGAACAAATTTATTTGAATTTCACTGTGTCGCATTTGTTTTTACTTCATTCGGTTTTTACTTGTTACTAAAGTTTCTTAAAGTAAACAAATTTAACTTCAAGGATTACACAACCATAACCTCTACACGATCATACGCATATTATTAAACACTTAACAAAGAGATGACATGCTTGAGATATTTAGTATGTAAGGTCCGAGGACCATTCTTTACATATGTCTACTTAACAATTAAAGAAATAAACTAAAGATCCGAATTAATGACCAGTAAAGCACTGACTCCCCAACACGATATGAAGTTAACTTGGATCAAGTTTATGGTCCGAGTAGTAGACTTAATCAATTCGTATGATTTTGTTCAATCCTTGGATAACTTTGTTTAACACTTAAAGATATAAAAATTTAAGATCTGATCTAGCAAACAATACGATGCTAATTTTCAGATGCGATAAGAAATTAATTCCGCTGGATCCTTTAGATCATTAAGCTTAAATGTGAATTTTCCCAAGTGACAAGAGATCAATTTCCACAAGGTGTATGGTCCGAGGACTACACTTAACCAAGTTTCTGTTTGATTCTTAAGAACAGTAATTTCAGATATTAATTTTCCCAAAGTAGGAGGTCCGAGGACCCGACATAACTAAGGTTCTGTTTAATAAATGATAAGAGATCAATTTTCACAAGGTTTGTGGTCCGAGGATTGCACTTAACCAAGTTTCTGTTTGATTCTCAAGAACAACAACTTCAGATATTAATTTTTCCAAAGTAGGAGATTTGAGGACCCGACATAACTAAGGTTCTGTTTAATAAATGATAAGAGATCAATTTCCACAAGGTTTGTGGTCCGAGGACTGCACTTAACCAAGTTTCTGTTTGATTCTCAAGAACAGCAACTTCAGATATTAATTTTCCCAAAGTAGGAGGTCCGAGGACCCGACATAACTAAGGTTCTGTTTAATAAATGATAAGAGATCAATTTCCGAGGACTGCACTTAACTAAGTTTCTGTTTGATTCTCATAAAATTGTGACCTAAACTCCCTAAAATGTTATTGAATTTAGATTGGGTACAAACAAAAATACAATTTATTAATAGTAATACCTTCTCAGGTTATTTACATTCCATGGATGTGGTACAATATTTTCATCTAAATCAGATAACCGATAAGATCCTATGTCCGCTATTGAAGTTATCCGATAAGGGCCCTCCCAATTTGGTCCAAGCTTACCCCAGGTTGGGTTCCTAGCAGTGCCCACAACCCTTCTGAGTACCAGGTCCCCAGGTGCTAGTGGCCTTAGCTTCACGTGGGCATCATATCCCCGTTTAAGTTTTTATTGGTAATAAGCCATTTGGACCATAGCTGCCTCACGTCGTTCTTCAAGTAAATCAAGACTTTTCTCCAGGAGTCCATTGTTGCTTTCAGTATTAAAAGAACTCGTCTTTAGGGTGGGAAAACCAGATTCCAAAGGGATCACCGCCTCGGCTCCATAAGTCATGGAGAATGGTGTCTCTCTAGTGGATCTATGTGGTGTAGTTCGATATGTCCACAGAACATGAGGGAGCTCTTCTACCCATCTACTTTTCGCATCGTCCAACCTTTTCTTTAACCCATTGAGAATGACCTTGTTGACGGCCTCGGCCTGCCCATTTCCTTGAGGATAAGCTGGGGTGGAGTACCTGTTTGTAATGCCCATGTCACCACAATATTGCCTAAAAGTTTTGCTGTCAAATTGAACACCATTATCCGAGATAAGTGTGTGTGGTATGCCGAATCTAGTAATAATGTTTTTCCAGAAAAACTTCTTGGAATCAACATCTCTAATATTCGCTAAGGGCTCGGCCTCAACCCATTTAGTGAAATAGTCTGTTCCCACGAGAAGCCATCTCTTGTTTCCTACAGCCCTCGGAAATGGCCCAACTATATCTAGCCCCCACTGTGCGAAGGGCCAAGGACTGGAAAGGGGGTTAAGAACTCCTCCAGGTTGATGGATATTAGGGGCGAACCTCTGACATTGATCGCATTTCCTGGCATAGTCTTGAGCTTCCCTTTGCATATTGGGCCACCAATAACCTTGAGTCAAAGCTCTGTGGGCTAAGGATCTTCCCCCAGTATGACTGCCACAAATCCCCTCATGCAGTTCTTCCAGAAGCCCTTCCGTTGAGTTAGGATGTACACACAACAAATACGGTCCGGAAAAGGACCGTTTATACAGTTTCTGATCCTCGGACAACCAGAAACGTGGTGCCTTTCGGCGTATCTTATCTGCTTCAGATTTTTCCTCAGGGAGGACATCGTTCTTAAGAAAAGATATAACCGAGTCCATCCAACTAGGTCCAGGCCTTATTAGATGAATACGAGGCGCATTGGTAGTGACAAGAGTGGGTTCTAGTAAATCCTCAATGAGGATAACCCTAGGTAAACCTTGAGCCGAGGACGTGGCCAGCGTGGCTAAGGAGTCCGCATGGGTGTTTGACCTGCGCCAGATACTCCTGCATTCTTGTGTCTCTGGCCGCCATGGTTCCCGTGACCTGGCCAACCACGAGCTAGGAATCCGAGAAGACATGGATCTCTTTCCCTCCCATTCTATGCACCATTTTCATGCCTACCAAGACTGCTTCGTACTCGACCTCATTGTTAGTGGCCGAGAATGCCAATCTGAAAGATTTTTTGAAAACAATTCCCTCGGGGGACACCAGGACGAGTCCAACACCAGACCCTTTCTAATTGGCTGCTCCATCCACATACACTTTCCAAATCAAAGGTAACGCAATTGTGATCACACCAATAGATTTTTCACCCATGTGGGAGTCTTTTAGAGTTTCCACCAGCAATGGCTCAGCAAATTCCGCCATCAGGTCAGCGAGGACCTGACCCTTCACCGAGGTGCGAGGCTTATATTTAACATCAAAAGCCCCCAGGATGGTCCCCCATTTTGCTACCCTTCTTGAGTAGTCGGCGCTACGTAGCACTGCCTTGAGAGGTAGTTGAGTCAGAACAACCACTGTATGAGACTGAAAATAATGGGGGAGCTTTCGCGTGGCATGAACCACAGCCAGGAGGGCTTTCTCCAAGGGCAGATAACGGACCTCGGCCTCACCCAAAGACTTACTAATATAATATACCGGTCTTTGCACCCCATTATCGTCTCTTATCAGGACCAGACTGACTAAATGGACGGCTACTGCCAGATAAGCAAACAAAATCTCATGAGCCTCCGGGCGAGATAGGATGGGTGGCCGAGAAAGATATTGCTTAAGCTGTTGAAAAGCTAACTCACAATCCTCGGTTCACTGAAATCCTTTCCACCTGTTCAACAACTGGAAGAATGGACGACAGCGGTCGGCTGACCGAGATATGAACCGACTCAAGGCGGCTATCATCCCCGTTAACTTTTGGATTTCCTTTGGGTTCCGAGGAGACTGCAAGTCCTGAATAGCTTTGACATGCACTGGATTTACCTCTATGCTTCTGTGTGTAATCATGTATCCCAAGAATTTTCCAGACCCCACGCCGAAAGAGCACTTTGAGGCGTTGAGACGCAGCTTATACTTTCTTAGTATTTGAAAGGTATCAGCCAGATCTTTTACGTGTGAGGGTATTGTTTTACTTTTCACCACCATGTCATCTACATATACTTCGATGGTTTTTTCCATTTGCTGTTCGAACATTCTGGTCATCATCCTTTAATAAGTAGCCCCAGCATTCTTCAAACCAAATGGCATGACCTTATAATGGTAGTTTCCTGTTGGAGTAACAAAAGCAGTCTTTTCCTGATCCTCCACCGCCAAAGGAATTTGATGGTAACCCTGGAATGCGTCCAAGAAACTCATCCGAGGATGTCCAACAGTGGCATCCACCAATTGATCTATACGCGGCATTGGGAACGAATCTTTGGGACATGCTTTGTTCAGATCAGTGAAGTCCACACACACTCTCCATTTCCTATTCTTTTTCTTAACAACAACAGTATGGGCTAACCACTCGGGGTAAAAAACTTCTTTAATAGCTCCAGCCCTCTTGAGTTTGAGAACTTCTTCCTTTACAGCCTCAGAATGTTCCCTGGAAGATCGCCGAGGTGGCTGCCTCCTCGGAATAATAGCTGGGTTGACATTCAAGTGATGACAAATGAAGTTTGGATCCATGCCTGGGGCTTCATAAGGATCCCACGCAAAAACATCAATGTTATTCTTCAAAAATTCTAACAATTCCATCTTCTCCTGGTGTGACAGAAGTATACCAACTTGGAAGAACTTCTCCGGATCAGCAGCCACCGGAAACTTCTCTAGTTTCTCACAATGTGTCTCTTCTCCTGTCAGCATTCGAGATGCGTCAGGAGGTGTTAACTGCTATGAATTTTTAGTGACCACAGCCGAGGACTCGGCTTCTGTTTGATGTAACACTGCAGCGGATATGCATTGTCTGGCCACAGACTGGCTGCCGAGGATTTCCTCAACGGAATCCCCCGAGGGGAACTTGACTTTCACATGCAAGGTAGAGGAGACAGCCCCAAGCGCATGCAGCCAGGGCCTGACGAGGATGACCGTATATGGAGAGTACGCGTCAACCACAATGAAATCCACTTCAACCGTTTCTGAGCCGGATTGTACGGGCAAACGAATCTGTCCTCTCGGCATAATAGATCTCCCTTCAAAGCTTATGAGCGGTGAGTCGTAAGGAGTGAGGTCTTCCATCTTCAACCTTAGCCCCTTAAATAGATCAGGATACATAATATCTGCACCATTGCCCTGGTTTACCATCACCCTCCTCACATCATAATTTCCTATCCTTAACGTAATTACAAGCGCGTCGTCATGGGGCTGGATAGTCCCTACTTTATCCTCCTCGGCGAAACCTAGGACGGGCAAAGTGCCCCTCAACCTCTTCGGCCTATTGCCCACCTCCTCAGCCTGAGGATGGGAAACCGCCAGCACCTTGGTGGGACATGACCCGGTCCTACCTGGTGCAGCGAAAATAACATTAATCGTTCCTAATGCTGGCCGAGATGAATTGTTTCTCCGGTTATTAGAACCAACTTGACTGACATGACCGGTAGGCTGACATAAGTGCTCCTTTAACTTTCCTTCACTGACGAGCTGCTCCAAATAGTTCCACAAGGTCCGACAGTTCTCAGTAGTGTGGCCCACATCCCAATGGTACTGACAAAAGAGGTTTTGATTTCTCTTCGCAGGGTCCCCCGCCATTTTGCTGGGCCATCTGAAGAAGGGCTCTTTACGAACTTTCTCCAGTAACTGATGCACTGGCTCTCGGAACACAGTATTTACAGCCTGAGGTGCTGCCGAGCCAGATTGCCCAAAGTAGTCCCTCCTCGGCTTGTTGTTGTGATATCTGTCCGACCTGAAATCCCTTCTCTCCTGAGGGATAACCTTCTCCTTTCCCTTGCCTTGCTGCTGGTCCTCCTCTACCCTCTTGTATTCATCAATACGATCCATAAGGCGACGTACACTATGGACGGGCTTTTTTGTCAAAGACTTTCTCAGGTCATGGTCAGTAGGAAGACCTACTTTAAAGGTATTCAGTGCCACCTCGTCAAAATCACCATCTATTTCATTAAACATCTCCCAGTACCGGTCAGAGTATGCTTTCAGCGTCTCTCCTTCTTTCATGGTCATGGATAGCAACGAGTCCAATGGTCGAGGGACTCTGCTACAAGTAATGAATCGCGAGGCAAACGCCCTAGTCAGCTCCCCGAATGAACCTATAGACCCTGATTTGAGGCCATTGAACCACCTCATAGCCACGGGCCCCAAGCTAGAGGGGAAGACTTTACACATCAGAGTCTCGTTGTGGGAGTGCACTGCCATCCTCTAGTTAAAGTGACTCACGTGCTCCACTGGATCAGTCCGACCATTATAAATGGTAAAGGTGGGCTGGGTGAACCTCCTGGGAAGCCTTCCTTTCTCAATCCTCCGTGAAAACGGAGATTTGGTGCAACGCCCTACTCATAGCGTCATTGCCTAAGCCCCTAGAAGGAAGACTTTTGCGTCTGCGAGATGGCTGGTCGTCCTTCTCACCGGAAGACGCTGAGCTGGCAGGTGAGCACAACCTCGAATTGTAGCTACCTCGCCTATCCTCTTTCGAAGAAGAATTAGATGAGGACGGTGAAGGCCTACACTTGGCGCGGCATAGCTTTCTCTTCAAACGGTTGATCTCCTTCTGCATGGTTTTAGAATCATCCTCTTGGGGGGCGCTACCCCCACCATGAGTATGGCTGACATCTGGGTACTCTGTATGGACACTCCCCTCACGATCCCTTCGACGTTCGAGACGCTCGAATTGATCCTCCGATTGTGATCCTTGTGACTCTGCATGGTAAGCACCTAAGCCTGCCATAGTGTCCCTACCTCTCCTAGACTAGATTCCCCACAGACGGCGCCAATTGTAAGTGCACAATTGCACCTGGCCCCAAGAACAGTTATGGGCTCAGGCCCAATAAACCTTAAACAATATGAATTTGTAGAGTGCGAGCTTATAACCCAAGTTAGAAGTGTGTAAGGATTTTATGACAAACTAAAGGTTGTAAACACTTGAAAAGAATAAGTTATATCGCAAATCAACCTCCTCGGACGTAAGCCGAGAGCTGTTCTTAAATTATTTCTCTTTCCTTTGTTTTTCTTTTTGGGATTACAAAAATGAGAGAGAGAGAGAGAGAGAGAGAGAGAGCGCGCCTCTTCCTGTTCTAAACCTTTCCTTAAATACTCATCCTTTTGATATTCTGTACACGTGTCGCCCTAATTCCCCCTTAGCTTAAATATTTCTTTTCTCAATGCCTCTGCATAGTAACTAGAAGTTTCACTTCCACTGTTCAGGTGTCACTTCCTTATTAATGCGGCCAGGGTAGTAGGTGCAGGGTCTTTAATGTGGAGGTGACAAGTCTTCAACTTAAATATATCTCCAACATCGGTGCCTCTAGGTTGTTCAGGGGTTAACCCCTTTTAACCATTAGTCTTTACCATGTCGTTCCTCAACTCTTACAACAGAGTCTATGGTTCTTCTGTGTCTGTCCGAGGATCAATTCACCCTCGGACAGGTCCTCGGGTTCTCGGCATATGGGCTGACCCATAATACTTACGAATGCTTAACCCAGGAGCAGGTCGGTCTTTCTTAACACGACCCAAAAGCCCACATACCTGCCAAGGCCTTTCTACTCCCCACAGAAAGTAATTGTAAACTTTATGGATTTGCGTGTTTTTTTTATTGTTGTTATTGTCATTATATAGATTTCTCTTTTTATTAGATTGTGTAATTTATGATTCTTTAAGAATACCCTGAGAAAAATTTATAGAGCTGCCACTATAAGGAAAGCATTTGCATATCCAGTAGCATTAACCACCAGGATATGTACAGAAAATTCTGGTTGACCTTATCTTGAGCAAGAAGGAAGAACTAAGAATTGCAAAGTACAAATGAAAACTCACAAAATAATTTTCCCAGTACATCATACATGAACTTTAAAATGGCTAATATAAAAACAGCACTGGATAGGATAAACCTGTCATCCACATCAGCTGTTTGCATCAACAATTTCAATGCCAATGCAGAACTAAAATTACCAAAAACATCCTGCAAATTCACAGTAGCCCTAAAGAAACCCAATCACTCGAAGAGTGCTCTTTCTGGGACAGGCAGATCTGTCCTTGTGTCCTCGTCCTAGAAACATCAGAAGATTTATAGGGTGTTCTCAAAAAGAAATAATTCTTTGGGTTCTATTAAAGTGCTGAAAGATAAAAGATGCAAGGCAGTATTGCAGATAATTTGATTTTGAAGCAATAATAGTTTTGTATGAGAATCCAGGAGGTGGTACGTATATTACATTTTTAGATAAAAAAATAAGTTCAAAGAAAAGACATTTTTGTTCCTGGTACTTGTATATAATGAAAAACTGTAATTAATTTTCTTGGAGTACTTTTGAACCATCATAAGAGAACAGGTGCACTGCATTCTTGTAACTAATCTCTGCAAGTTCTTCCTTGGTCACATCAAGAAAAGATGCAACATAACTGAGTACCTGAAAAGACAGGTAAGGAATTACAATATTTGAACCTTGAGATCAAATATTTATTTTGTGAGGATACGTCACAGAAAAAACAGTTCAGAGATAGCCTAGGATCAGTACTCAAATGTAGAATTGTGAAAAATATTCTAAACACCCTAACAAGAAATGAGAGCAGTTTCTATTACTATGAATTGTGGGAGAACCCTTATTACTTGCTCAAAGTAGTTTCATGAACCCCAAAAATGTTTCCTAAATTCAACTTCACCTTTAACCATGTTTAGCACTTGTCTATCTTGTATGACTACAGTATATTAATATCTTCCAAAAATCCTAAGAGGTAAGCATGAACTAGGTATTATATATGATTTTTATAGGTAAATGCTAATCTTGTACCCAAATAAGAGTGAACCCATGATCCTTCCCCTCCATCCCCTATATATTTAATTTCAACATAACTTCTAGTGATTTAATAAAACCAAAATGCTCTTACCACTCAACTAGTTGAGGATGGCTAGGCCAATTTCCTTTTGCTATAGTGTTAGTAATTTCAAGGGTCCTCATCATCAATCATTAAGAGAGAGAGAGAGAGGGAGAGATAACTTGCAGTATTCTGCCCCCCCCCCCCCCCCCCCCCCATCTATCCTATATCCCACAATAAAGCAAAAGATTACTTTCCACTCTTTCCCTCTACGTATCGGTTTTTTACTTCAAAAGTTCTTCTTTTTTTTTTTTTAACCCTTTTAATATGCATGAATCTTACCATCAAAAATTTTTGGGAACGGGCCAGACCTACACAACTCTCCATTCCACTAATTGTCAAAAAATTTTGTAGTTTTATCTCATATGGCACTTGGTCTCTTTGGACTGCCTTTTTACACCCTTATTTGTAATTCACCCTAGTTCTACTTGGGTCAAGGTGGGAAAGAGCATGCCAAAAACTAGAAATTGATTTGCACTACTGCGAAGGAAAGGTAATTAATCAGTCAAAGATGGCACAAGGACAGATATAAAAAATAAGCTAATGCATTTATAGGAAAAAATGGGGGTGAAAGCAAAAAGCGCGCACATTCTGAATGTTTGCTGGATGATTAAATGTCTCTTTTGGCAGTGTTGATGCATTTTTTTCATCACGGGTCAGATCACTTGAAGTGCTTAATTTTCCCCCTTGCCCTTGGAGCTCTTCAGGGATGGAAGGATCTCCATCAATCAGAAACAGTGAACCTAGTTCTGACTTTGGTAGTGCATCAGGTGCATCTGTCTCCAATAAAATCCTTTCAGAAGGTACCTACAAAAGGAATTGGAATCACTAAAATTTTCTACATTTGCCAAAAAGTAAAATCAAAGCCATATAGCAGTCAACGATATATTTGTTAACCATAGTTTTTTCTTTTGATAGACAAAAAAAGAATAGATCAACTAACCGTCTTTAACATTTTCTTTGCTTTCTGAGCTTCTAAGGACATAAGAAATCCAGAGAATGAAAAGTAACCACCAAGCTTGGCAAATTCTGGTACCATTTCACCTGAGCCCAAGTATGAATGAAGAATAAAGCCAGCAGGAAAAGGTCCCATAGATCTGAAGATACAACAATATATAGATAGAGAGCAAGTACTTGTTAGAAATAGAGATGTACAAGCCACAGATAGATCAAAAAATAAACAGCTTGGAGCCAGACTTTATCTGCTTATGTCATGATATAATTTTTAAATTATCATGGGAGAGATGCAAAAAGAAACAATAGACCATAAAGAATCAATGAGCAGTCTTGTCAATGGGTTGGGTTAAAGTCCAAATTTGATCTAATTAAATCAGATCTGATACCAATTAATCCAAGGTCAAGGTCAGATTATAAAATTCAAAATTGATTATAAACAGATTGAACTCGATTTTAAGAGGAATCAAGTTAGATTAGGATACATAAAATAAATAAAGAAAGAAAGAAAGAAAATTTAATATATATAGAAGTAGAACTTACACACTTATTGAGAGAGGACTTAGTGTCAGCCTGTTAGAAATGTCTCTCCTTTATTTAGAAGAATTAAGCATTATACAAGTAAGGAGGATGTTATAGATAAAAATTATTTTGAAAAAAATATTCATATAGAAGATGTGGCATTTCCATAGAATAAATTCAATAACTTTTTGGGTGCTTGCATCTTTTTAATCTAGGATGCTTGTTAATACTTTATTTTCATATAACTTAATATTTAGTTTCTTTTATAAGTAAACAAAATTTGATTTTTCACTTTTTCTTTGGTAAAGTGGCTCACACACTCTGAAGATAGAACCTATGACTTCTCAGCACCACCATGGGTGGAGTGCCATTTGGGCTACAGCTAGTTGTAACTTATTTTATTTTTTTAAATTTGTTTTTGAGAGTGTCTTTATATTTTTCTAAAAGTGTTTCTTTAAACATAGTACTGATAGTTGAGTTTAAGAATAAATAACAAGAAATTTCTATTCAAATTCAGACTGAGGTCCAAAAATAAATAACCAAAACACTAGTTATCCAAGTTTTGAAAGTCATACTGTAATATAACACATTTGAGAAAAAGGGTGAAAAACAGGGAGTGATGCTAGTATTAAGGATACCAAACTTGAGAACTTGGGGAAAGCTAATGCACAAGACTCTGTCCAAGAAATATATAAAAGAGCCCTCTAAAGTCTAGATATATGCCTTACAGTATGCATTAGGTAGTGTAAATATTAGAGAGCAAACATCAAAATGTAAGATATCAGCAGATCATGATATTCTGCAAATAACTAAACCAAGGAGGCAAGAACTTTATCTCCCAAATCAAGCAAAATATCCAAAGGCACCATAACATATTTCATGATTTTTTCCATGCAAATATGCCTAATTGTAGCCAATATGGTTCAGTTATTTCTTCTATTCCTTCCTCATCTGAAGTTATGCAATCATAAGAAGCGAGAAAAGATAAGATGACTGTTAACTCATTGCTATATTTGCACAAAATACAAATGAGGGAAAACAAGGCCTTGGCAAAGCTTTGGATTTTTGTATCAACTTCCTAAGAAGGTGGGGATTAGTAGAAACAAATATTGTTTCCCTTAAAGGCCCAATCCTCTCACAGGAAGACAAAGATATGAAAGCTCATGAATTTCAGCTTTTTTTGATTCAAAACTAAAAACTGAATTTTCAGAGAGACATGAAGGAGAATCAATATGAAGATTAGAAACAAATATTATTTCACTTGAAGCTCCAATCCTCTCATTGGAAGAAAAAGCTCATGTTTTTGATTCACAACTAAAAACTGAGTTTTCAGAGAGACGTGAAGGAGAATCAATATGAAGATCAGAAACAAATATTATTTCCATTGAAGCTCCAATCCTCTCATTGGAAGACACAAGGAGAAGTAAGCATCATAAAGAATTGAGATATGAAAGCTCATGAATTTTAGCTTCTTTTGATTCACAACTATAATTTAAGTTTCCTGAGAGACATGAAGGAGAATCGATATGAAGATTAGCAATAAAGCATAGGGGCAACGAACAAAGGATGAAAAGTATAGAGAACAAAAAAAAAAAAAAAAACTTGAAAGGCAATGTCTAGATAAAAAATTTGAATGAAAATGCCTAGAAAATACAAATTTGCAAATGCAATATCCAAACCACAAATAAAAACAAATAAGAGAACTATGCATGAACACCCATTTCCATTTAAGAAATCACTGCGAGACAACTAAAATGCATATTCTATTTGTATTTTAGAGATCTGAACCTGCCGTCAAGGACTGCAGAGTCTCATTAAGGCCATTGGTTAACACCATATTACTTTTCCAGTTATCCTCCCTACAATTTCTAAGTACAAAATTCAAATTATTACAAATAACATTAAGAAGCATACTTCATTATCTGAAGAAGATCACCAAATGCACGAACACAATGAATGGATGCTGGCCTCTTCAACTCTTTTGCAAGCTCAAGTTGTTGCCGGAACACTTCAATCTAGAATAAATAATTATGACTATAATACAGTCCAACAAGCATCACTAAAGTCAAATGTGTATCTATTAAATAGTTATGGAAAAGTAGAAAAAAAAATAAAAGAAAGAAGAAGCAATAGCTTTTGTCAGACAACAGAGAGTTTGAAAAAAAAAGGAACTGCAGACATCTCCTTGTCAATATAACACAACATAAATGAGCATGTCTAATAACACGAGTCCATTATATTTATGCTTGTTGCAATTCTTTTTACACCTACAGATGGTAATCACTAATCTGTAAAGACAACAAAAAGTCAATGAAAGGCCAGAAGGGGAACTACTTTCCTTTTTGTTTTGTTTATCATATCGTGGTTACAGAAAGATTGGCATTTGGCATAAAATAAACTAATATTTACAAGCGTACTTAGGAATTTTAAAAAGGGGCATGGTTAAATGCAAATAATTTCAAGAACCTCCACAAGAAATTCTGTCCTTTGCTGATTAAAATTATAGCACTAAACATAAATACCATGAATTACAGTAAATGTTCAATTTTGTCCTATACTAATACAAGTTTGAGCCAATAACAAAGAAAAAAAAAAAGTCTACTGGGAAAAGGATATCAGACATTATTCAATGAGCATCAAATAACATATCTCAAAAACCACTCTATATATACAGCATTTTTGTGACTTTTTAATGAAAGAGACTTTTAACAAATACACATGGAAAGTCCCCTATAACACCAACTCAAAGCAAGAGTACTGGACTAAACAAAACTAAATCTGCATCTCCACGCGATTAATTGACTATGCTATAAATCTAACACGACTTCCACTAACAAAATTTGGATTAATTTGTCAATTATAAATGGACTGAGACTGGCCCTTTTGTTCTAAGCCTAACATGAACACAACTCATGGAATGTTGCAAAGTGAAGAGGTCAGAAACAAACATCAGGACCCATGAAGAGAAAACAACTTACAAAATCATTAAGCAACAAAAATTTTGGGATAGCAAAACCTGAACCGTGAAATCAATCTGTTTCCCATGTGAACCTTTATCCAAACCAATCTGAAAGGAAAAAAAAGAAAAGAAAGCAAATACATGTTTAAAGTTAGATACGTTTACTAACACCCACAATGGTTAATGAAGAAAATTATACTTCAGTACTATAAATGTACCACCTTTAGACAAAAAAAGCTATGACAACAACACAACATAATCAATCCAGTAAACAACAAATTCACATGTACTAAGAAAATGGACCTCTCCAACAGCAGCAGAGGGAGTTGACTCAAGGCATTCCTTCAATGTGTTGAACCAGTTGGGAGTTCTCTCAGCAACAAACCTTCAAAAGTAGAGAAATTAACAACTTTTTTTCACCTGGGTCAAAAAAAAGAAAAGAGCTTTAGCTTTGAAATGATAAAGTAATGAAGTTTTTACCATGGATGGAGGCCAAAAGATGGAATTACAGAAGGATAGTTCTCACCCATCTGCTTCACCAAATGCCAATCTTTCTGCAACCACAATCACCATTCAGAAATGACTAGAAAAGTTAAGAATAGAAAGAATGAAAGAAAAAAGGGTACCTCGGAGACTCCATTAACGGCAAAACGAGCAACTCCAGTGTCGAGAGCTGTGGCAATCAGCTGTGGCGCCTTACTGATTATTCTTGGGTCTTGCAGGTGACAGTGGGCATCGAACAATTTCATCATCCCTCCAATTGCGATTCTCTCTCTCTCTCTCTCTGACTCTGTGCTACAGCTACACTCTTTTTCCCTATGAAAAAAAAAAAAAGGAAAAAAAAAAAGTTTCAACTCTTTTTTGTATTCTCAGCATTTAGAGTTCAGACACGTGTTGTTTCTTAATAAAAGTTCAGACACGTGTTTATCAACAATTTAGAACCTAAATTTACTAAAAACTTGTTTTTGGTCCCTAGATTTTGTAAAGACAGACTTTTTTTTAGTAGTTTATTTAAAGGCAAAAACATAGATAAAAAAAAAAAGAAAATTTTTAGTAGTCTACTGACAAAACAAATTTTGATAAAGTTTAAGGATAAAAAGTAAAATATTTTCAACCGTTTTAAGACAAAAAATGAGATTTTTAATAATATAATGATAAAAAATAACTTTTTAAAGCAAATTTTTTTTATAAAATTTAAGAATTAAAATAGTATTTTTTTTTAATTTTTAGAAAATAACTAATTAGATTGTAGGGTTGGTTCAATAATTTTTAAGGTCTTATAATATTTTAAGTTTAAATTCTCTTGTCCTCATCTTGGAGCTACCCTAAGAGATTACTCCTTGTAATAATGTGTGAGATGTGTGACTGCATATGCTTAAGAGAATGGTCAAAATAAGGCTGTTCATGGGTTGGCACGAAATGAGTTTGGTGTCAAATCGTCACTCGACTTGCTCAAGTCGAGTGAACAGATTTCTTACCCGTTGTCGATCGAATGGTCGGTCAAAATTGTTTGTCTCGGTTCTTTGGTTTGGTAGGTCATATTTGTCGAGTAATCGGTTCAAAGGAAAATAACAAAAAGAGAGTGAAAATCAAGCAAAGAAAAAGCTTGAAATGGAGAAAGAGAGTGGGAGAAATCAAACATAAAAATAGCAAAAATCACATAACTATGGGCTTGGAATGGAGATAAAGAGAGAAGTAAGATTTTGAAATCATACTTGAGAGAAAGGAGACCCAACACATGGTAACAAACAGAAAGCAAAACTCGTCGACAAACAAGAAGTGAAACTTTTCAGCAATGGTGATGGATGGTAGGGAAGAGTCAAGCTACGGTTTGAATTTTAAAGAGAAATTATGAGATGTGGACTAGGAATATTGCCAGTCATTAATATTATTGTTTTCTTTTAGTTTATAAAGGTGAAATTGCATTGAACCCAAGTACCCAACAACTACAGTAGGACAAAGCCATTAATGCCCACGGGAATAGATATTGCCTAATATTGATTCAAAAGTTCAAACTAACGTGGATAGCTAATCTGCCTACTAAAATTGATTCAAACAATTTTTTTATAGTTAATTTTTTAGTGAATAGCTATATATGACAATTTTTGTTATAGTTAATTTGTGGTGAATATCTACCGTCCACTTACATGACAAAACACAAAAGTCTATTCCATCACAGAGAAACTTACCAACTTACGTGAAAGTGAAATTAAATCTGCAAATAGTACAATAGTTTTGGTCGAGTCAGTTACAACGGTTTTTAAATTTTTTAACTATCACTTAAACTGAAACTTCTGGTTTTGTAGTAATTAGACCCGCATTCGAAGGGATCTTAGAAACTTGTTTGTCTAAAATAAAATAAAATAAAAAAGAAAAGAAAAGAAAAGAAAAAGTACAGGGCCGAGGCCTGGACAGCTAAACAAACCCAAAATCTGACAGGTGTGTTCGGTATCTATCTTCTCAGATTTTCTTGGGGCCCATTCCACTTATTTTTCTTTATTCTTCTATTACCAAAAAAAAGAAAAGAAAATGAAATCCCATAATTCCAAGGCGGAGGGAGCAACACGTCTTCGAAGCTTGTGAGTTGGAACAATGCTGAAACTTTTTTTACTCCATGGATTTTTGTTAGCCACAAAAACAGTCGGCCTTGACCCAAAAAAAAACCAAAGAAAATATAGAGAGAGAAATTACAAGATGACAGAACGAACAGTAACAGTACACGTTAGGGTGGGCAGCAGCCAGCCAACCAACCACACGCAGAGGCCACCCACGCCACTGAATCACAGAATCAACTCTCAGCCAATCACAACACGCGTTGTGGATCTCCAACGACCCCCCAAATGGTACACGATAACAACGACTCTCATTCTCTCTAAATAAAATACATTTATTAAGTGGCTTATATTTTAAATAAATATCTACTTGTTTCTTTCGTTCACCCATATATGTATATTTTCCATTTTCAGTTATAGTCGTTGTAAATCAGTACCAGACCTAGCCGCTCCTTTTTCTTAGGTGCTGGCTGGGTGAGTTAGTTGGTTTTGAAAATGGAAGTGAAGTCATGCTTTTTGTGTGACCCCTTCACAACACCAACAACCACTTTGGCCGTAAAGCAACACTTACCATTCTTAACCGTTCGTTGCCGTCCAAATCAGAACCATCAAAATGCATCCATTCACACACCAAAAAAATACCAGTTCCAACGGCTCATTCGAAACTTCCGTTCCGAAATCATCATCACTAGTAGCACTTCTAGCGAGCCTTCAAGTAGCACAAAGAGAAGAACCACCACCACCACCACCACTACTCGCAAAAAAACCAAAACCAAGACCAAATCCAAAACCCTCCTCACACCATTAGAAACACAGCAACAACAGCAACAGCCAGCGATTGAGCAGAAAGGGAAGAGCGTGCGCGGTTTGTACCAGAATGGGGATCCGCTGGGGCGAAAGGACCTTGGTAAGAGCGTAGTGAATTGGATATGCCAGGGAATGAAAGCTATGGCGTCGGATTTCGCGTTGGCGGAGCTTCAAGGTGAGTTCATGGAGGTGAGGCAGAGAATGGAGCCTGGACTCACTTTTGTGATTCAAGCTCAGCCTTATCTCAATGCAGTCCCTATGCCTCTTGGTCTCGAAGCCGTTTGCTTGAAAGCCAGCACTCACTATCCAACTCTCTTCGACCATTTCCAGCGAGAGCTTCGCGATGTTCTCCAAGCGTCGCAGCGTAAATCGTTGATGCAAAATTGGCGTGAATCTGAGTCCTGGAAGCTTCTCAAGGAGCTTGCCAATTCAGGTGATTTTGGAGTACAGAAGTGTCTCGTTCTAATTTGTTTTTGTGATTCAATTTTGGTTGTGATGTTTTGTGTGTGTGTGTGTGTGTGATTTTTGCAGCTCAGCATAAGGCGATAGCGAGGAAAACAGTGCAGGTGAAGAGTGTTCAAGGTGTGTTGGGGATGGAGATGGAGAAGGTTAAGGCTATACAGGGCAGGATTGATGAGTTCACGAGGCGAATGTCGGAACTACTTCGTATAGAAAGGGATTCTGAATTGGAGTTCACACAGGAGGAATTGGATGCTGTTCCTACACCGGATGATACTTTGGATTCTTCGAAGCCAATCGAGTTTTTGGTTACCCATGGCCAGGCTCAACAAGAACTCTGTGATACCCTCTGCAATTTGAATGCAGTCAGCACATCCACAGGTCTGTTGTTATAGTCCCATATACACTTTTTTTTTTTTTTTTTTTTTTTTTTTTTTTTTTTTTTTACATGATAGAATTTCTACTTTAATCTAAGCGGGTGTGAAATTCCTTTCTAGGATCTTGATCCGGCCCATATCTCACACCCTACAAGCAGTTATACTTGTAGAGTCACCACCGCACTAAGAGCACGGTAGTCTCATATAGACAAACTTGCATACACATGTTATGGATGTATTTATTGTAATTGTTAGATTAAATGATTAAATTCACTCTTTTCTAGTAGCGTAATCAATAAATTATCAAGTTTTGGACCCCACTCAATCAGGGCAGTTTAGGCCCACATGTGAATAGGGAGTGTTTTAGCTTAAGTTTTGGGACAATTTATAATGAATGATGAGCCTTTTGAAATTGTGTTGAATTTTAGCCTATGATTGTGAGTTTGTTATCTAAGGATGGAAATTGGGTTTTGTTACCCATGGCCAGGCTCAACAAGAACTCTGTGATACCCTCTGCAATTTGAATGCAGTCAGCACATCCACAGGTCTGTTGTTATAGTCCCATATAGACACACTTTCATACACATGTTATCTATGTATTTATTTTAATTGTATGATTAAATTCACCATTTTCTATTAGCTTAAGTTTTCAGAAAAATCAGTAAATTATTAAGTGTTGGGTCCCACTTAATAAGGGCAGTTTAGGCCTACATATAAAGAAAGAGTGTTATAGCTTAAGCTTTTGGGACAATTAGTAATTTATTAGTAATGAATGAAGAATCTTTTGTAATTGTGTTGAATTTTAGTCTACGATTGTGAGTTTGTTATCTGAGGATGGAAATTGGGTTTTGTTAACAGGATTAGGTGGAATGCATTTGGTGTTGTTCAAGGTTGAGGGGAACCACAGGTTACCGCCCACTAATCTCTCTCCTGGAGATATGGTTTGTGTGAGGGAATGTGATAGTAGGGGTGCAGGTGCGACTTCTTGTTTGCAAGGGTTTGTCAACAATCTTGGGGAGGATGGATGTAGCATCAGTGTGGCTTTAGAGTCTCGTCATGGTGATCCCACCTTCTCGAAGCTCTTTGGCAAGACTGTGCGCATTGATCGTATCCATGGATTGGCGGATACACTCACATATGAGGTACTTCACTAATGGCTTTTTTGTAAATTCATCCTTTTTGTGTATTGTTGCTTGTGGCCTAAATCTTAAAAGCTAGCCCAAAAGCAATTTGTGTTGCAATACAAAAATTTGGCCTGAAATGGTATATGTTAGCACTAAAATTTTCACCTAGTTTTGAATTAAAAAGTTCTCACTGCTTTTAGATGGCAGTGTTGAAAGTCTTGTGCAAAGTTTCCAATCTCTACTTTTAGCAGTGAAGGGAATGTTATGGAACTGGGAAGTAGTTGTCTCTTGAAGATCAGTGAAGCTATGCTTCTTGTTATGCTTGGATTCTGGAGATAATCTTTTCATTAGAACCTATCGGTAATGCTTAAATGGGAACTGAGAAAATGAAGCCTATTATGATTTTTTTTTTGAAATATATGCAATAATAAACTCATTTTTCTTCCCGTAAAAAAATTGTTAGTTTAAATCATTGTGCAAAAATTTCATATAATTGGCTCCTTTTTTTATACAATGTTTTTTTAGGGTAGCATTATTACTTTATAGTGTGAGTGTGTGACATTTAGGGTTTAAATATATTAAAAATGTCACCTCAAATCTCTAAATAGTGAATGAAAAGATTCCTCTCAGGTTTTTGGTAAAACTCTCTTTCCAAAGAAACAATTAGAAACATCAACCAACATTTCATGACTTGGGGGGTATAACATTTATGTGAAATTAGATAAAGGCATAGGCATACTAAAGCAAGTGGTCTTTGACAGCTGCATCTGTACCATCTACATAAATACATTGTCTAGATGGTCGTCAGTATTCACAAGTGAAAAATCAACTTCTTTGTCCACCTGGAAGAAATTATCATTTCTTTGGGATCTTAGGTTACCATTTTCTTCGGTGCTTGTGCAGTCTACTTAAATATTTACTCAGTTGTTATACTATTTTTTTTGGTAGCGCAATTGTGAAGCCTTGATGCTGCTTCAAAAGAATGGTTTACAGAAGAGAAATCCTTCCATTGCTGCTGTGGCTACTCTATTTGGAGACAAGGAAGATGTTGCATGGCTGGAGGAGAAAAATTTGGTAGATTGGGCTGAAGGATTGGATGAACAATCAAGGCCTGGATCTTTTGATGATTCCCAGCAAAGAACAATTGCCTTAGGTTTGAATAAGAAGCGCCCTTTATTGATAATCCAAGGGCCACCTGGTACTGGAAAGACAGGTTTGCTTAAAGAACTTATAGTGCTTGCTGTTCAACAAGGTGAAAGGGTGCTTCTAACTGCACCTACAAATGCAGCTGTTGACAACATGGTTGAAAAACTATCAAATATTGGATTGGATATTGTGCGGGTTGGCAATCCAGCACGCATATCTTCAACTGTGGCATCAAAGTCTTTGGGTGAACTTGTGAAATCTAAGCTT
Organism: Castanea mollissima; assembly: GCA_014183005.1. Classification (NCBI taxonomy): domain Eukaryota; kingdom Viridiplantae; phylum Streptophyta; class Magnoliopsida; order Fagales; family Fagaceae; genus Castanea; species Castanea mollissima. The sequence continues at coordinate 4,706,002 of JACAVU010000010.1, read as the reverse complement.
TCCAATTTTGTAATGGAGATTGAAAGAAAGAAGTCAGATCTCAGAAAAGACCTTAGACATTGTCTAAAGGATGATTCTTTAGCGGCTGGCATACGTCAGCTTTTAAAACAATTGGGAAAGACAGTGAAGAAGAAGGAAAAGGAGACTGTGAAGGAAGTACTATCTAGTGCTCAAGTAGTGCTTGCCACCAACACTGGAGCAGCTGATCCATTTATTCGAAGGCTGGATACCTTTGACCTGGTTGTTATAGATGAAGCTGGTCAGGCAATTGAACCATCTTGCTGGATACCGGTGTTGCAGGGAAAGCGCTGTATTCTTGCTGGTGACCAGTGCCAGCTAGCTCCAGTGATTCTATCAAGAAAAGCCTTGGAAGGTGGTCTTGGAGTATCACTGATGGAGAGAGCTGCAGCTTTGCATGATGGAATTCTTACCACCAAGTTAACAACACAGTACCGTATGAATGATGCAATTGCCAGTTGGGCATCAAAAGAGATGTATGGTGGATTATTGAAGTCCTCCTCGACTGTCTTTTCTCATCTTCTTGTAGATTCTCCATTTGTTATGGTATCGTATTCATCTCTAATCTTTTACTTATATTTTTATATAATTCTAGGAGGTTTTTTGATTTCTGGGGTATAAGCTGCAAATTGAAATGCATCTTAAAGAAAAGAAATAAAGTTATTCTGAGCTTCTTCCAACTAGCCATTATTTGTTGTTGTTTTTTACCCCAGAACTGAGAGACAGGCCACAGCACTTAGGTTAAGCCATAATTCATGTTCTTCAATCTATTATGGTGCACATCTTGGTTTCTCAAATGACATACACTTCAATATTAATCAGAGGTTAAGAAAGAATTATCAATAGCTTCTCTGGTAGAGACTTCTGGTTTTTCCTTGAGAATCCACCTTTCATTTATATGTTTTTGCAACCTTTGGATTTCATGACTTCTTTCTCCTTTTCTGTTAATTTTATTGATTATTGTGAAATTTCTTCAGTGAACAAATTATATTAGTCTAATGGTTTTCAATTACTTGACACCTATAATGCAATTAATAACAAAGGACATGTTAGTCAACATAAAGAATCACACATTAAATTTTCAAACCCATATCTGTCCGACTGGTTGAACCAGTAAGTAGCTTCTATATCTGGTTTCTCTCTTGATTAGTGTAGATTATTGGGCTAGTCAGGCTTAAACCCACAACATTCCAGACTGAGCCTCACATTAGCCTATTTTAAGCAATTCATACAGGTCAAAACAATCCTGGTGGCTTGAACCTCCTATCTTCTTGGGATATATTAATTTGTGGATAACTGAAAATTGAACAAGACTAGTATTTGTCCAGGAATGGGATATATGTGATTACTAGTGCTTTCATCTTGTAGGAATTTTTATATAATATACGTAGTGATTTAGAATCACAATTATGATCCCATATGGACCATTATCTTCTCAAAGCCTTTGACTACATCATTGCCATAGTTATTGTTGATGGAAGGTTTTTATCTTGTCTGTTTTAGTATCATCCTTGTATCTTTTACTTTAAAGGTGCCTAGTATCACTAACATTTTCTGTACGCTTATGCAGCCCACCTGGATAACTCAATGTCCACTGCTGTTGCTTGACACAAGAATGCCGTACGGAAGTTTGTCAGTTGGTTGTGAAGAGCATTTGGATCCAGCTGGCACAGGCTCATTTTACAATGAAGGGGAAGCTGATATTGTTGTGCAACATGTCTTTTCTTTGATTTATGCTGGTAAATATTCTTGTCAATTGGGATTAAGTGCTATATATTATTACTCTATTCTCTATGTTAACCTAAAACGCAGTTGTATGATGAACCATGCCTATTAAAGAAGCTTTGTATTTCATATGAGAATATTTTACTGAGGTGCTGCATTTCATACGAGAGTATTTTACTGAAGCTTTACGTTTCATATGAGAAGTACTCAAACTTTGCAAATTATCATTTGGAATGCACATATTATATGCATACCTTCTTATCTGATGGCTTAAAGAGAAATGAAAGTAAGGCTGAAAAGGTAGGTTCAAATCTGCTCAATTATGTGCACCATTTCAATGTGACCCTTGATGCTCATGGCTTTGGAATTTACCAGTCCTTACCTTAATTATGATGCATGTATACATTTCAATTTGACTGAGGACTCCTCTCTCTGTCTCTCTCTCTCTCTCTCTCACATCCAACAATATGTGGAATCCTATTTTGAAAAAGGTGGGAGAACGGTTAGCAAGATGGAAAAAGCTTTACCTATCCAAAGGAGGAAGGGTGACCTTGATCAAGAGTACGTTATCTTCCATTCCAACCTATTTCATGTCTTTGGGTACAATGCCTACTCATGTGGCCCATAAGTTGGAGAAACTGCAGAATGATTTCCTACTGGGAGGTATTGGTGATTCCAAAGTTTTATTTGGTGGATTGGAGTGTGGTTTGCTCCCCCATCAAAGGGGGAGGTTTAAGTATTAAAATACTCAGTTCATTAATTCAATCACTTATTGGGAAGTGGTTATGAAAATTCAGACTAGAACGGTACCATATTTGCAGGAGATTTATTTATGAAAAATATGGTGAAGGATGGGGAGGTTGCTCCACGGAGCAGATACAGGGGTGCACATGTATTTAGCCAGTGGAAGGGTATACATGGGGAATGGGACTCTTTCTCCAAATACTTATGGTTTGAGATACGAGATGGATCTTAAGTCTGGTTCTAGACAACCATTCAGTGTGGGGACAGCTCTGTTAAGGACTTGTTCCAAACCTGTTTGCCTTGGCAGTAGACAAGGAGGATTCAATCTCATTGTCCCTTGATAACCTACTTGAACAGGGGGAAAGGGGGAAGGGGGTCAACATTGGAATCTCCAATTCATCAGGCCTTGCCAAGATTGGGAGTTGAAATCGGTTGATATTTTATTTTTTTTAGATTCTTTATGCTAATTGCATTCCTTGTTGGTCCTGATTGAGTCTTATGGTTATGGATGCCAGTAAAGAAGGAGTGTTTGAGGTTAGATTGTATAATAATAAATTTAGGGGTACTACGTGCCTTTTGTTTCCATGGAAGAGCATTTAGATGGCTAAGGTCCCACGGATGGTGGCATTCTTTGTGTGGACTGCAACTCATGGTAAAATCCTGACAATTGATATCCTTTGCGAGAGGTATTTACTAATAGTTGATGGTGTTGTAGGAGTAAAAGTAGCAGGAAATCTATTGATCATTTACTTCTCCATTGCTCTATGGCAACAGATATTTGGTCCTGCGTCCTCACTTTGTTTGGGTGAACTTGGGTGATGCTTAAATTATTGTTTGAATTGGTGCAGTGTTGGCAAGGTTATATTCAGCATCACAGAGCAGCTAAGTTGCGACGAGCTTTGCCTGTATGTGTCATGTGGAATCTATGGCTTGAGAGGAACTAGTGAGTCTTTGATGGAGTGGAGCGTCCTTCTAATGTAATCAAAGAGTGTGTTTTGCATACTTTCTTTGATTGGATGCATGCCATAGGCAGTGTCCCTTCGATGTCTTTTGTTGAATTATTCTCTTTGTTTGTGAGTTGTAGTCTTTGAAAGGGCTTTGTACACATCCTTTTACGTGTAATTCTCTTATCCATTTTTTTGGTAATAAAATTTTCACTTAGACACACACACACACACATAGCTCACTGGTATTAAGCACATATAGATCTAAGGTGTGAAAACAAAAGATTTAATACATAAATTTTCATTGTTAACTCTAGTATTATAACCAACAACACCACTATTACCTCTACTTGATACCGTGTAACCTGGTTGACTAACCTGAAATGACAACCAATGTAATTTAACTCATGATCATCATTCTTTGTAGAAATCTTCTATCCTGTTTGAGAATCCATGTACTATGCATTTATAGCAGTTTACATCAGTAAGCAGCTTTCAAGTTGTTTCTGTTGTAGCCTCTTTTCAAATTTATTCCTTTCATAGCCCTATATTCCTATCTTATTGGCTAAACTAACACCTGGATCTGCTGATACTGTTATGGATCTCTGTATTTGTTTTGTGAAGTGTACCTAATCAAGCATTTGTACTGGTTGAATGGTTTTTATGGCTCCCATATGAAATTGTTGAGTAAACAAGGACATTCATATTTATTTTAAATAATTTCTACAGGTGTTAGCCCAGCAGCTATTGCTGTTCAGTCTCCTTATGTAGCTCAGGTAAAACTCCTGAGGGACAGACTTGATGAGGTTCCGGGGGCTGCAGGTATTGAGGTGGCAACCATTGATAGCTTTCAAGGCCGGGAAGCTGATGCAGTAATTATATCAATGGTATGGTTCTTATTTTAGATCTTTAGTTACATTTATCTGCCAAATAGTTTAAACAAATGAACATTATTTTGATACCTTCCAGAAACTTTATACTGTATCTTCTATGAACAGATGCTGCTCAACCTGATTTTGTATTTTGACTCATCATATGCATATATTGTATTGCCAAGTCAGTTTTTCGGTGTTTTAGATCGAGGAATGAACTTTAATGGTAGATAAATCCAAAGCACAATAAAACAATTGTATGTGCTCCAACAACTTATCTTCTCATTGTGCAATTTTAGATCAACATTTAATTGTAAGAAACCCGCCCATGGAAAAACTAAAAATAGATTAAAATGCCACTAGATACTCCCTATGTCACTTTTTGTTGGTCTTTTTTGTAAAATCCAACTTCTTTACGGAACATCATTTAATACATGTCTTTTCAAAGTAAAACTATAAATTTCTAAAACTACCTGTTTAATTTAAGCTAAAGCTAATGAAAAAAGGGTGTTGACTTTTCAAATAAAGTAATGAGTATGTAAGGAAAATTATTATGCCTATTGATAGGACTATATCTTGAGATGTTCCAGAATGTAATAGAAGACCAACACAAAGGGATAGAAGGAGTTAGGAGTATAATAGGGGAGTGGGCTGTAAGGTGGGTTCTTGCCCCTAACATACCTGAGTTGCAACTTGCATCTTGTTTGGGGGCTTAAATTATAGGAAGGACAGGGGCAATTTGCTGGACAGAAATTTTTTTTTGGTTCTTAAAAAGGCTGGCTTACACGTATCAGCTGGTTTTCATGATTAAGTTTATAGAAAGGGATAAGCATGATGTGAAGAGGTTGCTTAAAAAGATCTCTAACTTGTATCCCATCTTCCTATATGGATAAGGCCTCATCTACAGCTTTGTATTTGGATACTTTGGATAGGACGATAAAACCACATGGTTCTTGTGTTTAAGGCTTGAACATTGTGTAATTGAATTATATGAAGGATGGGGAGGCAAACAGCTGTATGATAGAATTCAATTTTCTCAAAGGATTCAGCTTATACTTATCAAAATGTTTTCACGGTTGGGTTTATAGGAAGGGAAAAGCGGTGGTTGGGTGCTGTCTTCAAGTAATATTGCATTTGCAATTTGTGATGGTAGTCAGGTCCACATGATATATGGTATGGATAGGTTGTTCAAAATGATCTGTAACTTGTATCATGTTTGCTATGGATAAAGACTTCATCTATAGCTGTGTTTGGATACTTTGGGTAGGTTCAATTTATTAGAATCCTAGGTTAGTCGAAGCAATCCATGATTGGGAGCTAAAGCTGGTTGCTTCTCTTTCCTATATATTGTATCAACACCAGTGTACAGGTAGTGGAGGGGATAGAATGTGTTTTAGGTTGAGGTGAAATGGTTCGGTTGATGTCCCTTCTTATTAGGGTCTTGTGTGAGTCTTCTGATTGTATGGCAGGTTATAGCACCTTGAAAGTCACTTTTTTACTTCTTTTTTTTTCATTTTTATTTGTTTGTTTGGACTGCAACCTTAAGAATATTTTGATGGTTGGAATCTTGTTAAGAGCAATATAATAACTGTGGATTGGTTTTGTTTGTTCTAAAACAGTAAGATAGTTGATTTCCCATTATGATATCATTCAATTACTAGAGATCTTTGGTCATTGGTGTTCTCTCTCTATGGATTGGTGAGGTCTCTCATGATGATAATGTCTAATGTCTTACTTTTCAAAAAGATATAATGTAAAAAGTATATCATGTGACTTAGTTTCATTTGATTTTTATACCATTTATAGATTCCGATGATATTTACTTGGCATGTTTTAAAATAAGAAGAGGATAGGCATTGGCAGCATCATATACACTATGTTTAATCACAATCTATCTCGTTATGTCATGTCCTTTATAATTTAGCAATATTTAGGTGACAGTATTACAATTCAATTGATCTACACTTGAATGGTAGATTTTTATTTAAATTATACATGGGTGTAATGGAATTTGAAAACTATGATCATATTGAATCATTGATGCATACATTAGATAACCAAGGGCCTTTAGCTGATTACTTTGATCAGTCTTCTCGTCAAAGAATTCTATGTAATGTGTCTTAATACCATGTGAAAGGCATGCTACGTTTCACCAATTCTCCTAAGTTGGGTCTGGTTTGTAATTGTGTAATCTCTTTATAACCTCACCTGTCAATACAATTCTTGTGAACTGATGCATAGATGGTTTTACATTCAAATGACTCACAGTTATTGATGATCACTTCAATCTTTAAAAATCATTGAATCTTAGTAGTTCCAAAATCTATGACCAACTTTGGCTATTGAAATATTTTCATCTACTCATGTTTGTATTACTTAACGATGTATGATGCTTGTTTCCGTTCTGTATTAGGTGCGGTCAAACACTTTAGGAGCTGTTGGATTCCTTGGGGACAGTAGGCGAATGAATGTTGCCATAACTAGGGCACGCAAACATGTGGCAGTTGTGTGTGATAGCTCAACAATATGCCACAACCCCTTCCTTGCAAGGCTGTTGCGTCATATCCGCTATTTTGGTAGGGTGAAGCATGCAGAGCCTGATAGTTTTGGGGGATCTGGGCTTGGCATGAATCCAATGCTGCCCTCCATTAGTTAACACTGCACAGGAGGAACGACTACATATTTTTTCTTATTCCTTCAATTGATGATTATTTGGAAGCACAACTGTTATGAAGATGCTTGTTCTCTTTTCCTATCAGCATCTGCTTCCACATAAATTCATGTACAGCAGGCCATCTATTTGGTCAACAGAAAAAGCATTATAGTAATTGCATAAGTATCCTGTATCCATTGATTAGATTTGTATATAAACGACACACATTTAGAATTCCTAACTTGTATAAAATTTGAATGCATCAAATATTAGTGAAGAGAATGGTTACAGTTTTAATTAATTTTTTACTATGAAATTTCTACTGGCTCCAACAGATTACCTTGAGTGGTGGTTCTGGTGTACTAGGTTCTCCTTAGATTTATATGTTCTCCAATTGATGGCTGCTGCTGCTTCTGCCATGAGTTTTAATATTTGCCGATGATTTTTGCAATTGATTTTGTCTGCTTTTTTGCTTCTGCTTTTGCCATGATTGTAATTTATGCTTCAGTTTTGGTAGTCTGTGGGTTGCTTTGTTCTTAATATTGATAGATTTAGAGGAATAACCGACATTTTTAGGATTTAGAGAAATTTGTTTCAGATCTTAAACTCTTCTTTCTTAAGTCTCTTCTGGATTGGGTTACAATATTTGGCTTTCGTTCTTTTTCTTCTGTCCATGGTTTCATAGACTTTTGTTCTTTATGTACTTGATTTGTTTTTGCCCTTAATGTATACTTCCTATATACTCAGGTGACACCCCCCTTATTTCAATATTTTATTACTTATCAAAAATATATATATATATATATATATATGATAGTGTATCCTGTAGAGATTCATGTAATATTACACTGAAATTGCTATTACTTATTACACTGAAATTGCTATTATAATATTACAAATAATTCCTTTTAGTTTTTAATGAAAATGATTGAGAAGTTCAATATAGGAGATTTGATGTATAACCATGTCAACCGTAAATAATAATAATAATAATAATATACAAAGAGCAAAACATTGTAAGTAATGTGATGCTATTATTTGAACCAGTGGATGTTCCGCGCGATGCACGTGATTATTATTAGTTATTTTATAATACTCATATGTGTTATAATGTTTGAAAAATTAATTTCGATTATGAATTATATGTCACTAAATTAATGAATGAAAAAAAAATTGTAACACAATATATCCATAAGTAATCATAATTAATTAGACTCTAAAAATGCCACTATATGCCTTTCTTGGTTTTTTTATTGGGAGTAAATATGCCATTTTTGGTTTGATCAGGTATACATGTATATTTAGTTCTTACATTAGACCATTTTCAATATAAATTTTTTTATTATTTCCTTTTCTTCTCTTTTAGAGGTTTTTTTTTTTTTTTTAAAAAGAAAATCTGTGAACTTTTGAAGGTTAAACATTTAAGATTTAAGGTTTTATAATTTCTAATTTGCAAACTACATATACACACCAAAAGATTAAAAATAAAACAATAATTGAACAAGGAAATATAAACTTATACTATATCATATCTTACGTTTAATTTTACTTTCCTCTGAGTACCTTAAGCATTTACAATGATTAAACACTTTTCAAAAATAAATAAAGTAAAAAAAACACATACCTTTTAGAAACCCCATATGTTGTTAAAGCATTGTATCAAGCTTTAGATAGTGTTGTTAAAAAGTTTAGATCATATGCACCTGAAACCAAAGCCAATTTCATACTCTTTTTGACACTAATTTCTCACTCTTTGTCTCTCTATCTCTCTAGTCCTATTTTTCTTTTGGCTTTTTGATATTTTGTGAAACTGGAATATATAAAAAAAAAAATGAAAACTAACACTATATGGAGAAAACTTTTCATTTTTTAAATTGAATTTAAAATTGGAAGAGTTCAAGAAGTTGGAACCAAATCTTTTAATTTTTTGCATTTATGACTTAAACTAATCATTGATAAAAAGAAGGGAGGTGAAAGGTTAAACAAAAAAGTACTCATACAAAGCATCACATGATAGAGCCTTATGCACTTCTGCATGAGGTTTCTGTTTATATATATATATATATTGATTGATTGATGATTGATTGATTGATTAGTGTTATAATGTTATCATCATTTAAATGAGAAACCAACTATTACAAAATTAGACATTTTTATAGTGGTACTCTGGTTATGTAAGATATTATAAGTTTGTTTTAAAAACTCTATATACTACTTTTGTGTTTGTGTGTTCTAATAAGTATATTTGTTTCCTAAAAAAAAAGGATGTTATCTCACATTGATTGTATGTTAAAGTTTTAGTCCTTATAACCCCAAGTTAAAGGTTAGACCCTTTTATAGTGGTACTCTAGTTATGTAATATATTATAAGTCTGTTTAAAAAACTCTATATATTACTTTTGTGTTTGTATATACTACTTTTGTGTAAAACTAGCACTTGTTTTGAGAGTGTTTATAATCTTTTATACACAATGGAAAAAAGTAAGAGATTCTAAAAACTGAAAATATTCTATATTTTTTTCAATAAATAATCCTATGACCAAAAAAAGTAATGAAGTCAAATATGAAGCTAGAAAAAAAATCTGTTTAAAAAACTCTATATATTACTTTTGTATTTGTATATACTACTTTTGGGTAAAACTAGCACTTGTTTTGAGAGTGTTTATAATCTTTTATACACAATGGAAAAAAAGTAAGAGATTCTAAAAATGAAAATATTCTAGATTTTTTTTCAATAAAAAATCCTATGACCAAAAAAAGTAATGAAGTCAAATACTAAGCTAGAAAAAAAGTATAAAAATACTAAAAATAATTGGTAAGAGGTGAGTGAGTATAAATGCTTTACTTGATTCTATATATGTATAATTATTATAACCCTAGGCTACTACAAAAGTTAGGCCATTTTGTAGTGGTATTCTGGTTGTGTAATGTATTATAAGTCTGTTTAAAAAACTCTATATATTACTTTTGTGTTTGTATATACTACTTTCGTGTAAAACTAGCACTTGTTTTGAGAGTGTTTGTAATCTTTATACACAATGGAAAAAAAGTAAGAGATTCTAAAAACTGAAATATTCTAATTTTTTTTTCAATAAAAAATCGTATGACCAAAAAAAGTAATGAAGTCAAATATGAAGCTAGAAAAAAAACTGTTAAAAAAAGTCTATATATTACTTTCGTGTTTGTATATACTACTTTTGGTGTAAAACTAGCACTTGTTTTGAGAGTGTTTATAATCTTTTATAGACAACGGAAAAATGTAAGAGATTCTAAAAACTGAAAATATTCTAGATTTTTCTATGACCAAAAAAAGTAATGAAGTCAAATATGAAGCTAGAAAAAAAGTATAAAATTCTAAAAATGATTGGTAAGAGGTGAGTGAGTATAAATGCTTTACTTTGATTCTATATATGTGTAAGTGCACAATTGCACCTGGACCTAAAGACAACTGTGGGCTCAGGCCCAATGAGTCTTAAACAATGAAATTTATAGAGTGCGGATCTAAAATCTAGTTAGGGGTACTGGAAACTTAATACAGGCTAAGGTGTAAAAATACTTGCGAATAGTAAATGATTATTGCAAAGGGGCTTCCTCGGACATAAGCCGAGGACAATTTCTGTATTATTTCTCTTTCTTCCTTGAAGGTTACAATTCTCAGTCCCTTTTGATGACTGATCCCTCCCCCTTAAATACTTCTTCTCTTAGTGCTTTATCCACGTGTTGCACAAATCTTATCCCCCCTCTCTGACACCACCTTCTTCAAGTGTTTAAATAGCAACCAGAAGTTTCAGTTCTACTGTTCAGGGGTCATTTCCCTATTAATGCGGCCAGGGAGTTAGATGCAGTATCTTTAATGTGGAGGTGGCAGCCTTTTCCTAAGATATTTCTCTAACACCGGTGCATCTAGAGGGTACATGGATCCCCTTCTTAACCAACAGTCTTTCCGGAACTCTGCCTTGATCTTTCTAGCGAATCTCCCAGTCCTCCCAGGTCTATCTGATGAGAGATTTATCCTCGGACGCATCCTCGGACCCTCGGCGTATGGGCCGATTTGGAATCCTAACGGCCTTTTAATCAAGAACGAATTGGTCCTTCTTGTCAGAGCCCAAAGGCCCAAATACCTGCTCGGGTCCTTTCACTCCCCACAATAGCCCCTCAAAACTCTATTTTTTAGCATCCGAGGAGAAAAATAGGGTTTTGATCCGACGAGAACTTCCCCCACACGTTTGTAAGTCACCACGCGTATGAAGATTGTTTCGTGTCCCAGAAGATGCCATTTGGCGCTTTGAATTTCAAAATGCGTGCATTTATGACTGTAAGTTACACCTTGTTCTCTACGTTCAACGGTGAGATGAGCATCCAACGACCCTTGTTGCCTCCAAAAATTTGGGCGGGACGGATGCAATTTCGAGGCCGCTTCCCGCACGTCATAACGCTTTGGAAACATGCGCCTTCATTTATTTCTTCAGAGCCTAATCACATCAAAACATCAGTCTTTGCCTTTTCTCTGCAGAAACCCATGGAAACTCGCACAACTTCAAACTCGTAAGTTCCTATTTTTCTTTTACTCCTTTCTCCTCGGATTCCATCCTCGGCTCCCTTCTTAACCACTTTCCTTCTTAAAACTCGCCTTTTCGTTTCTTATCGATGGGTAGATTTAAGTGTTTAGTTGACACCACCACTGGGATGGAAGGTTTTAGGGCCAAATACCGGATTCCCAGTGACGTAGACCTGAAATACTGTCCGACGGAAGCCGTGGGTGGGTCTAGGAAAATGGGAGAGGTTATCATCCCAATGATTGCCTTCATAGAAGGTGGGATGACCCTCCCTATGAGAAGCGTAACCAGGGAATACCTTCGCAACCACCGGTTGTGTCCTGACCAGTGCGCACCCAATGTCTTTAGGGTCTTAGGAAGCGTCGACGCTCTAAATGAGCAGATGGGCTTAAACCTTACCTGGCATGACGTCGTCTTTATGTACGAATGCCACAAGCTTACAAGCATAGGTTATTATATTAAATCCCGATCTAGTGTAGTTAGGTTAATTTCCTGTCTGCCCAAGTCCAATAAAGCCATGAAGGACGACTACCTCATCGCCTCAGGCAACTGGTACGACGGCCCCACTGCCTAGTCGAATGGGAAGATCCAGGTGTGACTCCTTAGGATCTAACTTCCCAATCCCGTAACTCCATCTAAACATCTTGAAATGTTCATTTACCTTTACAAACCGTTTAACTTTGATTTATCACATGCCTTATAAATTTGACCATATTTGTCTGTTTTGGTGTCTTTTCTTGTAGATAAACAACACGTGCGCCCACGCCTGAGCCACTGCAACGTCGCTGACTTAAACCGAGTGCTACGCTCAGAAGTTTTCGTGAGTGAAGACCTGCAGCTTAGAGCGGCTCACTTGATACTTGGGTACGACCCTATATCCTCGGACTTCCAGGAGATAGAGAACGCGATTATCGCGGGTGACCGGAGGCGTAGGAGAATCAACGTAGCCAGACCACATTTTCTAGCCGACCACGACATTCCCGACGACCTCCACACCATCCTATACACGCAACCCATCGCGGCGATCCCTCTCGCAATGCACTCTCAGGCAATCGTTGTCCCAGAGGAGCAAGTGTCCTCGTTGAACACATTGGACGAGGAGATAGACCAGTTTCAGCTTGAGGACGCCCAAAGACCTCGAGGAAGCCAGTTTTTCATCCTTTCTGACGAGGAAGCAGAGCTCGCCGAAACCTCTGGGATTGCCGGTCTAGTGATTGCACGTCCAAACAACAGCTCCGTTGAAGAAGACATGGACGTGCTTAAGGGCCTTCTAATTGTGAGAGGCGAGAGAGTCGCCAAGAAAGGAGCGAGGAGATCTCAAGTTCCCCCGTCCTTGCCACCACCCCCTCTTCTAGCCGACCCCAAGCCTCCCGCTGAAGAGCCTAAGAAGAAAAGGAAGGTGGAGGCCAAGGGGGCTGGAGGCGATAAACAGAAAAAGCTGAAATAGCAGCCACAGCAGGCTCAGCAGCAGAAGCTGGACAAGGGCAAAAGGTGCGCCCGTTTAGTTGAAAGAGGGGAAATTAGAGACATGGCCGAGGTGCGCCGAGCATCGGCTATGTGGTCTCCTGAACTGAGACTGGACGGAGCACCAATTCCCCTCCAGTCCAACATCAGGGCGTTCCAACAAGGCCATGCCCTCCACCTGGCCGATGCATTGGAGCGTCCTCTTCTGCTGCCCAAGGATATGAAAGCCTTGGAAAAGATGAGCCAGCCTCAGCTGTTCCTTTCTTTGAAAAGGGACTTAGCTCTGGTAAGTTTCACTTCGTGCTTATAGTATCTGGTTATTTGTAAGCATTTTACTGTGTTTAACCCCCTGATACTTCATCACAGGCCATTCAAGAGGTTTTCGCTGCCGAGAAGTTCGTGGAGGATTCTCGGAAGCGAGCTAGAATGGAACAGGAGATCCGGCAAGAGACAGAGAAGTCCCTAGGCCAGGCCCTAGCAGAAAACGGGAAACTCACCTCTCAGCTGGCCGACTTAAAAAGAGAAAAATACGGTGCCAAAGCCAGCTTGAGAACGATGAGGAATCAAGTGGAGGGGCAACGTAAGCTCCTTCACCAAAAGGATGATGAGCTTTCCCAAACCTAGAGGGAACGCTCTGACTTGGAGAAAGAGCTTGCGCGGATGAAGGAGGAAGCGCGCACCTTCACGCGTTCACTGGAGGTTGGGAAGCAGGCGAGCTATAACGAAAGGGTAGCCGCAACACAAGACCAGCTGGTAGAAGCTTTCGCGGCCTTATGCCGAGAATACTATCAGCAGGTCTAGGGGGAGGCTCTAAACACAGCAGGGGTTCTTTTAGCTTTCGAGCTGAGAAAGCCCGAGAATGTTTGACTTCCCCTTGACATACAGGAGATAGAGGAGACTCCTGTTGTTGCTTCTCTTCCTGAGGCAGCTCCTCCTGCTCTTCCTCCCGTGGTGCCAGAACTTATTCCTGATCCTACAGAACCTGAAAGTTCCAATAAAGAAAAGGACGGGTATGAAGGTGCCGAGAAGGAACAAAACCAAAGTGTGGAGCCGATCATTCCTTCAATGATTGCAACAGACAAAGGGAAACAAGTCTTGTCTGCCTTTGAGTTGGAGTTGAAAAGCACCGAGGCTGGCAGTACTTCCCATCAAGACCCCCCTCCAAAAGCTTAGGGCCTAGCTTAGGACTTCTTTCCCTCTGTACTTCAAATTTTCTATGTAATGATGTATTCCATGATAATTAATGAAAAACAACTTTATTCGATTTTCATCTGAGTTGTGTTTATTTTACCTTGTCATTTTTATGCTTGCCATGAAGGTTCTCACTAGCACATAGCGAAAGAAAGAACGAAATAAATAAGTCCAATTTCAAAAGTTGAACAATTACAACTTTAAGCAGCCATGCACATACTTGCTTTGCAAAGTAAAACATTCAAGAACCTGACAAGAACTAACTTAGTTTAGATGGTATACAGTGCCTCACTTTGGAAACCCACGTGATAGTTAAACTTTGTAACCTGAGACACTAAGTTTAGTAAAGTGTAAGGTCCGAGGACCATACCTTACCAAATTTTGCTTAACACTTAAAGATGTACAACTTAAGATTCGATTTAACTGGTGGTAAGATATTAATTTCCACAAGGTGTGTGGTTCGAGGACCATACTTAACCAAGTTTCTGTTTGATATATAAGAATAGTGACTAAAAATGTTAGTTTCCCCAAATAGGGTTCTGTTTAACAAATAATAGGATATCAATTTCCACAAGGTATGTGGTCGAAGGACCATGCATTACCAAGTTTTTGTTTGACACTTAAAAATAATAACTTTAGATGTTAATTTTCCCAAAGTAGAAGGCCCGAGGACCCAGCATAACTAAGATTCTGTTTAATAAATGATAAGATATCCATTTCCACAAGGTATGTGGTCCAAGGACCATGCATTACCAAGTTTCTGTTTGATATATAAGAACAGTAACTTCAGATGTTAATTTTCTCAAAGTAGAAGGCCGAGAACCTGGCATAACTAAGGTTCTATTTAACAAATGATAAGATATCAATTTTCACAAGGTATGTGGTCCGAGGACCATGCATTACCAAGTTTCTGTTTGATATATAAGATCAGTAACTTCAGATGTTAATTTTCCCAAAGTAGAAGGCCCGAGGACCTGGCATAACTAAAGTTCTGTTTAACAAATGATAAGATATCAATTTCCACAAGGTATGTGGTCCGAGGACCATGCATTACCAAGTTTCTGTTTGACACTTAGGAACATTATTTGTAAGCCCTATGCATTCATAACTTTGAATTGCGAATTAACAAAAGCATCTTTTATTAATAATAATACCTTCGAAGGTTGTTTACATTCCATAGGCATTGAACACTTTTTCATCTAGGTCAGCTAGCTGATACGACCCTATGCCTGCTACAGAAACAATACGGTATGGCCCTTCTCAGTTTGGTCCTAGCTTACCCAAGTTGGGTTCTTAGCAGTGCCTATGACCTTTCTTAGTACGAGATCCCCAGGCACGAGTGGCCTTAGCTTCACATGGGCGTCATACCCCTGTTTAAGTTTCTGTTGATAATAAGCCATTTGGGCCATAGCTGCCTCTCGCCGTTCCTCAACTAAATCCAGGCCTTTCTCCAGGAGGCCGTTGTTGTTTTCTGGGCTAAAAGAACTCGTCCTTAGCGTGGGGAAACCAGATTCAAGAGGTATCAGCGCCTCGGCTCCATAAGTCATAGAGAATTAAGTTTCTCTAGTGGACCTGCGCGGCGTAGTTCGATACGTCCACAAAGATGGGGTAGTTCTTCTACCCACCTGCCTTTCGCATCGTCCAACCTTTTCTTGAGCCCACTGACTATGACCTTATTAATGGCCTCGGCTTGCCCATTTCCCTGAGGATAAGCTGGAGTGGAGTATTTATTTATGATGCCCATGTCACCACAATATTTCCTAAAAGCCATACTGTCGAATTGAACGCCATTATCCGAAATAAGTGTGTGTGGTACACCAAATCTGGTAATGATATTTTTCCAAATAAACTTCTTGGAATCGACGTCCCTAATATTTGCTAAGGGCTCAGCCTCGACCCATTTAGTGAAGTAGTCAGTCCCTACAAGCGGCCACCTTTTATTTCCTGCAGCCCTCAAAAATGGCCCCACTATGTCCAATCCCCATTGAGCAAAAGGCCAAGGACTGGAGAGAGGATTGAGAACCCCTCTAAGTTGATGAATGTTAGGGGCGAACCTCTGGCACTGATCACATTTTCTTGCATAGTCCTGAGCTTCCCTTTGCATATTAGGCCACCAATATCCCTGAGTCAGGGCTCTATGGGCTAAGGACCTTCCCCCAGTGTGGCTCCCACAAATCCCTTCATGTAGTTCTTCTAGAAGTATCTCCGTTGATTCAGGGTGCACACATAACAAGTATGGTCCTAAGAATGATCGTTTATACAGTTTCTGATCCTCGAACAACCAGAAACGCGGTGCCTTTCGACGAATCTTATCTGCTTCAGACTTGTCCTTAGGAAGGATGTCATTTTTCAGAAAAGATATCACCAGGTCAATCCAACTAGGTCCAGGCCTTATCAGATGGATACGGGTTGCACTGACAGTGGTAAGAGTTGGCTCTAGCAAATCCTCTACAAGGATAATCCTGGGCAAACACTGAGCCGAGGATGTCGCTAATGTGGCCAAAGTATCTGCATGGGTGTTTCCACTTCTAGAAATATGAGGTAAGACAAAAGAATCAAATTTAGCTTGCAGACATTTGACCTGGCCAAGTACTCTTGCATTCTTGGATCCCTAGCCTCCATGGTCCCCGTGACCTGGCCGACCACTAACTGAGAACATATGAACTTCCTTTTCACCCATCCTACGTACCATGCTCATGCCCACCAAGACTGCTTCGTACTCGGCCTCATTATTAGTAGCCGAGAACGCCAATCTCAGAGATTTTTCGAAGACAATTCCTTAGGGGACATCAGGACAAGTCCAACACCAGACCCTCTCTGATTAGCTGCCCTATCAACAGACACTTTCCAAGTCAGAGGTGCTGCGCCTGTGATCACATCAACTGATTTTTCATCCATGTGTGATTCCTTCAAAGTTTCTTCTAACAATGGTTCGACAAACTCTACCACCAAATCAGCAAGAACCTGGCTTTCACCGAGGTGCGCGGCATGTATTTGATGTCAAAGGCTCTCAAAATGGTTCCCCATTTAGCCACCCTACCAGAGTAATCGGCACTACGTAACACTGACTTGAGGGGCAATTGGGTTAGAACCACCACGGTGTAGGACTGGAAATAGTGAGGAAGCTTCTGCGTGGCATGAACTACGGCCAGCAATGCTTTCTCCAAAAGTAGATAGCGCACCTCGGCCTCATTCAAGGACTTACTGATGTAGTAGACCGGTCTCTGCACCTCACCTTCGTCTCTTATGAGGACCAGGCTGACTGCGTGGACGGCCATTGCCAGATACGCAAACAGGACCTCGTCCACTTCGGACTGAGATAAAATGGGTGGTCGAGAAAGATATTGCTGAATCTGTTGGAAGGCTAGCACACAGTCCTCGGTCCATTGAAACCCTTTCCATTTATTCAACAATTGGAAGAAAGGATAGCACCGGTTAGCTGACCGAGAGATAAATCTACTGAGTGCAGCGATCATTCCGGTCAACTTCTGGACTTCTTTTGGATTCCAAGGCGGCTGTAAGTCCTGAATAGTCCTGACCTGTGCTAGGTTTACCTTTATACCTCTATGAGTAACCATATAACCCAGGAACTTTCCAGAACCCACACCAAAAGAACACTTTGAGGCGTTAAGGCGCAGCTTGTACTTCCTAAGCACTTGAAAGGTGTCGTCCAAATCTTTAACGTGCGAATGTATTGTTTTACTCTTCACCACCATATCATCCACGTATACCTCAATGGTCTTCCCAAGTTGCAGTTCAAACACTCTGGTCATCATTCTTTGATAGGTAGTCCCAGCATTCTTCAACCCAAATGGCATGACCTTATAGTGATAGTTCCCTATTAGAGTAATGAAAGCAGTCTTCTCTTGATCCTCCAATGCTAATGGAATCTGGTGGTAACCCTGGAAGGCATCTAGAAAACTCATCCGAGGATGTCCGACAGTGGCGTCCACAAGCTGATCAATACGTGGCATTGAGAACGAATCCTTTGGGCAGGCCTTGTTTAAATCCGTGAAGTCCACACATACTCTCCACGTTCCATTCTTCTTTTTAACCACGACCGTATGCGTCAACCATTCGGGGTAGAAAACTTCTTCAATAGCCCTAGCCCTCTTGAACTTGAGCACTTCCTCTTTGACAGCCTCGGAGTGTTCCTTGGAGGAACGCCGAGGTGGCTGCCTTCTCGGAACAAAGCGGGGTTGACATTCAAATGATAACAAATGAAGCTTGGGTCTACGCCTGGAGCCTTATAAGGATCCCATGTAAAAACATCAATGTTATCTTTTAGAAACTCCAACAAATCCATCTTCTCCTAGTGTGGCAAACGTATGCCAACTTGAAAGAATCTTTTAGGGTTATCAAAAACTTCTCCTAATCCTTACAGAAGGCTTCCTCTCTTGTCACTGCATCGGGCGCACCCGAAACTGTTAATTGCTATAAGTCTTTGATGATCAAAGCCGAGGAATCAGTTTCGGCTTGATGTAGCACTGCAGCTGATATGCATTGCCTGGCCACTGATTGGCTGCCAAGAATCTCTTCAACGTATTCTACCGACGAGAATTTAACCTTAACATGCAAAGTGGAGGAGACAGCACCCAAAGCGTGCAGCCACAGCCTGGCAAGGATGGTTGTATATGGAGAATACACGTCAACCATAATAAAATCCACCTCAACCATTTCCGAGCCGGATTGAACGAGCAAACGAATCTGTCCCTTCGGTACAACAGCTTTACCTTCAAAGCTTATAAGTGGCGAGTCATAAGGAGCAAGATCCTCCAATTTCAACCTTAACCCCTTGAATAAATCAGGGTACATGATATTTGCGCCGCTACCCTGATCAATCATAACCATTTTTACGTCGTAATTTCCTATCCTCAGAGTGACCACAAGAGCATCGTCGTGGGGTTGGATGGTCCCAACCTTATCCTCCTCTGAAAATTCCAAGACGGGCGAATTCACCTTCAACCTCTTCGGCCTGCAGCCTGCCTCTTCGGCCTGAGAATGCGAAAATGCCATCACCCTGGTGGGACATGAGCTGGTCCTGCCAGGTGCAGCAAAGATAACGTTAATTGTTCCCAATACCGGTCGAGATGAATTATTCTTCTGATTATGTGAGCCGGACTGACTGTCCTACCCGTTAGGTTGATAAAAGTGTTGCTTCAGTTTTCCTTCACTGACAAGCTGCTCCAAGTGGTTCCAGAGGGTCTGACACTTCTCGGTAGTATGACCTACGTCCTGATGGGACTAACAAAAAAGATTGTGATTCCTTTTCGCAGGGTCCCCTGCCATCTTACTAGGCCACCTAAAGTAGGGCTCCTTACGGACTTTCTCCAGTAGTTGGTGTACTGGTTCTCGGAACACAGTATTTACGGTCTGAGGTGCTGTCGAGCCAGACTGCCCGGTGTAATCTCTTCTCGGCTTGCTATTGTGATATCTGTCCGACCTGAAATCCCTTCTCTTCTGCGAGATAACCTTCGTCTTACCATTTCCTTGCAGTTGGTCTTCCTCTACCCTATTGTATTCATCAATACGATCCATGAGGCGACGTACGCTGCGGACATGCTTTTTGGTCAGGGACTTCCTTAAGTCATGATCAGTAGGAAGGCCTACCTTAAAGGTATTAATTGCCACCTCATCAAAGTCCCCATCTATTTCGTTAAACATCTCCCAATACCGGTCAGAGTATGCCTTCAACGTTTCACCCTCCCTCATGGCCATAGATAACAGTGAGTCCAATGGTTGAGGAACTCTGCTACATGTGATAAACCACGACGTAAATGTTCTAGTAAGCTTCCAAACGAACCTACAGACCCCGATTTAAGGCCGTTGAACCACATCATAGCGACGGGTCCCAAGCTAGAGGGAAGACTTTACACATCAGGGTCTCATTATGAGAATGCATCGCCATCCTCTGGTTAAAGTGACTCACATGCTCCACCGGATCAGTTCGACCATTGTAGATGGTGAAGGTAGGCTGGGTAAACTTTCTGGGGAGCCTCCCCTTATCAATCCTCCGTGAGAATGGCGATTTAGAGAGCTGGTGCAACGCTTGGCTCATAACATCGTTCCCCAAGCCCCTAGAAGGGAGCTTCTTGCACCTACGAGCTGGTGGGTCGTCCTCCTCATAAGAGGACGTTGCGCTGGGGGGCGACCATGAGCTCGAGCTGTAGCTACTTCCCCAGGCCTCCCTGAAGAAGGATTAGATGAGGATGGTGAACGCTTCCGTCTGACGCGGGCACAGTTTCCTTTTAAGATGATTAATCTCCTTCTGCATGGCCTTAGCATCATCCTCGTGGGTGGTGCTGCCTCAGCCATGAGTATGGCTCGCTCTAGGGTATTCAGTGTGAACGCTTCTCTCTTGATCCCTCCGACGCTTAAGACGTTCGAAAAGATCCTCAGGTTGTGATCCTTGAGACTCTGCGTGCTGTGAACCTAAGCCTGCCATAATATTCCAGCTCCTTCAAGACTAGAATCCCCACAGACAGCGCTAATTGTAAGTGCACAATTGCACCTAAACCTAAAGACAACTATGGGCTCAGGTCCAATGAGTTTTAAACAATTAAATTTATAGAGTGTGGATCTGAAATCTAGTCAGTGGTATTGGAAACTTAATAAACAGGCTAAGGTGTAAAAACACTTGCGAATAGTAAATGATTATTGCAAAGGGGCTTCCCGGACATAAGTTGAGGACAATTTCTGTATTATTTCTCTTTCTCCTTGAAGGTTACAATTCTCAGTCCCTTTTGATGACTGATCCCCCCTTAAATACTTCTTCTCTTAGTGCTTTATCCACGTGTTGCACAAATCTTATCCCCCCTCTCTGACACCACCTTCTTTAAGTGTTTAAATAGTAACTAGAAGTTTCAGTTCTACTGTTTAGGGGGTCACTCCCCATTAATGCGGCCAGGGAGGTAGGTGTAGCATCTTTAATGTGGAGGTGACAACCTTTTCCTAAGATATTTCTCTAACACCTGTGCATCTAGAGGGTACAGAGATCCCCTTCTTAACCAACAGTTTTTCGGAACTCTGCCTTGATCTTTCTAGCGAATCTCCAAATCCTCCCAGGTCTATTCGAGGAGAGATTTATCCTCAAACGCATCCTCGGACTCTCGGCATATGGGCCGATTTGCAATCCTAATGGCATTTTAATCAAGAACGAATTAGTCCTTCTTGTCAGAGCCCAAAGGCCCAAATACCTGCTCGGGTCCTTTTACTCCCCATAATATGTATAATTATTATATGAATTTATAGTATTTATTAATTTTCAAGGTTTTGTCTTTTGATAGCAAATTTATTCATATTGAAACTTTGACTAAATCTATTAACAACATCATCTCTTAAAATGGCAGGAACCTCCTCATGCCATATCAGCCACACTAATACAATTCCTACTAAGATAACACAAAACAGAATCCCTGGATTTTATTCATCAAAGCTTCAGTCTCCTCTGTTGTCAGTGTGATTAATGGGATGAACCAAAAGACACTGATGTTCAACTCTTGTGTGCCTCAATGTCTTTTGGTTCATCCCATAAACCACACTAATCAAAAACAGCTCTTTGCACTTCTCATCAAAGAGCCAAGATTTATTTCAATTATTTTCCCTACCAGACACACTTGCAAGCTCAACTCTCCCACGATACGATTCAATACATGAACAAAAGATTTATTCTCGATATGATAATTATGTTTCAGGGTATCACATTTACTGAGTGCTTTAATTTAATATGATCATTCCAACAGTATTAACGATTTTTATTATAGACAATCTAGGAAATGAGAGAACCAAATTAAAATGAATTAAAATGTGATCTATCATGGCAATATAGGTGAAATTATTATGCGCATCCGATTTTCTACACTTTTCTTTTTGGCATAAGGGTATAGCCCAGATGTGGGTCTCACACATGAACTTGTACTTATGAAGGAGAGGGGTGTAATACATTGTATATAAAAATAATTATGGGAAGGCTTGTTTTTAGACTTTTGATTTTATTTTATATTTTTATAAATTTATTCTTCTAAGTGTAATCGTAAAGAATGAACCCTAGAATTAAATCGCATAAGGTGGGACTAGATATCGTGGATTCTAGTTAGCTCAATTAATAAAGTCTTTGATGATTGAATAAGAGATCTGAAATTCAATCTCTGTTTACATAAAAAACTGATTGGTGTCTTGATCTGCTGATAAAGAGCTATTATCAGGAATGAATGTTGTAAGTTGAAACTATCTCGAAAAAAAAGGTGGGACCAAATATCATTAGAATAAGACCATTATCAAGAAGAAGGCTTAATATTTTGAGATAGTTTCAACCAAATATCTATGAAATGAGAGAACCAAATTAGGATGAATTAAAATGTGATCAATCATGGCAATATAGGTGAAATTATTATGTGCATCTGATTTTCTACACTTTTCTTTCTCGCATCAGGGTAGAGCCCACGTGTGGGTCCCACAAATGGAACTCATATTTATGAAAGTGAGGGGTGTAATACATTGTATATAAAAATAATTATAGGAAGGCTTGTTTTTAGATTTTTTATTTTAGATTTTAATTTATTCTTCTAAATGTAATTGTAAAGAATTAAACCGCATAAGGTAGGGCCATATATCATTGGACCATAAGACCATTAGCAAGAAGAAGGCTAATATTTTCATAAAATAAAATAAGGAAAATTCTTAATTACACACTTTTTGTAAATGTGTAGAACATTGTATACATTTAATTAGTCTATAATGTAAGATTTATATTAACAATACAATGTAAATCTAGTAGTAGTAGTAGTAGTAGTAGTAGTAGTAGTAGGTAAAGCAGAGAGAAAATCTAATTAAATTTTAAATTAGAATTCAATTAAAGTCAAATTTTGAGTCATATGTCTCATCTAATCTAAATTTTAGAATTTTGTGCCAAATGGGTTAATTTAGTGTAAAAATTGAATTTTAATTATAATTTAATTTTGTGTAACGTGTCCTATCTAATCTAAATTTTTAAATTTTTGTGCTAAATTAGTTAATTTAGTGTAGAAAATGAGGAGTCTAATATAATAAGCCATAAAAAATATAATCATATAACTAAAAAAAATCAAATTTATAAATCATCAATATATATATATATATATATAATAATAATAATAATAATAATAATAGGTAATGCTTAGAGAAAATTGAATTAGAATTTGAAAATAATAATTTGAATAATTATCTATATTTTATGATAAAAATTGTGTTTAATTTTAAATGTATCTATATGTATGCATGAATGCATGTGTTACATGCTTTAAAAAAAATTAATTTGACTAATTATTTAAATGTATCTATATGTATGCATGAATGCATGTGTTACATGCTTTAAAAAAAATTAATTTGACTAATTATTTATATTTTTGTAATAAAAATTTTGTTTAATTTTAAATGCATCCATGCGTTTACATAAGGTTACATGCTAGTAATTATAAAAGAAGAAACCGGAGGCCTATACTATATGTGGAAAAATTACCCAAAACCTTAAAATGCTTTTAACAAACTTCCAAACTTGGATTGAGTTGATATTGAATGTGAGATGTTCTTTGCAATTATGAAAATAAAATAAAATCTCAAGCTACCAAAACTGTCAAAGGACTGAAAAATACCACAAGATATATTTTTTTTTTTGGCTAAATGAAAAATGTGGGATCTTGAAAGCAATTCACTTCCCACGGTGATGAGTTAAACTTACATTAAACCTACGCTAAATGGCCTCGCCAACCCCAATACTAATGAATTAATTCCAAATTTAAACTTTTTTATTTATTTGAGAAACACACACACACACATATATATAGGGGAAGGAGATGAAATAATGGTGAACTAAACTTAGAGAAAGGCCGCTCAGTCTAGCAGCGCCTACAATTGCACCTCATCTAAAGTGATGAGCTCGAGTTTGACTTGTTTGCCAACTATTTATATGGGGTTGAGTTTGACTTCCCTTTATTAAAAGAAATCTAAACTAAAATAGTGTGAACTATTTTATGAGCGGTTCCCACCATGAATATGAGAAGAGGAAGCATCATTCTTCATGCTCTGGGAGTACCTAAGAATTACTCTAGTTTAAAGTGTAATAAATTCATCAGTTGCAATGACAATAAAATAGGAAAAATTCTTAGGTAGTCCCGGAGCATAGTGAAATGGTGCTCCCTCCTCTCACATTCATGGTAGGCCCAACCATAAATTTAATGAGCGAGTCTCACCATTTCACTATGCTCCGGGACTATCTAAGAATTTTCCCTTCTACCTATACCCCATTTCTCATGTAAAATCATGACTTTTACAAGGAGAGAGAGAGAGAGAGAGAGAGAGAGACGTCCAATAAAAGGTAACAAACCTATAAATGAGATGCTCCAACACTTTTCATCTATTCCCACCTGCAATCTCGCAAACCCGTTTCTGCCTCAGTTAATACTCTCACCTTAATTCTCATTACCTTTTTGTCAAAACCATATTAATTTTCTATAAAAACAATGTTAACTTAGCTCTAACAATGTCAGTTACACTGCAAAACTTTGACATTTTAGAACCCCCAATTAGTGCATCGTTAATTTGGGACAACTTTACCTTTTGAGTCTTTCACTTTGTTCTTTTCTGTATTTTCAATCTCCCAAACTCAGGTACCAGATGAACCCAACTTTTCTTTTTCTTTGACTTATCACTCACTTTTTTTCTTACAGCAGTATATATACATATATACATGCAAACATAACACTGATAAGCAGTACTTATCAAGGTCAAATCTTTGCTCTCATGGCTTCTAAACAGTTTGTGCTAATTCTTTTCTTGCTTATTTACCTTGTCCCCCACCTAGGAAATGGAGCAAAATACATAATCTATCGTTTAACCCACCACCGCCACCACCACCACTACCATTACCATAAATGCCAAAAGAACTGTCACCACCATCATGAATCTCCTCATCCCCCAAAATTTAGGTTCCCTCCCAAAAAACCAAAGCCAGTTCCACCTTCTGGACCATCAAGACGACACAATATATGAATATACGTTGAAGATTGATTTTTAAAGACAAACACCATGTAGAATACTAAAGTGAAGGTTCCAAGCTCAATATTGTTGGTATTAATTATTTCGATTCAGTTTAATTAATTTTCTGATAATACTATTACTATTTTTTTTCTTAATAATTTGATAGTTGGAGGAGGGGAGTTGTGAATGCTAGACGCGATTCTATTAGAAACATTTTTATTTATTTATTTATTTATAATAATCCTTTGGAAATATTTCAGTGCTACATCATTGTGCAAATATTTCAGTTTTTATTTTTATTTTTATAGAAGATGCAAATATTTCAGTTGATTGTATAGGAAAGGAAGAAATGAGTTTCATATTACATTGTGTTAATATATTGCTCAAACTTCAAATTTTTCTTTGCCTTCGTTTCTGAGTTTCACTATCAAGTCCAAAGATGGAGCTATGTTAGGACTAAGGAAATTAATGTTTTGGTGAAAAACTTTATGTGAAGATAATTTTTCATGTTTTCATGTATTTGGTAACATAAAAAAATAGGTAAAATAAATCTTTGATCAATGTAAAACTTGTGACTTTTGTTTTTGAGATTGTTTTCCATTAATTTTTTTTCTTCTTGAAACAACTTTATCTCACACGATATGAAATAAATAAGTAAAAATTCACGTTTTCAAGTTCATTTTCACAGTTACTACCAAACATAGAAAAATGACATAATTTCTAGAAAATGTTTTTATTTATTTATTTTATATAACTTAATTTTCATAAAACATAAATGTTGAAAAAAACGGAGTGTAAAAACAAGTGAAAATTTTGTAATATTCAATAAAGAGTAATAAAAATTATAAGTAGCTTATACAAATTTTATAAAAACTCCACTTAAATTCATTATTTTTTGTGGAATTATGCAAGACAAAATTTTAGTTGTTCTAATAAAATTATATTTAAGGCATCTAACTAAATAAATCTCATTATAAATTATAAAATAAAAAACCTACTTATTATGAGTAATAAAATATTGTCTAAGTAGCTTTATGTTTTCTCAACCGATTTCCAATAATGCACTTTTTAGTTTATGTGTTCAATATGTTTTTTTTTTTCCATAATTTCTTAAGTAAAATATTTTTTCCTTAAATTTTTTGTTATTGTTTTATAATATGTAATTTATTGATCTTTGGGATAAGAAAGAATAGCGAAATGTTACATGGCATATAAATATAAAAGAAAATAGAGTATTTTGAGAGATTAATTAGAATGATAGTGGCCTACAATGATGAATGATTGATGTATTACTTTTTTATTAGTGGGGTCAATTTTTTCTTTAATAATAAAAGTTACCATGACTTTTGAGTGGAGTTGTGGTGTGTCTTTGTATTAGAATCCGTTTTTTTCTCCCTTGTGTGTGTGTGTGTGTTTGTTTCTAAAAAAAGAAAAAAAAAAAAAAAAAAAAAAAAAAAAGAGGGTAATTGTTTCACATTGCTTAAGAGAGTGTGTTGTGTTTAGTATAACTTACCTCACTCTCCCTTAAAAGTAACCATGGCTTTTGAGTGGACTTGTGGTGTGCCTTTTTGTTAGAACCTCTTTCTCCCTCCCTTGTGTGTGTGTGTTTGTTTCTAATTTTTTTTTTCTTTAATACATTCGGCATCTAGTGTATTAAATAAAAATTCAAATGTTTATAAGAAGTTAAAAGTTTCACTAATAGCTCTTTCAATTAAAAGTTAAAATAGTTAAAAGTTAAAATAGTTAAAAGTTTCACTAATAGCTCTTTTCACTAATAGTTAAAAGTTATATATATATATATATATATATATATATATATATATATATATATACGTGGAAGATGGAGGGAAGAAGGACAATAATATAAAAGGAAAAGAAAGGCATTCGAGGAAGGGGGGCTAGAAAAAAGAAAGGAAGAAAGACTGTAACCATTACCCTAAATTGTAATATATCTTTAGACCGAAGAAAAGAAATACAAATCGTTCTCGGCATACGTCTGAGGAGACTTTCTGCTACGTAAACCTCTTGTTGCATGTGAATCACGAATCTAGCTTATCATTTGCGTTATTCTATATCCATAAAACCTAGGTTTTCAAGCTCACTCTCTATAAATTTCATTGTATTGGGCTTTTTGGGCCAGTTCCCTTCACACTGTTGGGTCCAGGTGCAAATTGTGATTTTACAGGTAGTATATAAGCAAAATTTATGATATTAACAAATTGAAAAAAGAAGTTGAATTCAGATTTTTTTTTTTATTTGGTAATTTTAGTTTTGTTCTTTCACAATATATGAAAAAGAAAAAGAATATCAAATATCAACACATAACTTCGTGTGTGAGAAAGAGAAAGAGAGATTTGAATTTTCTACAATTTCTTCTTCCTTAGAGAGGATCATGAGCTTTGTCATCAATATCAAAGAAAATATGTTTAAGTGACTTGGATCTTTGATAATGTATATACACAAATAAGATCTGACAATGGTGAGTGATCATAGTTAGTTTTAATAGATGAGGGAGGTGAAGATTTTAATTTCATGTTAGGATGATAATGTTATTAGTGTGGAGATCACATATAAAAATTAGCGTCTATAAACAGAGTATTTAAAAGGTCTAACCAAGAACTCTAGTGCCCCAATTATAGATACAAACCCACTTCTTCATAGGTCAATACTTTCTAAAAAGGTCACACCTAGTCTCAAAGGTCATATATGTTAGCCATACATAAACCTGAGAAGTTTTTATCATCTTAAAAAGATATAAGAAGTTGTCATCATCTTAGAAAGATATTTATTGTGGAATGGTGCACCATTGTTACAGTGCAATCATTTATGCTTACAGAAAAAAGGTACAATACCTTAACATCCAAAGACGGACCTATCTTAGGTACCATAGATTCTGTTTGGTTGGGATGATGAAAAATATTGGGAAAATAAAAATTGAGAAAATAAAAAATATTTTAATTTTTCATTATGTTTGGTTAGGAAAATGGAAAAGTGAAATAAAGGATTAGTGTGGTTAGGAGAATGGAAAAGTGAAAGGGAGGAAAACTAACATAAATTTCCTTTGTTTGGTTAAGAAAAAAAAAAGAAAAGAGAATGGAAAATATAATTTACATAAATTTACTCTCTTGATCCGATTACATAAAACAATATAATTTTTACTTATTAATATTATATTTCACACAAACATATTAAATACATTTATTTAATAATAAGCATATCAGTCAAACATATATTTCAAATACACAAATTATTATAATAAAAAAATCCGTACACAAATTAAAAAGGAAAAAGGTTATTAAAAAAAAAAAACATGATGCACATATATATGGACTTCATCATCAACCTGTACCTGTACAAATTCAGCGACTAAGGCACAAGTAAAGGACATCGACAACAAGGTGAGGGTGATCAGCTTATCTCCACTTTTAGCTTATTTTTGCCATTATTCATGAGTCTCACTGTACTTTTTGATACTATTCATGAGCCTTGCTATTTTTAATACTATTTATAAATCTCATTGTACTATTCAGCTTATTTTTTAATATTTTTTCTACCGTTCCTGTAAAAAGTTTTAAATTTCAGCTAAATAAGTTGATCCAAACACAAAAGTCTATGTTTCTATTGCTAGTTTGGGTATACCTTTGACGCTTATGCTGACAACACAAATCCACGATTCCACTCTCCAGCACGTAATAACTAGAGAAGGTGGTAAAGCATAGAATTGGCAAAAAGGGACATCAAACGGGATCCTTTTTAAGGTTTCAATGAAGCTAGATTAAAGTACAAAATTTGATTGTTTTTAATAGAGAAAAAGGGAGTCACCACCCCACCCAAGAGACTAATAAATAATTTTAGCAATGAATCCTGTCATTTGAAAGCTGTTGTTCAGATATAATAAGGGCTCAACAGGCATGAGGCAACATATGCAACAGTTTCATAAATTACAACCAGGAAATCCATTAAAGGGAGTCCAGCTACCGATCAGGCTGCGTCACTTTTCAGCTGATGCTTCAGTGGGGGTTCTGGTAGTCATTTGGTCAACTGCGTGCACTGTGGTCTGAAGCTCCTCCCAAATGGCTTTGTACACCATCCTCTGCCTGTTAACAGCTGATTGTCCCTCAAAGGTTGAAGAGACGACATCAATGCTGCAAGCATGTAGCAGAATAACATGATCCAAATGGTCTGATATTCATGCGGATAGGGTTATCGTAACTTGCATAGAGGAAATTTCTTAGCTTAATAGAGTAATAAATGAAAACATCCCTTATGAGAGGTGGTACCTCCATAACTAACAGAATAAGCCTTTCATATTGATAAGCCCAAACTCACAAGCAATAGAAGAAAAACGAAATTTCACCTGCATATTCCACATTTTTTTTTGGGGCTAGGTAAATACTCATGCATCCAAGGGGATACCTCACCCACCACCCCTTACTTATGGGGAATGGAGGGTAGAAGTGCCATTTGAACCATAGGCCATTTGCAAGCATATTCCACAATTATCACCAACCAAAACTCATTTGCTGCCTAGGAAACGGGCAGAAGTGTATTTTTCCCACCATATTCAAACATAGACATCTCTTGTACATACTCAAAGAAAAATGAAAGACAATGAATCACTAAAGTTAATTTGTAAATGCGAGATTAAAGGATATAATAATGATTCACTATAAAAACAATAATTACAATAAAGAAAACAAATTTGCACTAACTCTTTAAGTGATACTTCAATAAAATTATATTGCAAAGGCATGGTCTTTCAAACCTATGGTAGAACTTCAACATTTTGATTATACCTGCATGCTCCATGTTATATGATTGATAAGTAATACATTGTCATTGTCATTCTCCCAATTGCATTGATGGACAATAAAAAGTGAGTCACAGAAATGCAGAGAGGGTCAATCATCTTCAAGAGTTTGCATTTATGGAAACACAAGGTTTCCATGCAAAATAAGAATGATGTCAGGAATGGAAAGATCCCTGATATCTATCGTGTACAATGGTTCTTTCTGAAATTTTTTGAGGAGACCAAGTGACCAACACTTGGCAATGGCCGTTACAACAATTCATCCAAATTCTTTTTTAGGAGAAAATTATATCATACTATGTGGAGAAAGCTGCTGTGCTAATAAGAACATGGAACCACTAGAACACCTAGAAAGTAAGATGTTATCATTAACAACAGATTTACTTGGATAAGCACCTACATTTGTATACTACCATATATATATATATATATATAACAATTAATACTGAGACCTTCCATTAATCGTTCTACCAAGCAAATTCCATTAATATATTTAAAATAATAAATCATCTGACAAAAGCCCAAAAACATCAATTGAAGGTGGAATCTTATATAACAAAATTATTTATTTGGCTATAATCACAAGCCAGCAATAACTTGATCTTACCTGACATGCCGACCATCGCCATAAGCATCTCTTACAGTGACTGATTCTGCATTGAGATGTTCCTTGATCTGTTGAGGCAAATTGCAACATATTATTGGCAAAGAGAGCTGGTAATATAGTTATTGAAAGAAAAAACTAATAGCCTATGAATCAAGATGGACAAACAGAATCAACTCTAGAAAGAAATAGAAACAGAAACCACATTCCCTCCCTTCTTTTTTCTCTGTAGATTCATTTTGATAAACAATACTTTGAGATGAGAAAAGCTGTACACTGGAGGTGTACACAAGCTTTCCTTAAAAAAAGACGCAAAAACTTTTTTTTTTTTTTTTTCAGTAGATGTTAACACTCAACATCAAATTATTCATTTTTTCTGTGACTTTTTCACAGAGTGCTACTGTTATAATTCACATCAGTATCACCCTCCAACATCTATTAGTGCATAAATAAGGTAACCTTCCTCTCTATCTCACAAGTCCAACTCCATAGCAACTGATGTGGTTGTGAAATTTCAGCATGGTTCTTCTTCGATCTCTGCCAGTGAACAGTTTCATCACCTCTCTCTCTCTCTCTCTCACACACATGCACACCAAAAAATATGACAGATATGAGAGCGGGAAAATGTGGTGACATGACTTTTTCCTTGAAAAGTTAGATTGACGAATCCATTTAAAGCCTACGATTCCCCTGAGAATGGATCTCACTCACACACACATGCAAACATGTATGCAGAATAAAAAGTTACCCGTTCCTGCATCTCTAGTTCCACACCAATAGAAGAGTGCAGTATCTTCTTCCTGCATCCTCCTGTTAAATTTCTCTAAAACCTCCTCCAATATAAAGGATTGTGGCAGTGCTGTATTCAGTATAAGAACTTTTGCTGAACTGGTAGGGGCTGTATGGGAGGAGGAACAGCAGGGGCATTTGGTTAGTGGTCCCATTGTGTCTCATATGGAGTATTTGGCATGAAAAAAATGTGAGATGCTTTGAGGGCTAGGAGCAAAGCATGATTGATTTAAAGTTTTTGTCTTTGAAGTCCTTATATGAGTGGATGACAACGTGCTCGATGTCTTTTTTGATTGAGGGGTTCCTACATTTTACAGACTCCCAGGGCGCTAAATAATCATTATGTTTTTCTCTTTAGCACTCTTTATCTTATTCTTCCTGCATGCTTGATTTGAGTATTTTGTTTGATGAATTTATTTACTAATCAAAAAAATAAAATAAAATAAAGGATTGTGAAAATGCCAATGGATTCTGACTCAAATTGCACTTCCTCCTCTTATAAGGTAGGATGGAGGATGTGGTTGTAGGTCCAAGACCTATTGGGTGCTATGTAAATTACCAAAAACAATACAATAATAAAGGATGTAGTATTATTCAATAAGATAAAGCCTGAAGCTAGGAGCTTATATATCAGAAATTTCATTCAGATGGGTAATCATGGCCTAAATGGCGATGCCTTTCCAAAATAGTTATTGTTTTTTCTAGGCAAGACAATAGAGCCTTCACTTCAAGCTCTTGTTTAGGAACCTTGTTAGATCATTTTCGAAAACAATTTAGCAACTGCAATGTCATGTTGATAATTCCATTTGAGTTCACAATGAAGTATTTGCTTGACCCAGTATAGTGAGATTCTACAGATAGATTCCATTGCATCCATATTGATCTTCAAAAGCAATTTAACCCATTTCAAGACATATATAAAAAATTAAAAAATGGATGAAAACAAAACAAATTAAACTCTAATTCTTAAGAATTGGCATCAAATATCGAAGACCCAACAAAAAAAGAAGAAGCATAATTAAAACACAACCCCATCACTCTCAAACAATTCAACTATCATAGCAAAACTAAAACAAGCAAAGCTAGTTAATTTTTTTTTTTTTTTTTTTTTCATTTCCCAGAATCAAAAACAATAAAAGCACAAAACCCAATAATCAAAATCAAAAATTTATATTATTTATCAGAAAGTTGCAAACCTTTTTCTCCATGGAGTGCATGAGAGGCGAGTCGATGGACCCAGCATCGTTGACATTCGTGGCCCGTGTGCTGAACCTTCGACCACTCGTCGGACCAAACCAGAACCCCAATGAATTTCCACAACCGTACTCTTCTCCAACACTGTTTTTACTATTACTGTGAGTTTGGAGCTTGGTACAACTGGTGCGTGCTCTGTTGAATAGCACAGCAGAGACAAAGGGTCTCGTTGGCTGAGCTTGACGGACGAAGAGATTTCTTGCTGCTCGTGACGATGCTGCGAAAACGTACGGACGCACCATCAGCGTCTTGGCCATTGTTCTGATTTTGGGTTCCCAAAGTTTGGAGCTTTTAGCTTTTTTCTGTGGCTGCTGAATTATAAGCTGGCAGATGCTACGGCAAAGAAGACGAAGAAGGAGATATGGGCTTTTACTTGGGCTGGGAATGAATGAAGTCTTAACGGGCCAGGCTGGGCTGAGTTTTGATGATAGAGCAAGGCCCAAAAAAATAGTGTAGCGTATTGATGGGCCCGGTAATGAACCAGAAAGAAATATCATACTAATAGAAATAGTAGGTTGGGTGTGCATAGGTCGGATTGAATAAGGTTTTATATAAAGCCCTCATTTGACTCATTAGTTTGGTTTTATGCGTAAACCTGTTGTTGACCGAACTTTCGGTTGAAATAATTCACAAGTTTGCCATGGGATGATAAGTCAAACTAGTCGGAACATGGAATGTACCTAATTTTGTATTTTCAATATCCACAATAATATAAATTTAACGTATACAATTTTTTTGTGGGTTTCAGATAGTTTAACTAGTAAAATCTCTGATTGTTGTATAAGAAATTTGAGGTTCAATTTTCACCTACACCAAAAATTAATTAGTATCTTGATTTGATGATAAAGAGCTATTATTAAAAGCGGACGCCATAAATTGAAACTTTCTCAAAACATATACAATTTTTCATACACAACTAAGGTTCAAAACTTCAAATCCCTTCTTCCTATTAATGTATTCACAAAAAAAGTTGTTACAATATTTTGCATGTATGGAAAAAAATAAAGTACTTATAAGTGAAAAACCGGATAATTGAGTCACTTTCTTGAAAGAAACAAACAAATTTACGGATGCATGAGGGAGAAATTGCCACCAGCAAGAAGACTCTATCCTCCACCATGTATCTATTTTTATCGTGTTTTGACATATAATCAAGTGTGTGTTTGGCAAAAATAATTTTTGCCAACTTATTTTACTATTCAGCTTATTTTTGCTACTATTTATGAGCTTCACTGCACTTTTGGTACTATTCATGGATCTCACTGTACTATTTCACTTAATTTTTACCTTTATCTACAGTAATTTCTTATTCAAACACAATTATAATGAATGCCTCATGCTAGAATATAAAGTTCCACGTACAAACATAATCATAATAAATGTCTATTAATAACTACCATAATTATCAAATTTCAAATTAAAAAAAAAATATTATGTTATATTTCTCATGTATTGCATGTGTTGCTAAATAATTTAGAATATTTTAGTAACTATAATGATTAGTCTTTCCTAAATCCTTCCCAAGTATTTTCTATTGTTTTCTTTTTTATTTTTAGGTCATGTAAAGGATATCCTTAGGGAAATTGTTATCAAACTATTTTAGGAAAAGTTTGACACCACTTTTATGAGAAATAGAAAAAGCTGTCAAAATATTAATTGGTTTTTTTTTCTTATAAAAACTTTCCTAAAATGATTCACTAACCAATACCCTTAGAGAATATGTTAACATTTACCTTTATTTATTTTTTTTTTTGATACCAAATAGAATTCTACTCTACCTTAATCTAAGTGTATATGTGTGTGAAACTCTCTCCTAGAGATTTGAATCACGACCCTTGCCCCCCATATCCCACAAGCACTTATACTTGTGGAGTGACCATCGCACCAATGGTGTGCGGTGTTTTATATTGGTAAAGTAGTGATGCAAATTGAAATGAAAAATATTGAAAAAGTGAGAAATTGGTGGGAGATCCAATACGAAAGAGAGGGAAATTTTTGTCTCATTAAAAATTGTGAGTGGAATTTAGCAATTTTGGTTAAGCCAGAGTAAGAAATCATGATAATTAGCTATTTAATAATAAAAAAATGTCTCCATGTAAAATTCAAGAGCCTTATAATTCAGTAGCATAATACGTGCTCTCCTTTATTATATAAAATTAGTGATAATTCCGAAAGGATACATCGGTATTAATAGGTACTGAAATATTTTATTTTTTTAACCAAACTAAAATAACCACCCGGTACGATATTGAGTCCCTTCTTCCCAATTCTTTTTGTCCTTTACAACCTTTTTTTTTTTTTTTTTTTTCCTTTGAGAGGTAATTGGTAATTAGTGGTAATTGGACTAGTGTTTTTCCCTAATAATTTTTCACTATGCATGCCTTGTGAAACTACAGCTTATAAGCGCACACTAGAATTATGTAAAGTATGCTTTGGATTTTCAATTAATTTAGCGTCCGTTTGGAAATAGCTTATTTAGCTAAATTTGAAATTTTTTTGCTGAAAATACTGTAAATAAAGTTAAAAGGTAACTGAAATAATACGGTGTGACTTGTAAATATTACCAATAAATAGTAACAAAAATAAACTAAATAATAATAAAAATAAATTAAATAGTAAAAAAATTAGTCAAATAATCATGGCTTTTGGATATTCGTGAATTAGGGAGTGTTTGGCACCACAACTTAAATAATAACTTTCAGTTTTTAAACCACATTATATATATTTTTACATACTTTTTTACTTACACATATTTCAAAAAAATACAAATAACGTTACTAGATTAACATTTCCAAACGGACTCTAATGGCCTGTTTGGATGTTTAAAAAAGGAGGGGGAGTAGAGTAGAGGGAAGGGGAGTAATTCAATTACCTTGTTTGGGAGTTTTTTAAGGAAGGAGGGGGAGGGGTTTGGAGGGGTTTGGAGGGGTTTCAACTACCTCCAACCCCCTCATTTTTAATTCCCCCAAATTGGAGAGATTTAGAGGGAGAGTAGAGCACACAAAATTATTGATAAAGTAAATTACCTAATTTACTCTTATTATATTTATAAAATTACAATGTTAAAAACAAAGGGAATGACTAATTACTCCCTTCCTCCTTACTAATTATAAAAACATCCAAACAAGGTGGAGAGTAATCATTCTCCTCTACTCTCCTCCCCACTACTCCCCTCCCCTCTACTCTCCTCTACTCTCCTCCCTCTCTAAACTCCCAAACAGGCCATAAGATAATCCCTTTCCATTCACTTTCCTGAAAAGCCCTTAGATATTTGCTCCTGTAAAAACTCAATACCCTTAACGACAATTCAACGTTGTAGTCAAGCCTAGCCAACTTTAACTTTAGACCATTGTTTAGTCAATTGTCATTGGCTGATTGCTTTATTAGTGTAAAAAATGAGGTGTGTGTTGGTTAAATATTTGTTTGTATCGCATGTAAAATATAGGCAACAAAAAATTAATAGATCTACTTTATTCGTAATTATTAACATATATTATGCAAATATCAGAATTCAAGAACAAAAGAACGTACCTTAATGCTATAAAATTCAAAACTAAGGATTAGAAGTACTCGAGAACACTTTTAATCTTCACTCTAATTTCACTTTACATCCAAGAAGTGTGGTCTCTCAATCAGTTTTCAAATGGTGAATAACATAGTGTTTCACACTCACATACACACCATTTTACAATGATGTCACACCCCCTCATAAAATTTTGTATGTTTCTCTCTTTGTATTTAACTGATTATCTAATTGGGCTAGCTTTTTGGGCCTTTTCAATTGGGCTTTAGTGTGTGGCTTGGAGTGGGACCGAAAGTGACCAATAAGACACTAGCTCCAATGGGCTTTGGGCTTTTCTATCAATTCCTGACAAATCCAAAATTACCATTAACTATATTTAATATCACTATATAAATATAATTGCACTCTAGGCGTTATTAATAAATTATATTTCAAGACTTTATTATACGTGCAACCCCTTCATAAAATATTCGTAATAATACAAAATCATTAATGTAGACTGCTACTTTGTAAATTACTACATCTTAGTCCTTGAGTACCTGGTTTAATCCTTGAGTACCTGGTTTAATCCTTTATGTTATTTATCATATATTTATGAAATCCAATTTCATAAATATATACTTTAGTAACTCCTTACTAAAGTGGTTAAACCTAACACTCTGAATAACCAATCCCATTAAACTTATTTCAAGAGAATATTTTGTATCTCCGTTTGAGACTATGAATTCCATCTTGAGAATATATATTCCATCAACGCTAAATGTGGCTGCCCAACATACTAAAGTTTTGATCGTGTCTTTAGATCTCACTCCTGATATATCAAAGCAATCCAAATTTCATGATTATGTCCGTTATTCTCTCAGGATTAAGAGTTCATGTAAATAGAAGTCATGAGATTTATTATTCATTTAACAGTTGTTAGGAGAATAATAAATCTCACAGTGGTCCAGTTCAATATGTTTTTAACTTTTAAAACATATCAACATACCAACTAGAAGTCTCCACTTCCATGATCAAGACAAATCATCTTAGTTGATATGTTATAGTTTTCGTAAATGAAATGTCCAATTTCATCACCGACTACGAACTATAATTCTGAGTTTACAAATAACTTGTAATATATATCTTCTATGAGTTTTCACATAAATCACATACTATACATCTCATGGATTATATAATAATGCCCAATATTCATGTTATCATTATTTTAGATTATAATAAAATAACTTTATTAATTATAACATTAAATGATACATAAGGTCTGTTTAGATACCGCTTATTTTGCTGAAAACTGAAAACTAAAAACAATAAAAAAAAATAATAAAAAAAGCTTACTATTCACAAAATTTTTACTGTTCACATGCCTAAATGCACTGTTTATGAACAGTGCAAAAGGCGCTAAGCTAAAAAAAAAAATTACAGAAAATGCAAATGTGGGAGGCACAAAATGCACATATAGAGTCATATAAAATATTATACAATAGAATTTAAAGACACACATCTTAACCGTGTGAACTGTGAACCAGCTTTATCCAGTAAACACCTTTTTTTTTTTTTTTTTTTTTTTTAATTGTTTTTTCTTTTTTTTTAAAAAAGTTTGTTGTGTTTTTTCGATGTGAAATGTGTGGCTGAAAAAGCTTGATTACTTACCGTACAAGTCCAAGTCAATTTGTCAACATATGAAAAACAAGAAAGTACCATGAAAGTTTTATTGTTTCTTCTTGTGAAAGAAGTGAACGTACCGAAAAAGTAGAACAATAAAAAAACGTGTCTTTTTCTCTCTTGAAAGCCACGTCCATTGTCTTTTTTAAAAGAAAAAATTATCCCAGAGAAATAACCTTTGGCACAATTTTGTGCCATAAGTTACCACATGATAAGTTGTGATTAGCAAGGATATATCAGTGAGTCATATAAAGACACATTTTTATTAATCACCACTCGCCATGTGGCGAGTTGTAACACAAAGTTGTGCCAAAGGTTGTATCTCTAGCATAATTCTAAAAGAAAACAAAATACACGTGATTTTAATAGGACTTGTTTGTTATATGTGTTTAAACACATGTTTTCAGTTTATAAATAACATCACTTGTATTTCTACACACTTTTTTCACCTACACGTATTTTCAAAAAATACAAATAACGTTACTAGAACAATATTACCAAACGGACCCTATTACAGAATTTATGATTTAATTTATATAATTTATTAATTTTGGTATTTTTTATATAATTTTTGTTATTCTTAGTTTAGAGTTAACATTTTCTAATTTATAGATGGTTTTCATGTTTTTTAGATCTATCATCTATTTCTATCATTGTTAAATATTAAATTAAAACTTATTTTAAATTTTTTTTTTTTTTTTTTGTTTATCGAGTTTTCTTAAGTTTTTAAATAGGTCTTCAAGTTTGTTTGTAAACTTTTTAAACTTTTTTTTAACAATTCTGATTTAGTTTAATAAAAATTAGAGTTTTTCTCTATTATTTTATAGTGAATTGGATATTATTTTTTAAAAATAGACGTATGTTACGTTTCTTATAATTCACACTCACAACATCAATTGGTATCAAAACCTTAACTTGTCTTGGTTTGGTGGCTAACGTATAAGACAGTAACAATTTTGGTGATGAAAATTATTCAATATCAACATGGCACTTAGCAAGTATTACATGACATAGAGCCAGTACTTGCAAATATCTTTATTAAAATGGCATTGTTGGAGCATAGAAAAAATAAGGATAAATGTCATGTAAACGTAACTCATGGACAACCTACTAGTGAGCAAGGATTTTATAGGTCTTATAAAAGGATGGCAAATTTTAATCTTTATTTTTATAGAGAAGATTTCTTGATTAATTGATTACTTGATTTAGATTATTAATTTGACTATGAGAATATTTCTAATGGAAAAGAGTTACACTTGCTTTGAATAAGCTTAGTGAATATATGACAAATACAGTCTGACGGAATATGATGGAGGAGTTCATGAAGATCCCATTATATAGAATTTAGCTTTCTTTAAGACCTTCTCCACTCTTCCTCTGTGTGTTAAAATTATTTAGTATTCTAAAAAAAAAAAAAAAACTATAAAGCATAAAGTACAATTTATATATGGAAATGGAATTAGCTGCATAAATTGCTTTAGTGTTAATGGTAAATACAATTATTTTATTTTATTTTTCCTTTTTTATATGATAAGAGTTAAGTTTATAGTATCAAACTATCAATTTTATTCTTCTTAGAAAAAAAAAACTATCAATTTTATAATAATAATTTTTTTTTATCACCAGACATAGATAAAAATTGATTTTTTTACTTTTAGTCTAAATAAAATTTAAATCAAATTTTTTTATTTAATCACAAAAGAATTAGCAATTGATCTCACGTAACCCAAGATGTAAACTATAGACTTGATGACTAGTATAGCCAGGAGAAATGCTAGGGACACACACACTTTTGTACAATTTTGTGTTACAATTCACCACATGGCGAGTTGTGATTGGTTAGAGTATATTAGTGGGCCATGTGAGGACACATTTTAACCAATCACAACTCGCCATGTGGCAAGTTGTGGCCAAAATCGTGCAGAAGTGTGTGTCATTAGTACTTCTCGTGCCAGTCACATAATTATAGTCAACCAAAGGAGTACAATCTGTACAGGTAGCAGAGATTTAAATAATTTTTTTTGATCACCTAGGTTTTCCAATTTGCTTAAATATTTTTATTATAGGTTGATTTTGATAGTGGGGAGGGAAAGCTAGAGGTAGGTTTCGATCTATACATATAAAACACCACAAAATATACCAATTACATAAATATTGCGTAGCTAATGGTGTCATGCTTATAAATGCATATTTTAGTAACTCACAAGTGTTAAAACACCGTGTTTAATGAAAGTGCTGAAGGAAATTATGAACTTAATTTATGTGGGTTTTTCAAATAGGCAATTCTTTGTTCCTCAAGATTTGAAGTTTTCTTCTGTTATATTTCTTACTATTTTTACTTCAATTTCTTAGAAGTATGTATGCATCTCTTTTTTTCTTTTAAAGACTTTATTTGAGTGCCTGTACCCTTGACTTACAGTTTAACGCTATAGCAAGACTTGTAGCAAGTCATTGATTTGATTCCCCCACTTTCTTTATTGCATGCATCTTCCCCTTTTTTGTTCTCACCTACCAAGAAGATGAGGCTAGCGAGTAATTTCGTGGTGTCTTTATAATTTATATAGTTCTCTTTCCATTAATCAGATGGGGGTGGGTATGTATATTGGAGAATTTTGGAAAGTTATAGGAATTTTTTTTTTTTTTTGTTGGTAAAATGGAAACTTCATTAAAACAGGGAAACAAAGGGGGAAAAGAGAGCTTAGAGAGTAGTCTATTATGGTACAAGCCAACAACATCCGAGCTTATAAGCTCTTCAAGACCCACAGGCGGATCACTAAACAAAATAAACTCCCTAGTTTGAACAGATCCCACCTTGGCCAGGAAATCTGCACAAGAAGTTGCTTCATGGTAGTAGTGACCTATTCGGACTTGGGGAATCCGAGAAATTAACTGTCTGCAGTCATCAATGATAGGCATAGCAAAACTATTAGAATAAGAGGGCTTAGATGGCAGACCAACAATAGTTTTAGCATCAATTTGAATATCAACAACACTATAATTAAGATTATTGCAAAGACTAAGTCCATCACGGAGAGCCCACAACTCTGCCATAAAGCTGGTTGATAGCCCAATATTCCTTGAAAAACCTGCTATCCAACGCCCTTGATCATCCCAAAGAATGTCGCCCCCTCCAGCTCTGCCAGGATTCCCAGCTGCTGACCTATCAGTGTTGAGCCGAACCCACCCAACCTGAGGCTTCTCCCATCTTACTCTCACCACGGTCTTGCTGTCCAAACGTTTTGCATTATGGATGCAATGTTGAAATTCCGAGGCTTTAAAAACAATGTCGTGGTGTATGTTTGATTGAGTAGACCTATTCTGAAACACAAAATTGTTTCTGCCCTTCCAGATGCACCAAATGGCAAAGGGAAAAACAATCTTCCAAGGAGGATGGTACCGCACCTTGTGAGAGCCATCTTTACAATTCATCTCCAACCAAAGCAGAAGGTTACCCTCTAAGCCTATGTATGATCATTTCAGGCTCTCTATTACACATGGGGCAGGCATCGGAATCTCTGAGGCATCTCTATGTAAAAGAAAGTTTCCTCACTAGTCTCTTCGTTTGGACAATTGAGAGGTTTGTTTCTAGAAAAACAAGAAAACCAAGAACACAATCCTAGATTTTTTTTTCCCTCGCAAGTCAGCAAGAAATTAAAATTAATGTTTGCGTGATTTCCCATATTGCAAATCTTCCACAACCATAAAATTGGAAAGGATTTTAAATAAAATGAATAAATAATGAAATTAAATTCCCTCTCTAAAAACCCAAAATCTAAAAGTAACAAAAATTAAGAAACTAGTAAAATATCTGATGAAATTTGTATATATGACATGGAGGGCCAAAATAGGCATTTGCCACTTTCGCCCAAAAGATGTAGTAAAATACCTCTGTTATGAAACTATCTAGCAAAATGCCCTTGTTTTGAAACTATCTAGCAAAATGCCATTGTTTTGAAACTCAATTTTTAGAATATCGAGGTTCAATGTAAAACTCGATTTGATGAAAATCGAGTTTCAATGTAAAACTCGATTTGATGAAAATCAAGTTATTTGGAAAAATTCACATGGAACTCGAGTTTCATAATTTTTTTTTAAAAGTTTGATTGTCTATAACTCGATTTTCTAAAAATCAAATTTCAATGCAAAACTCGATTTTTAGAAAACCGAGTTTCAAAATAGGGGCATTTTGCTAGATAATTTCAGAATAAGGGCATTTTGCTACATCTTCTAGGCGAAAGGGGCAAAAACCCATTTTTACTTAACATGGAGCCCTAGCCATTATTTTCTTTTCATCATCATCGTTTGAGTAAGATTCTAAGATAAAGAGAGACAAAGGAAAGAGCGCTTGGAATTAGAAAATCAAATCAAGTACAAAGACAATATTATTTTTGTATTTTTGATTTTCTAAAGAAGTTTTACACTAGCACTATCTTGGTATAACAGATCTTCACCATGCCTAGAAATTATCGAGAGCATGCTTTGATTATTTATTTATTTTTTGTTGAGAAGAATTAATTTTCTTTTCTTAATCTGTTGATCAAAATCATATATTTTTAAAAATATTTTTTTGTTAGAAATTAATTGAGTAGTCATGACTTTTGGATTTTACCATAGGGTGTGCCTTGATGGTAGAAGTACTCGAATCACTTCACATGATGCTCGGCATGAGTTGAGTAGTTTAATAGCAGTGGTGATTCAACAAATGTATTGTGCCCATAACTATAGTTCCATCAAGACCTCAGTGGTACATGTGGTATTACACTTACGTTACGTGGCGTGAGGTTGATGTATCTACACTAAAGATCTTTTTTTTTTTTTTTTTCATTTTGCAAAAAAAAAAAAAAAAATTCATGGCTTTTGGATTGTGAATATATATATATATAAAAGAGAGAGAGAGAGAGAGAGAGAGAGAGCAAGACTTAGGTACAATACTTAGATGTTGTTCTTTAGGTTCCTCTTTTAAGATTTTTCCATGTGGATTTTTTCTCATGGGATGGAAGTGTATTTTTTAGTTAAGTAGACACATGAATGAATCTTAAGAAAGGAACTTAAGGAACAACATCTAAGGTACCGAAAACTTTTTGGACAAATTGAGGACAGAATGGTTCCTGCATAAGTTAATATGATTTTAATAAGATATCGAATTGAATGCACAAATAAATAATTATTTAAATTGACATGCAATGTGTTAAAAAAGAAAAAGTGATATATAGGGTCTATTTGGGATCTGCTTATTTTGCTGAAACTAAAATTTTTTTGCTGAAAGTACTGTAAATAAAAGTAAAAGTTAGTTGAAAGAATACAGTGAGACCCCATAAATAGTACCAAGAAGTGTAGTAGGACTCATAAATTGTAGTAAAAATAAGCTGAATAATAAAATAAGTTTACTTTTTAATTTTTGCCAAACACACACATAATATATTTTTGCTCAATACGTTTAAGGCTTTAATGAAGAATTAATTCAGTCTTCAAACCTAGCCACTTTCCACGTTCTTGGAAAGAGTACATTAGGAAATAACTCCTGCATTAAAGTTTTGTTGATTTTGCTTTCATCAATTTAGACATCAATTTATAAAGTGTGGACTGTGGACTGCATGGTTGTTTTTAGAGGAAATGGATGATGAATAATGCGTGAAGTGATTTTCGTACAAAATTCTATTCGCTTACTATGTTTATTCTTGACTTTAGCATTTTTCAACAATGTGTACCCATGGTCCACTTTCTACGTTGTATTTTGAGAAATGATAAATGTACAATATTTTTATAATATTTTTACAACAAATCTTAAGTGACAGGTGGTTATTAGTTATTATTGTTGGGCCAAAAAATAATTTTAGTGTTAGGTTTAAATTTGAATCAATAACAACTAACCACTTATAATTTGTTATAAAAATATGGTAAAAATGTTGTGGATGTAACATTTCTCTTGAATTTTACATGCTCTACTTTCTATCTTGTGTTTAACTTTAACCATGCCCCACTTTCCACGCTCCTTCTTTTTATTTTTTGTTATTTTTTTAAATTTATTTTTATACTGGAAATGCTAGAAACTTAATTCAATAAAAACTGGAAAACGAAATATGACACACCTTAGTCACCGACACAGATTAACCTAATGGTGGTGACTAGTTATATATAGTATAGTTTCAATTTTTTAATGGAAAGGGAATGGGCTGCATAAATTGTTTGGAACTGTATTATTATTATTATTATTATTGTTTGGATTTGTGACCCACTTTCCGTGTTCGTGAAAAGAAGACAAGAGGATTT
This sequence comes from Castanea mollissima, assembly GCA_014183005.1. Taxonomy (NCBI): domain Eukaryota; kingdom Viridiplantae; phylum Streptophyta; class Magnoliopsida; order Fagales; family Fagaceae; genus Castanea; species Castanea mollissima. The sequence goes on along the minus strand of JACAVU010000010.1, from coordinate 4,661,911 downwards.
TGTGTCCAATACCCACGTCAAAAACACAATGCTTTTGTCCATGTTCACAGGATAGAGGTCACTTAATTACTGAATAATTTAAAGTTAAACTCGTAACATTTTTGAAAGGTAAACAATAGGTTTTGAATCTTTTTTTCTCTTGGATTATACTTTTTTTCTTCTATATTTATTATTTATTTACCCTTTTTTAAAACTTTTGAACGTCACATTTTAATTTGATATAATAGGAAACTTCCTAGACTCACTTGGTGCCAATGTCGTTGGAAACCCCAGAGGCTCATAATTGGTTTACCCGGGCCAATAGGCCCAATACAATGGCCCAAGAAAGAGTACTGCTATTGCATATTTTTATTTTAGGCGAAACTATACTATTGGTCTCTAAAGTTTAATTAGTGTGCGTAATTGGTCCCTCAAGTTTGAAGCGAGCACAATTAGTCCCTTAAGTTTTAAAACTGAATTGTATTGGTCCTTTTATTAACTGCTGTTAACGGTGTTACTTATGTGGCTAACGAAACAATGACTTGACATTTTTTTAATGATGTGGCATGCGTTTAATTAAAAAAATTACAAATTAAATTTACATGTGGGAAAAAATATTCACAAGTAAATTAAAAAATTTACTTTCTATCTGACAAAGAACCCACAACGTTGTTTCAAAAAAAAAAAAAAAAAAAAACTTATTCAGCATTGCTTAACTAATATTCTGTAAAGAATAATCCAAAAGTAACCTTCATAATACGGTAAAATCTAAAACAAAAACAAATCGATGGTGGTTGTGTTCAGTGGACTAGTTGACAAGAAGTTTCTCAGCGATATCGTGGTCTACAATGTTGGTACTATTTTTTCTTTTCTTTTCTTTTTTCTGATCTTGGCTTTGTTCTTAATCTGTGTTTTCCTTATCATTCTTTCAAATTCTTTGGATTTAGCTTTTTGGGTATTTCTAATATTACTGTTTTTTTCACCTTTTTCTTTTTCTTTTTTCTTTTTAGTTTGGCTTCATTTTTGCTGTACTAATTTTTCTGGGTTTAGCTTCTTCCCTCTATCACGTTATGGGTTCTTTTTTTTTTTTTTTTCACATGTAAATTTAATTTGTAATTTTTTAATTAAAAACATGCCACATCATTACAAAAATGCCAAGTCATTGTTCCGTTAGCCACATAAGTAACACCGTTAATAGCAGTTAGTAAAATGACCAATACAACTCAGTTTTAAAACTTAAGGGACTAATTGTGCTCGCTTCAAACTTGAGAGACCAATTGCGCACACAGGGTAAGCTTCAGGGACCAATAGTGTAGTTTCGCTTTCAATATTACATTATAAACAACTACAAACATGAATACTAATTAATGTTTAGGATTGAGTAATGTTTACAGCTAAATAAAAAAAGAAAAAAGCCCAAACAGCCACCAAGTCAAAATTTTGTTTTCGACTACTGCGCATCATTGGCGTGATAGTTATTCTACAGGAATAAGTGCTTATGGGGTTTGGGAGTAAATGTCTGACTTCAAGTCTCTAGGAATGAGCTTTAAACATATATGCACTTAGGTTAAACTCGAGTAGAATTCTATCTTAAATAAAATTTTAAAAAAAACCGCTTTCCTAACTTGGCAACGTTGCTGTAGAGAGGGAAAATTCCCGACCTATCACAAGCTGACACATCATACTACCAAGTCCACAAAATACAATCAATTACAAAACGCCACATACTGCTACTAGGTTTTACTATCACTATTTAGAAACCAACAGAAATTTGCCAAGTGTCATTGAAATAGGGGCATAAAACGCATCAGCATGTGTAAGTGATGACATAAGCAACCTTGCATGTGTAAGCGATGACACAAGCAATCCAGCACGTGTAAGTGACGACATAAGCCGATCAATCAGGCTGTGACATGTGTCACCAATCAGACTCCGCCACATGTCGCTCACCCATCCCTAAACTCCTATAAATAGAAGTCTTCCTAAGACATTTAAGGAGACACCAAGCCATCTAGAGCACAAGCAGCATTAAAGAAGATTCAGAAGCACTTAGAAGTACAAAAACTTTGCCGGAATCAAGCCCTGAAGCCTCTAGGAACTTTAAGAACTTCAACCTTAAATATAAAGAACATTCGAAGCAGAATCATCCAAACTACTTGTCTAGATCTTAAAGTTCACTGGAATCAAGCTTAAAAGCCTCCAGAAACCTCAACAAACCACAAATTGGCGAAGCTCTATGGATTCAAGCCTCCAAAACCCCTAAGAACTTCCACCACAAACTTTCAAATACGAAGAACAATCGAAGAGGAATTATCCAAATCATATTCCTAGATCTCAAAGTTCACTAGAATCAAACTCAAAAGCCTCCAGAAACCTCACAAACCACAAATCAGTGAAGCTCTACGGATTCAAGCCTCTAAAGCCCCGAAGAAATTCCACCACAAATCTTCGAAGACGAAGGACACACAAAGAACACAGAGAACGTGAAGAATAAAGGATTTCTAACAAGCTCATAGCCAGAGATTCATTGTAATTCAGTTTCAAGGATCTTTGATCCATTCTTCAGCTAAATTGAAGTATATTCGGTGTTCGAATCAAAATCATACTACCACAATTTCAATCAACAAATTTTTCAAGGAGATCGAATCAGAGGATCACTCTTTTGTAATTACAAAGAATTGTACTACATATTCATCAATATAAATTCGCATTTGTGAAACTATTTTACTTGTTTGATTTATTTCAAACTAAGAAATTTAGTCGTCTACAATTGCAGTCAATTGCAACAAACTCAATCTAAATTCTCAAACTCTAAATTTGAGAATAGAATCTGAAAATTTCAAAAGCACCAATCATTCCATGATATATTAAATAGAATCCAAATTCACGGCTATGTTATAATAATTTATAGCATATTGCTTAACAGTTCCTATGCTATAATGAATTCCATGATAAGCGTAGTGTCAATTCTAGGAAGATAAAAAAATCTTACCTAAGTAGTAGTGCATTTATTGGAACTTGATTGGACTTAAAATTAGTCCTTATCTTGTCAGAGTTATTGCAAGAATCGCTATGTATTTTATTTTTTGATGAATCAGGAATTACTCCACTATTTGTTGCAAAAATAGAGTGGGAATCTTTGTGAATTGTGAGTCACCATAGGACCCGTGGGAATTACGTTTTGAGTTGCTGGTTGAGTCAATCTCATTTTTCCTTTGACCATGAGCAACGATTTTTCTTATGCTGTCTTAATTTTATAAAAATGAAATGTTAACTAATGCCCTTAGGGTATTGGTTTAGGAGCTACTGTTAGAAACATTTTATTGAAAGAATGATAAAATAATAAAGGGTAAATTACAAAATTAGTCCCTATCCTTTACACCATATTTTAATTTATTCCTTAATCTTTCAATTGTGTCAATTTGGTCCCTAATATTTTTAGTGTTGTGTCAATTTCGTCGTTGCCGTTATCCTTGGATGGAAAAGTTGATGTGTCAAATAGAATAATAAAAGAAAAAAATTCAAGTCACATCAACTACTAATTGTACGGCCACATCAATTTAAAATAAAAATAAAAAACCAAATTAAAATCTACACACGTGAGATAAGTTTAGGGAAACTAATAGGTTCTAAATTCCCTAAAATCCATCTCTTCTCCCTCATCTCCTTTAAAATCCCTGAAGTTGCAGATCAAAGAGGCTAGCATGGCCTCAGAGGTTGTGGCTGTCAGTATGGCTACTCTTTTTCGCTTTCAAATGTTTTATTTCTGGGTTATACATTTCCAGTATTTCACTTTCGTCGCTGTTGTGTTGTGCCTTTTTTTCCCACGACATTTCTCAATCACTGTTGATTGATCGTGTTTATGCTTTAATGTTTTTACATAATGCAATCTATATGGATCTTACTTGGAATTGACTGACTGAAACTCTTAGGGGCTATTTGGATTTGCTGTTTCCATGACTCATAACTTTGTTTCCATCACCCATAACTCAAAATATGTGGATCCCACGAAGAAAAAAAAAACTTACTTTGGATTTTTTTTCAATTTATGTTTCCATCACTCAATTATCTGATTTTTGAGTGATGAACTATGGAAACTGAAAAAAAATTATAGGTGTTTTCAAGTTATGAAAACAGAGTTATAATGGCAATCTTGTAAATACACACACATTTTGGGACCCACCAGCCGCAACTTTTGACTTCACTCTCCCCTTTTCTTTTCTTTTTTCTTTTTTCTTTCTTTCTTCTCCACTTTTCTTTCTTTTTGTCTCTGTTCTTTCTCTTTCTCTGTTCTTCGCCAAGCATCAGTTCTTTTTTTTTTTTCCTTTCTTTTCGCCTTTCTCATCTCAGACCCATAAAAAAAAAAAAATCAAGAAACAAACTTTTCTTTCACTATTCTTCCCTGCAAGCATCAGTTTTTTTTTTTTTTTTTGTTCTTCTTTACAGAACAAACATTTCAAAATACCCATTACTTGTTTAGATTTCTTTATTGTACTTCTCAAACATGAATGGGTTTCAATGATCAAAGCTCACCCAACCCACACCGCCCAGACCTCGGAAAAACCCTTCTCGCGCCACTGCACCGATCATCAGAGGTTTGGTGAGATGGGTCCAAGTTGAAAGGGATTTACTTGGCGGAGAAGAGGTGGGAGTATGTTGGGTTGTTGCAGCGACCCTCATCGCGGATGTTTTCGTCAAGTGGGCGGTGGGGTTTGGAGACTGAGATGGGTTTTAGCTGTTGTTGCAGTGGAGGAGATGGATTTGTGGAGGCTTTGATGAAATGGGGTTTTGGGAAATGGGGTTTGGAGATGGGGTTTTGGGTTTGATGGAGAAGAAGGAGGAGGTAAATGAAGAAGAAGAACAAGAATATTTGTAGAGAAACCAAAAATATTTGGTGGCACCAAGATCAATGCTGGAATCTACTTGTCGATCCACTCTGTTATTGATCGGATTGAATTGCGGCCCACTTCAATTAAAAAGGAGGTGTTTCCTAAGATTGCAGTAGAGAAAAAGCTCTATGCTATGCTCTTACTTGGGTTTTGGAAGCCTAAGTCTGTATCTGGATTCCTTGCGGAAAAAATCCTCACCAAAATTGGCCAAGGGATCTCACAGAAATCACCTTCTCATGGGTAGGCTAACAAAAATCATTGAGTGAGAGTCAGGTGTGGGTCCCATAAAAAGTAGAAAAAATTGAGTGATGAGAAGTTGAAAAAATGTGTCAAACGAGTGGGTTTAGGAAATTGGGGTATTTTAAGTGATGAGTGACGAGTGGCGAAAATTGAATGATGAGTGATGAGTGATGAAAAAAAAACCAAACAACCCCTTACCTTCCCACATCTTCATTTAGTTGGAATATAAAAGAATCTCATTTTCTGTTGCACGCCTTCCTACGTATCTTATGTTGTGCCCAGGCAAAACACTCATCAACATTCATTTGCTATCACTGCCAGCATGATATCTGCTATCCAACCAAATAGTCATAATCAATTGGATATTTTTTACTATCGATTTACTGACTATGACCGTAACTACAGATGGGCTGGAACTTCCCGGCGCTTTGATTCTTCTTATTAGTTTCCCAAATTTATCTCACGTGTGGAGATTTGATTTATGTGGCATAGAAAATAATTTTTTATTGTTCTATTTGACACATTAGCTTTTTCCATCTAAGAGATAACAGTAAGGACTAAAGTAACACAACACAAAAAAAGTTAGAGATCAAATTGGCACAATTGAAAGGTTATGACCTGAATTCAAAGTCGGTGTAAAGGATAGAGACTAACTTTGTAATTTACCCAATAATAAATGTTGTTAATAGCTTTTTATATTTCTCATAAAAGTTGAGTCAAAATTTTCCTATTATAGTTTATTAAAATTGCCATAAAGACATTTGTTAACCTGATCTTTTATTAAATCGTCAAAAACTTCTTTAGATTTTTTTTTGAAAGCCAAAAACTTCTTTAGATTAGAAATGCTTAGAGATGCGCGCAACTCAAAAAAAAGAATGTGAGCAATATCAAACCCAAAAAAGTAAATTTCTTCAAACCGAACAAATATGAAACAAAATTAACAAATGGAAAAATCTAAATAGAATCACAATTCAACCAAGCATCAATTACTGTATTCAAAGAATTTAAAAGATTTGAAATTGCAATTCCTCTTCTTAAACAATGTTCATTCCCTACATTTTTATAATAATTTTTTAAAAATCTAATATATTTAGATTCGATTGCATGTTCATAGAATATTATCAGTAGAAATACTACCCTATACAATTCTATCAACAAATTAAATTCACATATAATAATAATAATAATAGTAATAATGTCCTACTAATCAAAATCCGGAGAGGGGGGGGGGGGGGGGAATTGATTATACCAAAGAGAAGAGAAAAATAATGTCCTACTAACCAAAATCCAGAGGGGGGGGGGGGGGGGGATTGATTATACCAAAGAGAAGAGAAAGTGCCGATAAAAGAGATTTTATACCAAATTTTATGACATTGAGGGGGCATTTGGTTCGCTATAATGTTACATTACACAGTAATATTATCTTATTGTAATCTTATAGTTGACTAAAAATAGGTTAATTTTAGGTCAATTCTACTTTACTCCACCTCCTCCCTCAATCCAAACGGACCAACATTAATGTAATCTGAATACAAGAATACAACATTACATTGTTTAGAAAGGTGGTGAAATTAAGGTGATGTGACATGCTAAATGCCTTGTAGCTGAATTGGCATCTCCCCATGCACGAAGTGTTTGGGGGTTTAAAGGGGAAAAGGTTCGAGTTGCGAGATTAACAACATATTGTAATTATCTCTAAAAAAATGTGATGTGACATATTTTATAATTTTAGATTATGGTAATGTTAGAGAAAATAAATTAAACCAAACACTTTAAGGTTACATCGTCATAATGTGCATTACATCAAGAACACATTACAACAAACCAAATGCCCCCTTAAGTCATTAACTCATAAAGACAAGTACCATTGTAGGATCTTTTTCTTTAGATGATACGGTAAAGCTATCAGTACAAAGAAATCCAAAAGAATCACAAAGAAAAAAAAAACCACCCAAAAATCAAAACCACCTAATACCAACGTTTACAAACATCACATATATTGAAATTTTCTTTCCACTTGCCTGGCTTTTCTAGGCCTCAATCACCCCAACTCCTTCAACTTGTTGCCAATGACTACGCCTAAAAGATCAAAACTCACACGACACAATGTTTCTACAATCTAACAAGGGAAAAATGTCTATACACCCTTTATATTTTCAAATACTGGCCAAGACACCCCTAAACTTTTTATTGGCCAATTTAATCCCTAAACTATACATAGCTGCCAAATCAATACGTCCGTTAATTTGGTGTTAAAAAACTAACGGTTAATGTGAGAGACACATGAGATTTAAAAACTCGTACAAGAGGTCTTTACAAGAAGTCTTCAATTGAATCTCTAGAGTAACCCGACTCTAATCTTGGACTCAAACATTCAAAACCCTAAGAATCTTCACCTTCTTGCTCTTCTTCTTCTAATTCATCATCATCATTATCCCCTTGTTCTTCAATCTGAGAGGGCTTGATGAAAGAGTAAGAAGTGAGTTTATTGGAGAGAACCCATTTGGCTATTCGGGTGTTTTCACCGACGTGGAGGTAGAGTTTGACTAGGTTTTTGAGATTTAGGATTTGGATTGTGTTGAAGCCAAAGGGGCCCTGGCTTTTTAAAATTTCCTTCAACATTGGTAAAAAAACCACAGATTAAACAAAAATTTTATCCCCCTTGAAAATTATTTAGACTTTAAAATTGGCTGCACAAAAATTTTAACTAATCCAATAAAAGTCAAACCCAATCAAGCAAAATTGATACAAAATACCCAAAAATAATAAATTTGGTATGATAAAAAAAAAAAAACCTAATTTGGCCCATTTCCTCAGCCCATGGCACTCCCAAATGCTAACAAAACCCTAGTTCTTCCTTTAACATATTCTAAATCACCATTCTTTTTTAACAAAAAAATAGAAAACCTATCTCACGGTATAAATTATATAATCTACCTATATATATAAAACCGAAGTCATTGAAGTTCCCACTATTTTTCACGTCAGCACAATTTTTTTTTTTTAATTGAATTTTTTAAAACCCAACTCTGCACCTAAGCACCACATTGACAGAGAGCATGAATGTGAGAAATAAGGGGCCGGAAGCAATTGCAACGGGTTGGCATTGCTTGGAATTAAATTACGTTGGATTTCAAGTGGAATATTATTAGAGTTAAAAGGGTTTTTTATGCTTTTTATATAGAAGAGGTCATCGACTTTCAAATTGCTTCAACAATTGCTTCCTACAGCTTCCACCATGAGTCTTCTTTGTCTCTAAACCCCCCACACACAGGTAACTTTTCTCGACCTTTATCTAACCTAATTAGAGCAAAAATTAGGTCACCTCGATTTCATTTTTTGATTCAGTGCTTGGCTATTTTGTTTTTTTGAAGATTTGATTTGTTTGTCTCTCTCTGCCAATCACTGCTCTAAAAAAAATTCTTTATTATTTTGGTGTGGACTTAATTAATGAGGCTCTATGTTTCATGCACTAAAATTGGTTGACAAAATACTTGATTTTTTTGTTCCTATTTTGGAAATTGTACCATGTCCATTTTTGTAGGTCTCATTAGCTTGAATTCAAGTTTGACTCACATTACTAATCAATTATAGAATACATAACAGAGCATGCTCAATGTCTAACAAGCACACAACAGTACATGCTCCATGTCTTACAAATAATCAATATGTAAGCAACTAAACTGTAAACCCAACTATGTTACCTGTCATATTAGGTGAAAGCTATGTTATTCTGTGGAGATTAAGTTCTTGGTCTCAGGTTCTTAAAAGCTTTCTTTATATTGTCTATATAAAATGTTTTTTATTTCGCTCTCTCTTTCTCTTTTTGGTGAAAATTTATTATTAATCCAGTCATTTAATTTAGCTCTATATAGAAAAATCTACTATAGACATTTAGCCTCTGTTATAGTTAAACAAAAGGAAAAATCTTTGTTTTATTGCTATCCACTAATAGGATTTATCATTCCAAATTTTAAGTTGGGTTATTTTAAGGTATTTTTGTTGGATATTATAGAAGAGATTGTCTATTTGTTAAATAATTAGAAAATATTCAATATGAAGTAGATTTTGTTAAATGGGTATAGAATTTCATATGTTTGTTGTTGTTGTTGTTGCTTTTATTTATTTATTTAAATTGGGAAACTATGAGTTATGGGTTATGAATTATGGATTTTAACAGATTTTCAATTAAATGATAGTGTGGGATTAAGGGGTTTGTGGTTATATCGACAAGTATTGCAGCAAGTTACTATCGTAGACAGTCATTAAACAATAAATTTAGGGATATCAAACTTTTTTAATGTATTAAATTCTTAATTTGTAAATTTCATTTTATCAAAATTTAAGTGCTGCACTAATCAATTTTTTTTAAAAATTAATTAAAAAAGATCAAGAGCTCTATATTGGGGAACATATTCAATTTTACACTTGATGTTTCAAAATTTGGATTTTTCCTCCTATATTTTAGGGGTATTTGGAATTTCTTTCTAAAGTTTGAGGGTGTTTAGATTTTAACCCCTAAAGTTTCAGAATTTCGAGGTGTAAAATCCCAACACCCCCATACTTTAAGAGGTAAAATCCAAATTTTGAAACGTTAAGGTGTAAAATCCAAATACTCCAAACTTAAGAGGACAAAATCTAAATTTTGAAACTTTAGTTTGTAAAATTTAATTACCCCAAACTTTAGGGTGTAATTTCCAATTTAACCTAATAGCAATAACAATACAAGACATTTTTTTTTTTTCATTTTATAACATGTAACTGTTTAATACGTGTGTTATTTATAAATTCAATATCTGCAATTGCAGTAAAATAAACCAAGAATAAATCATATATTATACCCAATAAATTTTCCGTGCATTGCACGGGTTAGCGACTAGTATCTACTTAAAGCTGGTAGTATCATCACACTTCCCCAAGGCCTTAACAGACAACACACTTTCTTATTCTAGTAATTAAAAATGTGGGATTAAGCTGTTGCAATTGGACCCACATTAACATTAGATTCTATGGCTTTCATGGCTTCAAATCTGGGCTCCTTGGCCTGGAACTTGAGGCCAGCATACAACTTCATGTAGTCTTCAAACACAAATTTTGGGTACAAATTGTTGTTCTCATCTGCCTCTTTCTCCACCAGTGTTGGTGCTGGATATATAACAGCATCACCCCCAGGGTTGTAGAATGAAGCTATTGACATTCTGTTTCCATCTGTTTGTGCTATCACTCTGTGCATCACACTCTTGTACTTCCCATTGGTGATGACCTATATTTATATTTATATGCATATATGGCATCATACATAGTCGTTAGATATCTCCAAAATTTTGTTGATCGATGATGAAATTAATTATTAACACAAATTGGTTCATATATAGATTAGAGTATACCTCAATTTGGTCACCAAGGTTAATAACAATGGAGTGGCGCATAGGGGGCACGTCTATCCACTGATCATCTTTGAGTAGCTGGAGACCACTGACCTTGTCATCCTGGAAAAGTAGGATGATCCCACCAGCATCTGTGTGGGCACGAAGACCCTTTATAAGGTCTGGCTTTGGGCATGGAGGGTAATTGCTAACCTTGGTGCCAAAATTTGGACCCTTTGATCCATGGAATGCCTTTTTCAGGTAACCTTTCTCTAGTCCAAGATTCTCACATAACAGGTCTAGGAGTTCCTCTGCTAATTTTTCCAACCTCAATGCAAATTCCTTCATCACCTTCCTGTTGAAATTATAATTAATTATTATGGACATGTATATTAATATTATGAGATAGAGAGCCTTTTGTGTAAAAAAAAAAAAAAAGGATGCCTTTTAATTAAATTGGGAGTTTGTTTTAAAAGTACTTCTAGTATCATTTGGAATATTCTGAAGGACATGATAAAATTAATCATATAGTAGCATAAACCGTTGGGAGTACAAAATGTAGCTAGCTAGCTAGTGTGTGTGTGTGTGCGCTACAGTAAGTAGATATGGTTGATGCACAAAAAGCATGGTCTAGTTTGTTAAATGAATTACCTATATTCATCCTGGAGATCTGGGATCTCAGATATATTGGAGTGAGGAAGATGGCGCAAAAAGAAGGTGCTCTCCCAATCCAAGTCATTGACCTCAGTCTGAACACCCTCTAGACCTTTGGTTGCCACAAGTTCCTTGAACCTTTGCTCCATAGACTTCTGGTAGTGCTCCTTTGTCAATCTCTCCATGGTGTCCATTAGCTCATGGGATATGCCATGATTTATTAACTACAATTTTGACACAAATTAAGAAACACACGTACAAAATCCTTAGACCCCTATATGGAAACAATGTGAACAAGATAAATAATGGTACAACTTAGGTTCAAGATATGGTATCTACCTCAAAGAAGCCCCAGTTTTCACAGGCATCTTGTATTTTCTCCATGGTTGCTCCTCTCTCTTCACCATTTAGTTTCTCCAAGTTGATCACTGGGAAGTTCTCCATCTCTCTCTCTCTCTCTCTCTCTCTCTCTCTTTGTGAAGGAAGCAAAGAAGCAAAGCTAAGCTGAGTTTGGAATTGGATGGTGTAGTGCCAGTTGGGTGGTCAGCTATTTATAGAGGTTAAAAGCCTAACGAGGAACAGGAACAACTGTGAAGTGGAGGGCTGGTTTGTTTGTGTTGATATTAAAATAATAATATTATAAAATGGGTTTTTTTTTTTTTTTTACAAATTAAAAAAAAAAGAGAGAGTTAAAGCTGTGGGGTTGGACCCAACTTGGTGGCTGAATATTCCTTCTTAATTTGTAAATTTGACCAATGACTCGCAAAAGATGACCGCAAGAACTTTCCATTGTTTATTCAAATTTTTATGCCTTTGATTTTTGAGAGTGATATTTGGGAAGGTACCCAGCTCTTGCACCTCTAGAAAAAGCTATGTATTGTAGGTTGTAGCTCCTCCGCGTCAAGAATTATTGGGTGTTGTTTTATTTAAATAGAATAAGAATGATAGTTTGGTTCAGTTTTTTGAAAAAAGTGGAGTTTTTAAAAAGTACGGTATGAAAATGAGTTTTTTGAAAAAGCTTGAGGGTGTTTGATTTGTGTTTTCAAACAATTATTTTCAGTTTTTAACAATATTATATATATTTTTACATACTTTTTCACCCACACTTATTTTTACAAATGTTTTCAAACAACAATTTTCACTTCTTAAACACATGTACCAAACGGACCCTGTGTTTGGTAAAAACTATTAAAAAGTGTTTTTTGAAAAAACTGAGTATTTAACTAGTATTTATAAAAGTGGAGGTTTGAGTTATAAATTACCAAAAATGACAAGATATATATATATATATATATATTTGTTTTAATTATTTCTCTTAATGCAAGTTATGGATACAATATTTTTATAAAAATTTCACAATAAAGTCTATATGACAAGTTGTTAATGGTAGATAAAAAAATAATAATGTCACTAGTATGTCCAAATGAGAAGCATTAACAATTTACTGTGTAAAATTTATTATAAGATTGTTACGAAAATATTGTGTCAATAATACTATTTTTTTTCTAAAGAAAATAGCACTAATTTAAAAAGTTTAGAGATACAATAAAATGTGACAATATTTTTACAATACTATTTATTTTTAGTTGAGTTCAACCCTAGTCTAATAAAAGATTTGATACCTCAACTGTTTTGAAACTTTTGTTGTGTCCTAATGCAATTGTAATTTCATTTTGTAAATTTCCTTGCATGGACACCTATCCCACTCTATCTTTTACTTTTATTTATTTGTTTTTTACTTTTTTTTTTTTTTCTCAGCCGCACGTTTCCTTTCACCCTAATCTTCTTCTACCTTTCTATTCTCTCATCCTTATCTTCTTTCTCTGCTTCTCATCTTCTATCTGCTTCTCATTTTCTCTAATTTCATTAAAAATCAATTAAGGTGATTTATAAACGCACATGGGCTTTTGAAAAACACTCTGAACAACTCCAATTTCAGATCATGCATTTTCTTTACATTTTCAAAATGGAACTTTTTTTTTTTTAAAGAAAGTTACTTTTTAGACCTTCCAAATACATATATTAAATTTATAGTTAAAAAAAAATACTTTTTAATTGAAAAAATGCAAACAAACAGGCACTTATCCATCCCCATGTGCCTTTGTACACTGACCTTTTTTCACACTTTGTCTTTATTTCAAAAAATTAGAGGTCCATAGGACTGTTACCTGTAAAAAAAATACTTTTCACACCTTTTTTCTCCATAGGACTGTTACCTGTAGGCTATAGGTGTTGCGACAGAGATACAAATTATAGTTGTTCGGTCAATTGACTAGCCAAAATATACGTGTGTGTGACACTGACATGTTTATTATGGGTTCATTATTTGGCATGAGGATGGGCGGCTTCCACGCATTTTGCATTTGAATTGTGTTTCTTAATTCTTCTAAAACCTAATCTTATACCAGAATTATCATTTTTTAGTCACTTCAATTAAGCTAAAGGGTCAAACTCGTGTGCTTTATTTTTTTTCTTTTTATTTTTAAATTTTAATAATTCTAGATCCAGTTGATTGGACACATTATTGTCTGTCGTTGTTTAAGAGGGCGTTTGGATAGCACTTCTCTGCGTCCACGTCTAGTTTTTTTTTTTTTACGCGTGTTTGTTACTGTTCATTGGTTATGAACAGTGATTTTAGGCCAATAAACAGTAACTTTTTGCATGAACAGTATTTTTTACCCATTTAAAAATTATTTTGCTACAGTGTTTTCAGTTTTCAGTTTTCAGCAATAAGTTCTATCCAAACGGACCTTAAGTTGCAACTATGATATCACCAAATACTTGGTTAAGCTAAATTGATTTCAAGAGCTTTTGTGGTGGATAGCCTTGTTAATTGCGACGAAGTTTGCAATCAATCCGCCTTTGTATAATTGTATATAACTCCTCAGTTGTACTTTGATCTTTTCTTTCTTGCTTTTCTTTCACAGGAACAGAATTGTGTCCTATATAAGGGCTCTTTGTTAATAATCCATCATTTTTAATTAATGCAAAGGTTAAGATATGGATATTCCTGAAATGTCCTTACTTTATATTAGAATTTAGAGGTGATATGAGTCATATGACTTTTAGTAAGAATTTTATTTGTTTTTTTAATTATTTAAAATAAAGAGTAATATAGAAAATATAACTTCTTGTTTTAAAAAATTTTGTTTATTTTGTGAATCTTTTTTAGAAGATATTTTGGGATTAAAAAAAACATATTACTTTTTTTTTTTTATGAAAAACTTGTAACTTTAGTAAGAAGAAGATAAATTCATTACATCATGAGTAATAACTAACTCAATCAGTGAAGAATTTTCCTCTAGCCACGTTACATATTACTTTCATTTTGGGCTGATCATATTTTTTACCAAAAAAAGTTGTTTATTCATTTTTCCTATTTTTACTGGTCATATATGATGTACAATATGTTATTTGCAAGAAAATTAAATGATTAAACTTCGGTATTCATGTTCGAATTGCTAGGATCAAATATCAGGGTACGCATGAAAGCATATCAACATGCTAGATCAGTGAATGAAAATATAGACAAACCAACTTTTTTTTTTTTTCATTTTTCTAATAAATTATTTTTTGGAGGGCAAACGACTTTTAGTTAGGTTAGGTAAGTATTGCGCACGCCTTGTATAATTGCTAGTACGTTCCCATTAGTTTTTTGATTTAAATGTGGCTCGTACATTAATTCTTTGAGAGTTTGATTGCAGGATATATCCACTGCAAAAGACAGATCACATTGCGCATGGTCATAATATATGCCCAAGCTCAACCATTCATAGAATTAGATTTTTTTTTTTGGGGGGAGGGGGGGGGGGGAGATATGTATCGACCATACATGTTTTTTAAAAGAACTTGTTGCATGGAATTTTTATTTATTATTTTTTATTATTATTACTATTATTTATGATTTCAAAGCGATAAAATGGTCATAAGTCATAACTGTACAACTTGACATTCACGATAATATTTTACTTAATATACCATTTAATAATAAATATCTTAAACATCATAATTGCATTGTGTCACTTAACGTATAATGTATCATATAACCTTTATTATTATAATAATAATAACATATTACAAGTACACTAAGACAATGTTGATACTCATTTTCTTGACACATTTTGTTCAAGCTTGATTCAACCAAGCCTGACCTCTTGGTGAGCTCAATTTATGTATTAGTTTTTATTTTATTCTTTTAAGCATGATTTTAACTCATGTGATTTATTAGAAAAATTGAGAAAGTGTGGTTTGGAGGGTATAGATCAATTTTCTTTTGGACATTTTGCATGAGTCCAACTAAATAGGGTGCTACCAAGTGGGTAATGGACGCTAGTAGCACCTCAGACTCATCCCAAAAGAGTTTTTATGTTTTGGTTGATTGCGGTCCAAAATTTATGCCCTAACCTATATATTTTTGCCTTTAAATATAGTTGGCTCTCATTGGCCAACTTCAGCTATTAGCCCATATTTAAGTGAACCTCTCAATGGTCTGAGACAATTGAAAAGGAGAAGCCAATGGGGGTTTAGTCAAGCCGTTCCCTTAATGATGATAAAAGTAAACTTTCCTTTTATCCAAACAAAAAAAAAAAAAAAAAACTTGAAAATTACTACTTGCTTCACACTTTGGGGTCTGAAGCCTTTTCTATTGACCAAAAAGCAGTCACCAAGAGCACCCAAAACTCAATATAAGCCCACAATCAAATTCAAAACAGGTCAACCACATTTTACCCTTAGAGCTGAAACTTTAGGGCAAAAACTTATTCAGTTAGCTAACATTCTCACAATTCCGAAGCTTGGGAGTGGAAATATAGATATAAGAGAACCTTCCCTCTCTTCCTCACGATCTCTCTCAATTTCCTCTTCTCGCGAATTGTGGGTTAAAGTTTTGAACTTGTTGTATTTTTATGAATTTTTCAGCATTTTTGTTATTGGGATTTTGATTTCTCTCTTATTAAAGCACTATTAGCCTTTATTTACTAAATATTGGAATTTTGAGCTTGATACTCTCCACAAATAATCATTTCTAAAGAACCTGATAGGAGATTTGATCTATTATCGCATTTTTGGCCTATGCTGCAAAACGTCCCCAACAAACATTAACATTGGTTTTTTTTTTTTTTTTTTTTTTTTTTTTTTTTTTTTTTTTTTTTTTGGTGGTGAAAAGTAGAATTTAGGTACTAAAAAGTATAGGGTAATTAAATAACTAATACTCCATATAACAACTGTTAGGTTCTAAGACTTTAGGTTTAAATGTATTAGAACTTTATTTTGTAATGTTGGCAAACCATGATCAAAACGTTTAGTTTTGTTTTAGACTTGCTTAAAGTATGTTTAAGTGTAAAGTTAGAATCGAGTGTACTGCAGAATTCAATGTGTAAATTTACCTGGCTCGATCGATTGAAAATTAGACTCGATCGATCGAAGCTCGTCCAGATTGTTTTTCCGCAGAATTTTCCAACTCAGCCCAAGCTCGGTTTGACATGTAGGTTTTATGTTTTGTCTTAAGTATAAAAGGGAAAACCCTAGCCACGTTTTTTGGGTAGCTCTTTATGCTGTGTGTGTGAATTTCTTGTGAGATCTAAAGGTGTTTGCCTTCACATACACTTAGGGTTATCAAGGTCTAGATTGATATCAAGAGCTTCATAATCAATTCAGTTGTAGATTCAAGAGTTTAAAGATATACAAGTGGGAGTGCTTGTGCTTGCTGGGAATCCAAGAAAGAAGTAGTCTGTGGACTCAGAGCTGTCACGTGGTTGTGGTCGTAAGTTTCCCACTCGATGTAGCAATAGAATGTTAGTGATCTAAGTCGCTATTATGTAAACCTCAATTCTTTCATAGTGGATTTGTTTTACCTTGAGGATAGCTAGGTTAAATCCTCCCTAGGTTTTTTACTGGTTTAGTTTTTCTGGGTTATCATATTGTTGTGTTCTTTATTTTCCGCACTTTACAATAATATGATTTATATGTGTTAACTTAGATCTACATAATTTACCTAAGTTAATCACTTGGCTAAATAACTAGGTTAATTTGGTTGTGTTTTAAGGAATCTAAAAACGTACAAGTGGTATTAGAGCAGGTTAGCTCTTGTGTTTAGATCCTTTGATCTAAGAGTTGGTCTTTGACCCCTGTTGTCATGGAACACGGTCACTCTCTTGTGATCCCACCTTACTTTGATAGGAATAATTATGCTTATTGGGAAGTAAGGATGAAAGTATTCTTGAAATTTATTGATGAGAGAGTCTGAAACTCCGTTGAATACGGATGGGAGAAGCCTACTACTCCAATGAGTGAGTGGCAAACTTCTTAGAAAGAAGTAGCCGCTTTTAATAACAAAGTTATGAATGCTATTTTTGATGCTGTTTCTATGGAGGAATTCAAGAGAATCTCTAATGTTGAAGTTGCTCACACTGCATGGAATATTCTCCAAATTGTGCATGAAGGCATAAAGGCAGTTAAGATCAATAAGTTGCAGCAGTTAACAACTAGATTTGAAAGCATTAGGATGTCTGATAATGAAACTTTTGATGAATTTTATGCTAAGCTTAATGATATTGTTAATTCTGCTTATAATTTGGATGAAATCTATGATCAACCTAAAATTGTTAAGAAAATACTTAGATCTTTAACTAAAGATTTTAGACCCAAAGTAACTGTCATCACTGAAAGCAAGGATGTGAACTCTATCCCTGTTAATGAACTTGTAGGATCTTTTCAATCCTATGAGTTGGATCTACCTAAGACTAGCAAATCCAAATCAATGGCTCTTAAGTTTGTTGATGTGAGTGGATTTGATAATGAGCTCTCTGCTATAGAGATTGCCTATATAGCCAAGAACTTTAGAAGCTTTCCTAGGAACAACAATAGAAGGGCAAGAGGTAAAAACAATGTTGAACCTAGAAATTTTAAGAGGAATGAACCTACTAAGGTGAACAATAATGAGAAACCTAAAGAAAAAGTTGGTCAATCTTCTAATAATTTTATGGGTCAACAATCTTTTGGTTGTCAAGGGTATGGTCATGTGAAATTTGAATGTCCAACATTTTTAAGGTCCAAGGGTAAGGCTATAGCTGTAACCCTTAGTGATGATGATGTTTTTGACAATGAGTCTGGTAGTGATGAGGATGGAAACTTCATTACTTTCACTGCTACTACTATAATTGATGAAAGTGTTGTTGTTGAGGAGAACCCTTCTAATGAAGAACTCTCTGAGAATGCAGATTTACAAGAAGTCTACAATAAACTTTGCAAAATTGCTACAAAGGATGCTACGAGTGTTGATCTAGGCTTAAAGAAAATTGCATCTCTTGAACCTAATAAGAAAAATTTGCTTGTGAAACTGTTTGATGCTAATGAATTATTGAATAATGTGAAGACCGAGAACATGTTTTTGCTTAATAAAGTTAAGAATTTGAAACATGAATTATTTGTTGCTAGAGAACAAACTAATAGGTCTGCTAGTTCCAAACTTGATCATATGCTGAGTGGTCAAAAGTCTTCTTCAGACAAAACTGGCTTAGGAGTTTGTTTTAACTCAAGTACGAGTTTGTTTTAAGTGGAGGAGTCTGATGTAGGATAGAATCTACTATTTAATTTTTGTAATTTATTAATTTTGATATTTTTTTTTATGTAATTTTAGTTATTTTAGGATTAGGGCATTTATTTTGTTGTTTTAAAGTGTTTTTAATGCTTTTTAAGTCAGATTTAGTTCCTGTTATAGTTAGGTATTAATTAGGACTTATTTTATAATATATTTTCTTGTCTGTCAAGTTATAGAGAGCCCTTACATAAACCCCTAAGTCTGTAAATGTTTTTTTTTTTAACAATTATTCAATCAATAAAATTCAAACGTGTATTTTCTGGTGGATTCCAAACCCTTTCTCATTGTAGATTCAAGGAACCCTCATGAATTCAAGGTTATTTTCAGAAGTGTGTTTTGTTTCTTGTTTTCTAGAAGTAGACGTGTTCTGCTTCTTGACACTTCTGCATCCCGCATCAGTTGGTATTAGAGCCTTGTCCTTACCTTGGATTGGTGGCTAACGTATGAGACAATAGCATTTTCAATAACCGAAAGATTAAAGCAGAAGTTCTTTGGAAGGAATTCCTTCAATTTCAACATGATGTCCAACAAGTATTATGCGAACTATAGCCAGCAGTTGCTACCCCTATTACTAGGAAATCCTCCTAGAGCAACTCCAATAGACAGACTCCTAAATAGAAGAAAATTTCATTCTTTGATGGAGAGATGTGTATGTTGGATTTTATTGATTGGCTTCTTGATTTGGAAGAGTATTTTGATTATTGGGAAATTTGTGATGAAGAAAGAGTATGACTTGCATTCAATAAATTGGATGGCGAAGCAGAAGAATGGTGGGAAGACATAAAAATTGATAGCAAGCATTTTTTTAATCCTTGGCCATGAACAAATTTTGTCTTTACCTTTTCTAATTTTATCAGACTGTAGTCATTCCCACCAACTTAAGGCAAATTCACTAAATTTATACAAAGCAAGTCTAACTTTTCTTTCATAATAAATATTCTCAAAGTCAAATAAATCATTTAGATCAAGTAACCAATCAATAAAAGTTTCTTTGTAATAATAACCATTAAACCCTTGTTTAGAATGAGGGAATGGAATATAATGGAATGAAAAGAATAATTTTAGAATATTCTTCCTTCAATTTTTTGTGAGTTTTCATAAAGGGAATAGAAAGTTCATTCCCTTGTTTAGGAGTTTAAGTGGGAGAGAATAAAATGGGTAGGAGGGGAGACTCATTCCTCTCTATTTCCTTAAAACCTCAAATTTTCATTCCCCTCAAAATTGGAAGGAATTGGAGAGAATGGAATTAGATTTAATAAAATTTTTACTAAAAATCCTAAAATACACCTATACATTCAACTATTTATTTTAAAATATCGGTCTAATAGTAATAATGTCATAAAATGATTTCATTCATTTGCCTCTATGTTACTCCCAAACAAGGCTACTTACATTTCATTTATTTGCATTCCTTTCCATTCCTTTATTTTAAAACATCCAAACAAGATTACTTAATTTCATCTCAATTATTTCTTTTCCATTTTTTTCCCTTACTTAAATACATTCCATTCCATTCCCTTATGATCATTCCATTCCATTCTCTTCCCTTATAAACTCTCAAATAAAGCCTAAAACTTGCAATTCTTTTATAAGGCCTATATGAATTTGCTTTCCAATAGGTTGCCCATGAGATATGTCCCCGTGATACTTATCCCTATTTTTTTTTCATGCTCCAACAATGATGTCTTAGCGAAGATATTTGTGAGTGTAGATGTATGTTACGTAATACTTGCTATGTTTTCTATTACTGAAATTGCTACTATCTCATACACTAGTCACCAGACTAGGATAAGTCAAGGCTCTAATACCAACTGATGCAGGATGCGGAAGCATTAAGAAACAAAACACGTCTAGTTCTAGAAAACAAGAAACAAAACATATTTTCTTTTGAAAATAACCTTGAATCCACAAAGGCTCCTTAAATCCACAAGGGTTTTTGAATTCAAAAGGAGAAAGGGGTCTGGAATTCACTAAAAAATAGGGATACAAAAAGCTTGAATTTTATTGATTTCAATAATATTGAAAAACGTTTATAGACTTAGGAGTCTATTTAAGGACTTTGTAAAACTTGACAAACAATAAAATATATTCTAAAGTAAGTCCTAACTAAAACCTAACCATAATAGAAACCAAATTTGACATAAAAAACATTAAAATCACCTTTAAAAGTAAATAAATACCCTAAACCTAACAAAAAAATATCAAAATTAATAAATTACAAATTTAAATAGTAGATTATGTCTTACATTAGAAATACCTTTTTTTTTTTTCCCTAGAGCCTGAGGTAACAATTAGTTGAAAGAGAAGAAGTGGTCATCTGTTTATTCTTAATTGAGGTAGTGTTTGTATTCTTACTCCCTTCCAAATCTCGGTAATCAGAAGGTAGTCCCTTAAAATAAGTAAAAATATTTCTTGGTATCCTTACAAAAAGGTCAAACATAATGGATGATAATCTTCCCACGAGTTAGAACTTCTTTTGTTACCATGTTATCAAGGTCGGCTAGTCACAGAAAGGTGAGGACTCGTGGGAATTTATTAATTTTCTAAAGCCACTTCCAACTATGTTATTTTAGGTATAAGCAATCCAAGGGCAATTCATTAGGCCAAGTCTGTTTCACATTGTTCATTTTGAGAGTAAGAAAATACAAACAATGCTCTTAATTGGGGTAAAAGAGTTTGGCACAACTCTAAGAATCTGTTTAGTTTTTTCTCATATGTGTTTAGTTGGAAGGGTGGAAAAGTAAAGAGATAGAAAACTTATTTGTTTTGTTTTGTTTGTTTGTTTGTTTTTTTTTTTTTTTTTTTTTTTGAGGGGTAAATGTAGAAACTTTATTAATGTAATGTTGATAACAAAAATGAGAGGATAGAAAATAAATTTGGTATAAATTTACAATTATATCTTATTAAATAAAATAAAAGGTGACAAAATTTTTTACTAAAAAATTGTGTATGGACACTTCAAAAATAATTTTTAAGAGCACAAGCTAAAGGATGTAAAACATATGAGCCCAAAAAAAGAAAGAAAAAAAGAATGAATGAGAAGTATAGAAAATGACAAAAAAAACCTAAAGAAGAAACCCCCCCCCCCCAAAAAAAAACAAAACAAAACAAAACAAAACAAAACGTATGGTATAACATAAAAAGAAAAAAAAAAGTGCTCAAAGAAGAAACTAAAGAGGTTGTTTGGTTAATCAAAAAAAGTGCAATATTATGTATTTATTTTCAATTCTTTGTGGGACCCATCACTTAAAAACTAGTTGGGTTTTAGCATTTATACTCAGTTTTCATTTTCAATATCTTAAAAGTTGGATTTGAATACAAAAAATGAAAACAACTTTTCAATGTTTTCATTTTGATGAATACAAATACAATAACATGTTCATAAATATTGTGAAAACACAAACTTACTTCTTTTTTTTTTATTTATAGTGATGTCATGTGTGTAAGTAAGAAAAGTTACTTTTTTTTTTTTTAAGTAGAAAAAAATGACCAAACTCGGGTATGATGTATTCTATACCCAAATTATGTATCCAATACAACTTACCAAACATTACCAAATGTGAAAATGAGTGCTTTTTTTATATTCAAATTCAAGATTTGAATATAAAATAAATAAAATGAAAAGTGGATACACCACTTTTTGAAACCAAACAGGCCCTAACAAATCCATGTGCATGTTGCGCATGAGTTTTTTGGTTCATTTATTTCTATTGGTTTTCCTCTTCGGTTTTCTTCCCAATTTGGGGAGAAACCATTTTGGTTGGTTAGGGGAGAAAATACCTTGGCCTCACCAATTTTCCTTCCACAAATCCACCCAACTAAACACGTCAATAAATTTCTCTCTCCCTATTTTCTCTCCATTTTTTTCATCCTCTCCCTAAAATCCACCCAACCAAATAGACCTCCTCATTTTCTCTAAATTTTTTTTCTATCCTTCCTAAAATTCACCTAACCAAACATATTCTAAATGTTCTTCATAAGGGTTAGTGTTAGGAGCCTCCAATTTGAGTGATTAAAATAGCATATAAGGATACCACTTAATCCAAAAAACCTAATCCTAATGGGTATGAGCTCAATTATATTATATTAACCACTTATTTTTTTCATCATTATTCAATGCAGAATTTAACTCACATGTGTATACCTAATAGGTAGGGGGACAAAAGGAAAAACTCCCGCAAGCACCAAACAAATCTTAATTAAATATAAATAATTTTTTAAAAATGTATACCTATTTATATATGAAGCTAAAGTAGTTAGGCTTATCACAACTTAATTCCTAATTAAAAAAAATATTTTTTTTATTGAAAATCTAATAGAGTTATATTCTTATTAGTGATTTTGTACGTTTTTAGTATCTAAATAATTGTTGATTGAAGACAATTTAAAAAAAAATCAATTTTTTTTTTGTGTGTTAATAATAGAACTATGGGTCAAATTGGGAAAAATGCTCATACACCCCTGAACTTTAAAGTAGTGGTCAAAACACCCCTATACTTTTTTAATGGCCAATTTACTCCATAAACTTTACATACCAACCAAATCAGTACTTCCAGTTAGTGTACTGTCAAAACTAACAGAATAGTAATGTGAGATGCACATGAGGTTTAAAAATGCAAACTCAAACCCCTTAATATATCGAAAACTCAATAGATTAAACAAAGAAAAGAAGCAATGTTTGACCGGATAGGAGATAGCTTCTCTAATATCTCTTCAGGGCTCAACAAACTCCATTATCGCTTCCCACCTGAGAACTCAAAGAGCACCACAACTTTCAGCTCAGCTCTCTCAACCCCACATCATCCAAACCTCTCTACACCTACGCACTACCTAGTACCCACGACTCAAAGGCCTATTGCCGCCACAGTAGTGGTGTCTTTCACCGCCAAAGCACCAACACTCAGTACAAATCCCACCCTAAACCTTCTTCAAAATAACGAAGTAACAGGAAGAAGAACCGCTCCAATGTGCAAAAGATAAACAGTAATTAGCTTAACAATAAAAATGAGAGTGACCCATTATGCAATGACCCACCAAATGTTGATTTGATGGGTTTGTGTGAAGAGGGCAAGGTTGAACAAGTTCTGGAGTGGATTCATCTGTGTTGAGTGGTTTCGTTCAGTGTGGCTAGAGGAGTTGTTTCTGCTTGGGCTAACAACTGGCCTTGGCGAAATTGTGGCCTATTTTCCCAGGGTTTTTTTTTTTTTGGTAATGTTTAGTTGTCGGTAGTTTGGTGTGGTTAAGGACTTCTCTATTTGTTTAGTTTTGTTGTAATAGTCAATTTGTAGTCCTGTGTGTTGTAGTTAGTGTCTGGGTACTCTGGTTTAATTGTGAACTCCAATTTATCTTGTATGTTTTGTTTCATCAATAAAATTTCCATTGTTATGCAAAAAAAAAAAAAAAAAATTATGGAGTATATGGGTCAAGGTGTTTGTGCTGATTATGGTGTTTTATGTGTGTTGTTGGATTCGTGTGGGGATTCGAAGCCCTTTCAAGTTGGCAAGAGTGTCAATGGGTTCTTGAAATGTTCAGTCAATCCGGTTAGACCTTGCTCTCCTTTTTTACATCAATCCACCAAGTTTCAAATTAAGGGGTTTGAGTTTGTTTTTTAAAAGCTCGTGTGTCTCACATGATCATTCCATTAGCTTTTTTAACAGCAGATTAACGGAGGTACTAATTTGGCAGTTACATAAAGTTTATGTAGTAAATTGGCTAATAAAAAAGTTTAGGGGGTGTTTTAGCCACTACTTCAAAGTTCAAGGGGTGTACGAGCATTTTTCTCAGTCAAATTTAATAAATATACTTTTTGTAGTACACATATTGGGTTATAAATTTCTTCTCTATATTGGGTTGTAAATTATTTAATACTCTTTTTTTAGAAACCGTTAAATTAAATTATTTAATACAGTATTGGATTACAGTACTCTTTTAAACTCTTATACATAATACAGTATATATATATAAACTTATTAAGCATCCTAGTTTATGCCCCCTCCCCCATCACAACGAAAAAGTTCTTACTCTGCCACCGATGATCAAAGCAATACATGAGGACCTCATAAGCAATTTAGTATTACAAGTAAACATCAACCCTAATCATGTCATGAGGAAGGAATATGCTTCTTTGATTACATGTTTAACTTATAAATTTGAATGAAAAATAAATAGGATTTTCTATATTTCACAATTAAAATTTTATTTTCAAAATTTTACAGTGTACAAAGTGCAAGTCATTTAAGTAGTTTATTTATCTTTAAATTTGTAATTTGTAATTTTAATCACAAAATGGATCCATTTTTCAATAGAGATGATCTTTTTCCACGAATCTACGGCAGAACTGATTTTTCAATGATGATAGCATTTTTCATATTTTTTCCGCATTGAAATTCCAATTGAGAGGTCAAATTAGGAACTTGTCCGCCAGCTAGTTAATCAAATGATGACTACTTGTCTCTGCTTTTACTTTTGAATTTTGATTCCTAGGACGCTAATTTTCCTTAACAGTCTTACTATTTTTTCTTATTTCACCAAACATCAGGATCCGTAAGGCAGAAAGAAAACGTGTGGATAAAGAAAAGAACGGTAGATAATTAGTAAATTTAACACACACAAAAAAATTATAAGGTCCATAAAGGATGAAAATAGGAGAGAGGGACCTTAAAAAATTAATTAATTAATTAAAAAGTAGAGAGAGGACAGCCGGTTCTGACTCACAATTTTTGTCCTTCCTAGAATTTACCATGGTTTTTGAGCAATAACGTATTCATGAATCACCAATCATCACTACTGTTGACAAAACACATCCGGACGATTCTAGGTAGGTCTTATAAATCTCCAGTTTGGACAAGTGGCCCATTGAGATTCTTTCCATATACATTAATTTTGTAATAAATTTTTTATACTTATTATTCTGGAATAATAGTAGATATTTATGTCCATGATTTGGTCCCTAAGATAATATCTCGGTTCACCTTTAAACTTAATTATGTTATAATAATTTCTCAAGTTATTTATTTTTCCTCTATATGAGACTCTCAGTCTCACTCACAAATCATCTACGATATATTAAAGTGGAAGCTCAACTAAGAATCAAAATTAGATTCTAATTGTATTCCAATTACCTTTATATGAAAATTTATACATCCAAATTTAGAAAATATATAATAAAAAATTTAATTTAAATTTATTATTTTTACAATATAATGAATGCATACAATTTTAGATAAAAGATAAAAAATATATATATATATATATATATATATATATATATTAATAGGAAAAGTTCAGTTACAACTTGAAATTAGAAAAAAAACAATTTACGTCACATGTCTAAATTTATGTGGGGACCACATCATAATTATCCACTTAAATTTGTGTTACATGTCCACTTAAGTATTTTAATATTTGTGTCAAGTAAGTTAATGATTGCAAAATACTAAGAATCTAATATTAATAAACTATAAAATTAAAAAAAAAAAAAAACTAATCACATATACTCAATAAAAATCACCACATAATAAAGATCACCACACATTCTATCTTATTAAAAATTATTTTGTATTATTAAATTTGGGTAAGAATTTTAATATGTGAATAATTATGTTTACTTTAAAAAAAATAATTTGACTAATTATTTATATTTTTATGATAAAAATTGTGTTTAATTTCAAATGCGTTCATATGTATGCATGTGTTACATGCTATTTTAAAAAAATAATAATTTGACTAATTATTTATATGTTTATAATAAAACTTGTGTTTAATTTCAATCATCCATAAGTTTGCATGAGTTACATGCTAGTACTATTAATAAGAGGATTCTCTATTTAGGTTTTATAATTTTATGTATTAAAATATCCTCATACAAATTCTTTAACTCTCTAATATACCTCTATCTATTAATTGAATAATTTTAAATCTAAAAAAAAACAAACTGATTAAAAGAGTAATTTACTTCTTTTTTTTTTAAGTTACTAAGTTTTAGGCTTTCAAAATTTTATCAACTCTCACGTAGAAAAAAATCCTAAACATTAGGACACTATTTTTATCTCACTTCTAAATATTATTTCACTAAACCCAAAATAAAAAATAAAATTAAAAAATAAAATCTCATTACATGCGCAAAGTGCCTAGTGTGTAAATTTTCCTCTTTTATAACCCAAAATCTAAAGTAACAAAAGTTAAGAAAACAGGAAAAACATATTAAAGCCTAACCCACTTTCCACGTTTTTGGAAAGAGTATAGTAGGACATTAAGAGGGCGTTTGGATTGAACTTATCCGGGCTGCGTTTGCGTTTTGAGTTTTTTTTTTTTTTTTTTTTTTTTTTCAGCCGTAGTTGTTGACTAATTCATCATGAATAGTGCATTTGTGCACTGTTTATGGACCCACAAATTTTATTTTTTAACAACTTTTTCATTAAAAATGAGTCCCACGGTACTATTCACACATTTAAAAATTATTTTGCTACAGTGTTTTCAGTTTTCAGCAATAAGTTCTATCCAAACAGAGTCTAAGTCCTGCCTTGAAGTTTTGTTTGATATTTCTTTCTTCAAATTATAATTATAGTGTGGACTGGACTGGACTGCATGATTATTTTTAAAGAAAAAATATGACCAATAAAGCATGTAATAACTTTCGCTAAAAATTCCATTTGCTTTCTATATTCATTCTTGACTTTATGGTGTTTAGCCATGGTATACTTTCTACGATATTCACGCCTTCATCAACTTATTAAAACAACATTACTTAGGACATGACTATGACCTGGTGAGGAAAATTGTCTTACAACTTAGTTTCTTTAAAGTTAAAATTTTCATGTCGACAACCATAAAATTGGAAATGATTCTGATGAAAATATGTATTTTTCATAATAGAAGACAGATAGCATCTCAAAGTAATAATGACGCAACTTAAATCTGTTGCATTTCAATAGGAACTAGCCGTGTGGCTCTAACCGAACTAACAGAATTTACAAATAACGTGGAGCCAATGCGGCATTGACATCTGGCAAGGATGTGTGGCATTAAATTAGAAAAACGGTGCCATTTGATATAAAGAGCTGTTAAATTCAAAACAGAAACTTTGGATTTTTTTATAAATGCTATGTTTTATAATATTTTTATAATACTTTTATAACAAATCCTAAGTGGTAGAATCATAAACAACTAGTACTAAGCTATTATATTCTTCTTAAATTTAAGAATGGGCATTGGGTATTAGAATTAAAGAGACAGAATCAGGTGCTATCATGCACATCCTCCGTTTTGCAGTGTGGTCATCAACTCGATTGTTTAAAGAAAGTAGGTTTGAAAGTGAGAAACAACGACAAAAAATTATTGAACTATGTTAAATGAAAATAAAGATAATTATAGACTAAAATGACAGCTGGGGGCAAAGTTTGTCATCATCAACATATACAATAAGGAATTTCTCTCTAAACAGCAAATATAATCTTAAAATTCTGTGGAATTTTATTTTGTTTTAAAATGAAAATTTATGACTTTGGTAATGTATTTGCGCCATAATACAATGATACAAGGAACAAAAACAGCACTAGAATAAAAATATGGAAGATTAAGAGTCCACTGTGTGCTATCGAAGCTAATGTTATTAAAGAAGTTAGGAGCAATGGTTGCTAAACATCTAAATGTCCATCATCAGATCTGCCGCCTCTTTGTTACTTCTATCCCAGCCTCTCTAGTCCAGCTCAGACAACCAGCCATGGACCCCCTTACAAACAAAACTGAATGAATCCCCTCCATTTTGTTCTTCTACCCTTGCAGCTCTCCTTCAGTAGGATTAGTTGCCAATTGAAAAACTCAAAGGTCTGGACTTTGCTTATTTTGCTGCTGTTGAGGCTTTCCTTTAGTTCATAACAGTCACCTTGCACATAGAAATCAAACTTTTACTATGCATGACCACATTAGTGGCAGGGAAAGGATCTTCCTTGCCTTGTTCTTATAAGTCCAAATAGACCATAAAATAAAGACAAACGACTCCGAGAAGTACTTAAGTTCTTTAAATTGTCCCTAATATCCTTCAGCCAGTTCTAAATCCAAGCCTGAATTGAGTAAGGCTAAATGAAACCACTTCTAACGGACAGATCAAACAATCCCCTCCCCCCACCCCCCCAAAAATAAAAGCCTTTCAAAATTTCCAAACAAGTAAAACCCCTTGGCATACTTTAACATAAAGCAAACCATAATATATGGAAAGGATAAGAAGGAAATATATAATAATTAGAATTCTAGTTTATTCAATTTGAACTACTTGTCTCATACCTTTACTAATGAGCTTATGCTTATGGACTTCTACATAAGGACAACCCAGAAGCCTAATTTTGAATGGAAGAACTAAAAACATGGGATAGAACAATAAATCCATATACCTTTGGCAGTGAGAGCTTCCAGTGTTGATCTTTACTTGCTTTCTAGCACATGATTTCTATTGCTTTTTAAAATATCAACAAAAAGCTTTGTCTAGCCATTCTTTTTCACACATTGAAACCAAAATAGCACAAGATTCTAAGTTCACTGCCTGTTATCCAAGCTAATGTTCATAAAGAACTCAGGAGAAAGGGTTGCTAGGGATCAAGTCTCCGCCAGGACATCTGTCCGTCTGTCAAACCCAAACATTTGTAAACTGTTGAATGCCCTTCACCACAACCTCTCTATTGGCCAACTCTACCGCCTGTTCATTAATCATAAGAAAACTAACAGAGAGAAATCTCAAAGCTTGAAGATGCGATAAAGAAAGAGTTGTACAAACTAGAAGAAGCAATGTAATACAAAGAAATTCACATTTTATTAAGAGGAGGCCGTCACTTGGACCATCCAGATAGTTTGATGTTAGAGAATGGATGGCATGTCAAGGAGGCTTTCTTGGAGCTTCTAGAACAGTAATAGATTCTTTTGCTCAAATTTTCATTTTATTTATTTATTTTTATGTTATTTACAATGATATTATAGCTATGGGGATCACTTTTAGGCGTGATGCCTATCAATCTATATGCAAATAGAAATCATTTTACGATGTTATGAAAAGGTACAAAGTCGCTTGGTGTTAGGACTTGGGAGGTTCAAATGGAATGCAATATATACATAGAGCTTCAGTTCATGTATAATATGTATTTGGCTTGCATGCATGCACATACAATTAATGGAATTTATTCTCAAAAATCTGTGGCAATATCTACTAGTGGCAGTGTCATGTTTATTTTGTGAATATCCACAAAAAGATTAAAAACGAAGAAAAAGCTCAGTTGAAACAACCAGCCATTGACATGCACCTTCTCTATTTTTTCAAAACAAGCTTGGCTCCCCTGTATTTCCTTCTCCTATCCTTGCAGCTTGACTCCAACAGGATTGGTTGCCAGTTGCAACACTCTCTAAAGGTCTACACTTGCTTATCCTGTTGCTGTCAAGGCTTTTCTTTGTTTTTTGAAATTGTGGTTACCCTGCACATTGAAATCAAACTTTTACAATACATGACCACATTAGTGGCATAGAAAGGTTCTTTCTTCACGGTCGTCTTGTTCCTATAAGTCCAAATAGACCATAAAATAGAGAAAAAGACAAGGAGAAGTACTTTAAGATCCCTAAATCTCCCTCCCTTCGTCCAGCTCTTCGACCACGCTTGAATCAAATAAGGCTGAATGAAATCAATTCTAATGTACAAATCAAACCAAACCAGATTTCTCTAGATGAAAAGGAAAAAATATATGGTCTTTCAATATGTTTGACTCAAAGGACTAAGTCCTTAGATGCCTTCTCATTTCTTCCCTCACAGAAGAAAATTCAATAAAATTCTCCAAAGAACAACCATCATTTTAGATGGTAATTGTAACCTACATAACTGGTTCCAAAGCTCAGGGTCTTCACTTATGGTTGTGCCAGTAAGATTAATAAAGGACTTGCCAGCTTGGTTTCTACAATTCCTAGTATGCAACAACCATTATCCTTTTTCAACCAAATAAACCCCAGATTTGGAATGAGGCTTATGAGCTTGTCAATTTGTAAAATTCTCTCAGAATAATTTTGGCTATAGGGTTTTCAAACTAATTCAGAATTCCACCTGAAAGTATCTTCGACTAGCACATATGCCACAACATGTAGAGAACCTAAGCAATTTCATTTGACATTATATATATATACATACACACACACACTTGGATGTCTATAAAGGTGTATTATCAATTCACTATGAAACGTATTGCATCAGGCTAAAATGACAAAGCAATAATGAAAATGTGACAAAACTTAAATTCTAGACATAATGCATCAACAACGATAACAAGTAGAGTAGGGTCTAAGCAAACTACCTTCTCCAATTTTCAACCTTGTCTACATAGTTGTTTGCCTACATGAATCTAGTTATTACTAAAAGGAAAAACATGTGAAATGAACATGGATGGTTTGCCTTGGTTATGATTTGAAATGAGTTTGGAAAATTTCAAGAAGTCATATGGTAAAAATTTCCATAATTAACAAACAATGTTACGTATAAAATGAGTTTAAACTATTAATATTACAAATCAATGGGGCAATGCAAGTCATCGGTAGATACCAGCCTTTCCATTCAAAATTGACATTTCATATATTTTATTAAACTCCTAAATGTCTAAAAAAAAGAAATCAGGGGGAAACAAAATAAAGAAAGGAGCTAAAAATCTAATTTACAAAAATATGTCACTTTTAAATGAGATTCAAATATTATTAAGATCTCACCCATGCCTTTGCACAAGCATCACATGTGAGATGACGTGTAAGATGCTTTCCTAAGATTGCAAAACAATGAAAGCACATGGCTAAGGCCACTTTGTAATAATTAGTGTTCAACTACTATCTATTATTCATAGTATTTGTTGATTTCCATTAGTGGAATTGCTACCTTTCTGAATTTTTTCTGCGATCGCAATTGCTAAGGCGTGCCTCATGCATCTTCACCTAATTTGTTGATTACAATTAGTGACATTATTAACTTTCCGAACTTTTCCTCAATCACAATCATAAATTCATGGAATTCTACTTTATTCATTTTGAAGAACCTGCCATGGAAACGAAATGAGGTTGTGCTTGTGGATTCCTAAAATGAGGACAGGGAGGGCAGTGAGGAGGGTGGGGAGAGATTTAGAGTTTGCATACTCTGCAGATCCAAGTACTAGAATCCTTAGATTTGGGAACCTAGAAGCAGAAGGAGGATTGAGAAAAATATTACCTATCAAACTCAGAGGCACTAACATAGTAGAAAAGAAGAGACAGAAAGGCAGCCCCACCAAAGGATTAGTAATGGTTAGATCAAGCTTTTGCATAACATGTGGAATGGTGGTGCAGACCATGTGTTAATGTAGGAGGAAAGACATTTGGTTAAGCAACAACTGGGCAATATGTGTAGGGCTATGGGACTGAAAATGGCATAATGAAGAGTCTAAATTATGGACATTATATTCACAAAGCTAAGATTCTGATTCTGCTGTCCAAAGTATGGGCCTAAGTCAGGAATGGGGACGTGTTCAGAGATGCCTCCACTCGCTTGACAGAACACTTATGGAGATAGGATGTGGCAGTGTTACTGAGGGCATTTTGTCAAGCAAAGGAGAGGGAACTCTGCAAGACCTTGCTCTCAAATATCTGTCCCTCTCTCTAATTTTCTCTCCTCTCCACTCATTTTGCTTCCGATTTAGTGTGTGTGTGTGTGTTTCACTTTGTGGAGAGTTTCTATGCTTAATGAAAATTTGAGAAAGTGAAGTATAACTTTAAATGGAAAGAAACAACATGAGATAGAACAATAAACCAGTACGTTTGACAGCAAAAACTTTCCAGTTTTAATGTATACTTGTTTTCAAGCAGATTATTTCTTTTGATTTTTAAACAAGAAGAAGAAGCTTTTTGTTGCAATTCTTTGTTTGTCCTAGTCAAATTGCTAGAAGTCTCATTGACAACTCTAATCAAACATATGGTGGGCAATCCATCAATAAATGTACAAAAGAAAAAG
Organism: Castanea mollissima; assembly: GCA_014183005.1. Taxonomy (NCBI): domain Eukaryota; kingdom Viridiplantae; phylum Streptophyta; class Magnoliopsida; order Fagales; family Fagaceae; genus Castanea; species Castanea mollissima. Next base: position 4,629,193 of record JACAVU010000010.1, on the reverse strand, counting down.
GTATTGTAGCAACCAACAGAAATTAAATTAAGAAGAAAGACAGTGACTTACAGGGGAAAAAGTTGATTAACTTTCAAGGTCACTTTCACTTAGCTCTTCACGACAGTCTTTGTACTCACTTGACTCCTCATAGTTAGAGTTACCAATCCTTTTTGGGTGAGGTTCATCATTAGAGCTTCCAGCCTCATCATAGTCATCTCGGGTTCGCTTGGCTCTGTAACCTTCTGCTGCTGCCATCGAATTGTCGAAATTATGATGTCTTTGAGTCATAGTTCGACTAAGATCTTCGATGTCTTTCTTGTATACCAATCGCAACCCACATTTCTTCACCTCCAAGCCCCCACCATGAGTGGTTTCAATTCTAACCCCAATCTGACTGAATCCATTTGCATCACATTCCCACTTTGATTTTCTGTATTCCGTTTGGTATAACTGAGGATGCAAATAAATTAGCCAAATATGATCTGATAAAGGAACAATTTCGTCAGTGGCTGATGTGAAAGCTTCCCTTATTCCATTGGATATCAACAAACACCAGAGTCGACAGGATTTGTGGATTTGGTGACGTGGAAGAGAAGAAAATAAAACGCAAACAACAATAGCCCTCAACTCATTACACAAAAGAGAATAAGGTTCTTGTATACTAACTTCGATCCCAATACTTTGATGTCTAAACCACTTTGGAATTTCACTTCCAGGAATAATCATGTCCAATCTGTTGTCAAGATAGGGTCCGTGAAATATACTAGGCGTGTTGTCTGGAACTAAGGGGAGAGAGAGAGAGACCTGAAGGTGCTTTCTAATCACTGCAAAAAACATGTCGATGAAGCCGTGTTTGTCATCTAATTTATTGCAATTTGTAAGACAGAGTACTAGCCCATATAAAGAATTTAGTTTAGATAGATCTGGTACTAATTCCAGTGAGGTACAACTATGATTCCAACTCCAAGCACTACAAATATTTAATGGAGGCTTTGGCAATAATCGAAGATTCTTGCAATTCTCCACACGCAAAAATTTCAAATTAGATAATTGAGCAATGTTTTCTGGAAGGCCACCAAAATTGTTTCCACTTAAGTTTAATCTTTTTAGAGAGAATAAGCAACCAACGTCGCTCGGGATTGCCTTAAGATTGCAATAACTTAGATCCAAATCGGTCAAAGAACACAAACCCGATAGAGAAGTCGATAACAAGCTCATGGGATCGGGACTTCTCGCCTTAAATCCACCAAAGACTAGACTTTTAAGCTTTTGAAAAGGAGCATTAGAATAAGACATAAGCCTTGTAGCAGTTCCGCTCAGATCAACATTCCCTACACTTTCAACAGTCCCCAAGTTCTCTAGTAGTTTGCAAAGTTTTGAGCATCCGGAAAGATTGACATTTTCAAGCATCTTCATATTAAAAAATGTGCTAGGTAGAGACATGAGATTTTTGCAATCTCTTAAACCCAATGAGGTGAGACTAGTCAAATTCCCAATTGATGTTGGTAATTTTGTAATAGCAGTGCCATCCAAGTACAGGTTTAATACATGTTCCATGTTCTTCCCAAATTCTGGAATTGCTTTTATTTTTGAGCAATCAGAAAGAATAAGGATCTCAAGAGATTCCATTTCAAACTTGCTTGGAAGTCTTCTGAGGTTTTTGCAACCCTTTAGATTAAGAAATGTGAGATTTTTATGAATGCTGATAGATGGATGAATCTCACATAAATTGATACAACCTTCAAGATCCAATTTCTCAAGAACTAAGGCTTTGGTGATGTCTGGGGTTTCAATAAGTTTTTGAGACCCATTCAATTCAATGAATTTCAACCTCCCAAAAGACTGATAAAAGCACCCCCCCACCACAAAAAAAAAAAAAAAAAAAAAAAAATTAGCTTCTACAAATTCTTAGAGTTTAATGAAATTAAAAAAAAAAAAAAGTTTGTAAGGGTTCCTAAATTACCTTTGCTCCTTTCCAAAGTCGTTCAATGTAGCTATTTCTCAAGCAAAGTTTAACAAGTTTATTTGATTGGAAGCTTGATGGCAAAGATTTCGAAGAGTACCCACTCCAATCAAGAAATCTTAAACTATTAGGAAGATGTTTGAGGTCATACATAAGGTGAACACTATCAAGTTTGAGAAATTTCAGATTTTGCACCTCTGAGAAGGCTTCAGGATTCCATTTGAACATTTCTTGTTGTTCATGCAACTCTAGTGCTATGCCTTGAATTTCCTTTGTCCCCTAATAATTAGAAAAAAAGGGATTGGTATAAAATGCTTGATTAGTAGAACTATTATAATTTAAACTCTTTTGTTCCCAAAAGAAAATTGAAGAATACAATAAAGTATTTGCTCAAGTTCTTTATAACATCATACCGTATTTTTTGTCAGCACGTCATCAATGTCCTTATTCAACCATAGTCTACTACGCTTCCCAGGATCTTCACGGCACTCTTGACGAACTATGTCCTTACCCATGTCTTGTAGTAAATCATGCATCCACAATTGATTTTCTTGCAATTTGATGAGAGATTTATCATTAAGAACCCTTAATCCAATTTTAGGGTAAAGCTCAAGAATATCTAATATTTCTATGATAGTTTCTTCATTCATGTGATTAAAGAAACATGAAATATTCAGGAAAATTTCCTTCTCTGTTTCTTGTAGTCCATCATAGCTTATTTGAAGCACATTGAGAATTTCTCTTTCAGGATATTCTTTTAGCCTATCTAATGCACTTTTCCATTCATCTTTACTTTTGTTGAACAAAAAGGAACCTAAAATCTCAATGGCTAAGGGAAGGCCATTAGCATAGTATACAAAGGCTTTGGACAACTCTAGATAATCTGCAATAGGATGCTCATCTCCAAAAGCTTTCAAATAAAAAAGATGAAAGGCTTCAACATCATTCAATCCTTTAGCCTCATATATTACATCTACTTTACGTGTCCTTAGCAAATGCTCATCCCTTGTTGTTATGATAATCCTACTACCTGGACCAAACCAATCATTCTCCCTAGCTAATTTGTTTAATTGGTCTAATTTATTTACATCATCGAGAACAAGAAGAATCTTTTTGTAACGTAACCACTTCTTGATCATGAGAATGCCACTATCAACATCTGGTATATTCATATCACTGCCCATCAAAAGCTCTTTCAAAATTTTTTGTTGTAACCAAAGTAAACTCTTTTTCTCAGAATCCTCCCTTACATTAACAATAAAACTACAAGCCTCAAATTGATTAGAAATCATACCATAAACAACTCTAGCAAGAGTTGTCTTGCCCATTCCTCCCATCTCCCAAATTCCTATAATGCGAACATTGTTTGACTCTAAATCTAAAAGTGTCTTCAATTCCTCACCTCGGCAATTTATTCCAATTAGTCCCTTGGTATCTACTATACATGTAGAAATCAATTTATTAACTATCTCTTGCACAATTTCTTGTATAACTTTTGTTTCAGTGCTGCAAAGAAAAAAGAACAATAGGCAGTGAGATTGACCTACCATGACGGGAACCAAAAGAAAAATTAGTAGATGTATGGCATTCAGTTTAGTAGGTTTACACTGAAATTGGGACGTATAAATGTAATTGAATGCTTCAAGCAAGACTCTAAAGAACTACCCATATAAGTATTTTGTTATAGTTCATTTTAACAATTCAATTATGGATCTCTCCTTGACTCATTTATAAATTTCCATAGATAATTGCATTTGAAGGTTACTAGATCTTACATCTTCAATTAATATTTTGTTTTGCCTCTTTAGATAATAGATATAGTTTCATATGAAACGTCTTCGGTTTTCCTACTTCCCAATATCTTGACCTTGTAATACAAGATTTTTTTTGATACAAGATAGAATTTTACTCTGGTCTAATCTAAGTGCATATGTATGTGAAGCTTTCTCCTGGAGACTTGAACCCCGACCCTTACCCCCCACACCCCACAAGCACTTATACTCGTTGAGTAACCATCGCACCAAGGGTGTGCGGTGGTTGTAATACAAGATTTACTTTCACATAATTTGTATTCATATTAAGTTTCATTAAATATTGTCCGCCAGGCAAATATATAGTTTCTAGAGGTTGTGATTGGGTCCAATGGATGTCCTGTTATTTATTTTTTATTTTTTATTTATCTCCATATGTCATGTGGACAATATAAATAGACTATAAATATTGACCTGGTTTAATATAATTTTCGTAATATAATCAAACTCTATTGTCAAAGCGTCTTACATGTGCTTGTTCCCTCTCAGTTAATAGATTCAAAAAAATGTAAGCAAGAAGTGATTTCTGATTGTAAGGGCAAAACTTGAGATTGTCTACTCTTTTCTTTTTCTTTTTCTTTTTTTCATTTTTTTTAGTTGCTTAGCTGGAAACCGGTTAGTAAAAATAAATGATAAAAGGATATTATTATTATTATTATTACTATTTTGAGAGATCGCATTGTGTGGGTTACTGGCAAGTTATTAATGTTATTTTTGCACAATGGTAATTACACAACTTTGCTATGAACATAACTTATTACACAATTTTTTTTTTTTTATATAAAAATATACTTTCACATGAACCAACAACTAAGCCACTTTTATTTTTCACCACTAAAATCAATAAGAAGTTTTGATTTAAAAGATAACCATCTCTTCATCACTCTTTTTTTTTTCCTCTCACCTTTCAACATTTAAGATTGTTCCTCTCTCTCTTTTATATATGTGTATATATATATATATATATATATATATATATATATATATATATATAATATTTATTGTATCTTTTTATTTCTATAAGTTTAAGCTCATCATAGTCTCTTTTTGATTTTTTTTAAAAAAGGAAGTATATTTATCATATTTTGTACCTCAAATTTTGTCATCTTACCTTTTAACTATTTAATGATAACCTTTTTGGTTATTAAAAGATTAAAACATCATATCATATTTTGTTTTTATATTAGTATAAATTACATTTTATACTATGTAATAAAAGTTTGTATTTTTTTTTTTAGAATACTAAGTATTTTAACACACACACACACACAAGGGAAGAAGAGAGAAGGTTTTAAAGAAACTAACAGTGGTGTATATTCAAAAAAGCCTAACTCTTGGATATACAATATAAACTTTAACCCCTATAACTCACACTCATTTTCCAATGTGAGATTAACTCATTGTTTTTTCTTTTGAGAATACTAAGTATTTAGTTTGAGTTATAAAAGGTTTGAAGTCTGTGCTGTATATCCAAGAGTTAAGCTCTTTTGGTTATACACTACTGTTGGTTTCTTTTAAAAATAAAAGTTTGTCTTAGCAGGGTATAGATTACATTATTGACTTTATTAATGCTAGCCAGACTCAAGACTTTTCAAAATTGACTAACTTGGTCTCTAAATTGTTAAATCCAATCTGGATCCTAATCAGTTACTCATTTTCTCTTTTCTCACAATAATTAGGGACCAAGTTGGTAAGTTTTGAAAAATCTTGAACCTTGACTGACATTAACTAAAACTATCCAAAGTAGCTAAATTTTATTTAAATATTAATATTTTGAATTAAATTACCTTTTTGGTAAATGCCATCCCGAGGTATTGGCCACTTTTTTTCATTTTTTCTTCAATTGCTTAGCCGGAAACCAGTTAGTTAAAATAAATGATAAAAGGAAATTATTATTATTATTATTATTATTATTATTTTGAGAGATCGCATTGTGTGAGTTATTGGCAAGTTATTAATGTTAATTTTGCACACTTTGCTATGAACATAACTTATCCCACAATTTTTTTAATTATAAAAATATACTTTCACATACTAAAGTCACTTTTATTTTTCACCACTAAAATCAATAAGAAGTTTTGATTTAAAAGATAACCATCTCTTCATCACTCTTTTTGTTTTCCTCCCACCTTTCAACATTTAAGATTGTTCCTCTGTGTGTGTGTAAATATATATATATATATATATATATATATATATATATATATATATATATATATATATATGTGGGGAGTAAAAGGGTCCTGATAGGTATATGGGCCTTTGGGCCATACTAAGTAAGGCCGACCTACCCTTTAGTTTGAAACCTTGTAGTACCTCGGGCCTACTCATGCGCCGAGGACCCGAGGACTAGTCCGAGGTTGAGTTTACTCTCAGATGTGCATAGAAGAATCAGCAACGTTATCACAAAAGCTCGTAAACGACATAACGGAGACCAACGGTTAAGAGGGGTGAACCCCTGGATGTCCTAGAAGCTCCGGTGTTTGAAAAGTACTAAAGGCTGCTGCCTCCACATTAAAGACCCTTCACCTACCACCTTAGCCGCATTAATGGGGAAGTGACACCTGAACAGTGGAAGGGAAACTTCTGGTTACTATTCAAAGGCACTGAGAGAAGAAATATCTAAGCTAAGGGGGAGATAGGGCAACACGTGTATTGGGAATTAGAAAGATGAGTATTTAAGGGGAGACCCAGAACAGAAATGGTGATCGCTCTCTCTTTTTGTAATCAAAAGAAAAAGAAAAAGAAAGAAAATAAAGATAATATAAGAACAGTCCTCGGCTTACGTCCGAGGAGTTTGAGTTACAATATTCCTTGTTATTTTTAAGTGCTGACAATCTTCGACTTGCCATAGAACCCTTAAACTCTTCTAACCTGGGTTTCAAGCCCACACTCTACAAATTCATATTGTTTAAGGCTCATTGGGCCTGAGCCCATAACTGTTCTTGGGGCCAGGTGCAATTGTGCACTTACAATATATATATATATATATATATATATATATATATATATATATATATATTTTATCCTTTTATTTTTATAAGTTTAAGCTCATCATAGTCTCTTTTTGATTTTTTTTTAAAGTAAATATTTATCATATTTTATACCTCAAATTTTGTCATCTTACCTTTTAACTATTTAATAATAACTTTTTTGGTAATCAAAAGATTAATCTATCCCTATCAAAAAAAAAAAAAAAAAAAAAGATTAAACCATCATATCATATTTTGTTTTTATATTAGTTTAAATTACATTTTATACGGTGTAATAAAAGTTTGTCTTAGCTGGGTATAGATTACATTATTAACTTTATTAATGCCAGCCAGATTTAAGACTTTTCAAAATTGACTAACTTGGTCTCTAAATTGGTAAATCCAACTTGGACCCTAATCAATGAGTCATTTTCTCCTTTCTCACAATAATTAGGGACCAAGTTGGTAAGTATTGAAAAATCTTGAACCTAACTGGCATTAACTAAAACTGTCCAAAGCAATTAAATTTTATTTAAATATTAAAAATTTGAATTAAATTACCTTTTTGGTAAATGCCATCCTGAGGTATTGGCCACTTCTTTCAAAATAGCTCTCCATTTCTGCACCTTCTCTATGTTCTCCTTGAAACGTTGTTCATGTTCATCAAAAGCTTGTTTGAAAGTTCCTATCTGCTTCTGTACATCAGATGGATCCACATAATAAAAAATAGGTAAAACTGTCATTCCTGTCTTGGTTATGCATCCAATAATCTCTTCAAGTTCCTCTAGGCACCACGTTGAAGATGCATAATTTTTTGAGAGAATGACAATAGCAACCCTTGATTCTTTTATTGCTTTCATGAGTGTAGGTGAAATTGATTTTCCTCTTTCAAGTTTTTCATCATCTATAAAGGTGTAAATGCCCTTTTGATCCAATGTAGTATACAAATGGCTCGTAAAACCATTTCGGGTGTCCTCACCTCTAAAATTGAGGAATACTTCGTATGTCAATCGATGGGTGGAAGAGGAAGATGATGAGGCTCTTTTGTTGTTCATGGAAGCCATTGAAAATATCCTGATAAATTTTCAATCACAATTTAGATAAAAGCTACACTCAATTAAAACTGAAGATCAAATTATAAGGAAAATAAAATAGGAAATAGGATTATAAAGCTCTAAAATCTCTTGAAACAATGCGAGCGGATATCTGATACTAGAAAAAGTTTATACTAGAGAAACTTCCTGTTTCCAGTTGTAAACTTGTAATGCCCTATCTTTTATTCTTTTTGACTAACTTAAGTTCTTTTCATATTGCTTTCGTTCTATTGGTTCGAAATTCAGATGCCATTATGATGTGATATGCATAAATGCTGAAGAAGGGGTACAAGCAGTGTATGATTTCATTATTTTTTCTGATATGCCATATGATGTGATTAGCCTACGCAAGGACCATATAAGAACATCATACCTTAATTATCAATTTTAGGAAGTTTTTTATGAAAAATTGAAAATGCTATAATAAAAAAAGAGCAATGATTTGTTGCAAACTAAATTGTAATAACTCCTGTAAAATGCACACTTGTCAAGTGGCCATTTGGTGAAAAACTCAATCTTGTCAAGGAAATTTTCATTTAAATATAAGCTTGTTAAATCATTGACATGTATGCATTTTTGCAGAAGTTGCTACAACTTAATTTGCAGCAAATCATTTTCCATAAAAAAAAATGAGTTACTTTTAATTTTTCTATAAAAAGTTTCCTAGAGTAAAACCCAAGTTCTACTTATATTGCTTTGTTCTATCTCTTTGGATACCAACTGTAATGTGAACAGCATAAATGCTTCACTGGATCTTAATGCATTTACTCTTGACTTTTCTTTTTTGGTTTCTTTAGGCGTGGTACATGGGATGCAAGTAATGTACTCCGTTAAGAAAAGAAAAGGAGACAAAAGAGTAAGTTCCTGGTAACTAATCTAAAGTTTTGTTTACACTTTGTTTTTCTTTTTTTTTATCCACTTTTTTACTTGCTTTTAGTCTAGAGGAAACTTTTTTATTTTTTGGGATAAGTACTTTGAGAAGTGCCACGTCCACATGAAATTTTTTCACAATAAATTTTAGGTGATAGGTTGTTACGGATTTTTAATTTGAATCCATCATTAAAATTATTATTTTTTTGCCAACTAGTAACAGTAAGTAACAACCTATCACCTAAAATTTGTTATAAAAATATTATAAAACTTTGGTGGAAATTTGATTGGAAATTTGATGACAATTACTCTTACACATTCTACGTGGTGGAAATGAAGAGAAAGGGTAACTTCAAGGAGGCCAGCTATAAAGTCCTACTATTTATATTATTTTTGACAAACTACAAAGCTCTATTCATTTTGCTTTCTTTCTATTTATTCAAAATCCAGATGCCATCATATGTGACATACATAAATGCTTTGGTGGAATCTAGAAACTTTACGACTAAGTGTGCGTTTGGGAACCAATGAAAATTATAAATTATTTCACTATTCAGCTTATTTTTGTTACTATTCATGAGCCCTACTTCACATTTTTATATTATTCATGGCCCCACTCTACTATTTCAACTAACTTTTATATTTATCTACAGTACTTTTAGCAATAAGAGCACTTGCAGCAGTAGAGCTAAATAGCTATATAGCTATTTTAGCTCCACAAAAACACAAAAAATCCTCCTGCAGCAGTGGATGTATAGCTAAAATTTTTAGCTAAAGTGCTACAATGCTCATGTATCAATACATGAGCACTATAGCTGAGAGCTATTAAAAAAAAAAATTTTATTCAACTGCCCGATTAAAATAATACACGCTGAATGTTTCTCTTCATTCTTTTATTCACGCCTCTCTCTCTCTCACAGTCACTCTCATCTCTTCTCTCTTCTCCATCTGAAGCTCTCAAACTCTCTCAAGCTCATCGTCGCCGGCCCTTGTCACCTTCAACGTCACCGATTCACCAGCTGAGACCCACTGCCGATCAACCCTCTCAGCCTCAGACCCACGCCGACCCACCAGCTGAGACCCACCGCCGATCAACCCTCTCAACCTCAAACCCACGCCGTCCTAAGCTCTCAAACTCTCTCAACATCACCAACCCACTCTCTGAAACTCTCACCTCTGTTTTACCGCCATTCCAAGTCGCTGGTCAGCTCAGACCCACCGCCGATCAGCTCAGACCCACCTCTTGGTTTCACTTCAGGTCAGTTGTCTTTGTATTTGTATTGGATAGAATGTATTTGTATTGGAATGTATTGGGAATTTTCTGTGTGCAGGGAACTTTACATTTTTTTTTTTTTGGCTTTTGATTTAGAGCATCCATGAATGTATTGACTGTATTTGTATTGGAATGTATTGAGATTTTTCTGTTTGTAGGAATTTGTGTGGTTTTCTTTATTAGTGGGATTAAGCTACTGTCAAATTAAGTATTTATGCATAATCGTGTTCTATTGTCATAATTCTAAGTATTTTAAGTTTTGATATAAATATTAGATTGAGAATTTTCTGTGTGCAGGGAACTTTACATTTTTTTTTTTTTTTGGCTTTTGATTTAGAGCATCCATGAATGGACATATTGGGATTTTTCTGTTTGCAGGAATTGTTGTGTGGTTTTCTTTATCAGTGGGATTAAGCTACTGTCAAATTAAGTATTTATGCATAATCATGTTCTATTATTATAATTATAAATATTTTAAGTTTTGATATAAATATTAGATTGGGAATTTTCTGTGTGCAGGGAAATTTACATTTTTTTTTTTTTTGTCTAATTTTATGGAGTCACGTAGAGACATGGAGTCATGTAGGGACCTAACATATTACACGGGTATCATGAATGGGGATATAGAAATTGACTAACAACTTTTAGGAACATCTCAAAATACTCCTATGTCAGTTTCTGATTCTCCACCTGAAGTTGAGAATGCCTCTTCTACAAAAGGAAAACGTGGCACTAACTTTAGTGTAGAGGAAGATCAACTCCTAGTGTCAGCATGGCTTAATACTAATGTTGATCCTGTAAATAGTAATGAACAAACACAAGCTACATTTCGTCAAAAAGTTTGGGAATACTTCATGCAGTACAATAAATCCGGTACCACACGTACTATTATCTCCTTGTTAAGTCGTTGGGGAATGATTAGTGAAAGGACAAATAAGTTTGCAGGGTGCATGGCTAAAGTTAACACACATCATAAAAGTGGTATAACCGAACAAGATCAAGTATAAATTATATTGCATTAGTGTTAACATACCCATTTACCAATAGTTTGAAGATTCTAATCATGTTATATTTTTTTAATTTTTTTAGATCACCAATGTGAAGGCTTTGTTTTTGGAGATACACAAGAAACCCTTTCTTCTTGAGCATTGTTGGCTCATGTTAAAGGACCAACCAAAGTTTGTCAATCCTAATAGAAGATCAAGAGTATCTGTGCCTCCAACTCCAGAGTCAACATCTATTGGTTAAAGGGGCGAAGGGGATTGTGGGTCTGGACTTGGTGACGATTCCAATTTTGAGAGGCCAATTGGTAAGAAGGCCGAAAAAGCCAACCGAAAGAACAAAGCCACTGGAAAAGATATAGGGGAATATTTAACCAAGAAAATGAAATTTATTGAGGAGGTAACTCGATTGGAAGAGAAAAAAATGTTTATGGAGAGGGAAAGACTTACGATTGAGAAGGAAAGAAGTGAAGAAAAACTTAAGATTGAGAAGGAAAGAGTCATGTATATATTACGGTTGCGGGTGGTTGTGATTGTTGTTTATTGTAATAGATATATTATTTTATTGTAGTTGATATATTGGATATATTATTTTATTATAGTGGATATATTATTTTATTGTAGTGGATATATTATTTTATTGTGATGTTTATATTATTTTATTGTGTTGAAAGTTAAAATAGATCTACTGCTGCAGCATGTTTTGTAAAGTGAGTAGGTAAAATAGATAAAATAACTTCTTGTAGAGCTAAAAAGCTAAAATTTTAGCTCCACTGCTGTGGATGCTCTAAGTTTTCAGTTTTAGCAAAATAAACGGTATCCAAACAGATCCTAATAATACATCCACTAATTACTTTAGTATAAGCAGTGTGTGAAGTTGCTAAAGAAAGGACATAAGCAGTGCATAATTATTTTATTTTTCTTTTATCCGCCAAATGATGCACTTTAAATCATTTAAGAAAACAATCTTTTCACAATCAATATATTAAGGCCAAATTGAAAAATAAGGGACTAATGCTTTAAGAGAACTTGCTCTTTCATTTCTGTTTTAAATTAAGTTCTTGCCTTATATGTGTTTGTGCACGCATGTTCTTGTAACACACATGTTCTTTATTCATCATATTTCTTTCTAAATTGTGTGAAGTGGTTAACAAAGTTTAAGAAATATCAACAACCTACTAACTGTTTATAAAGTGATTGTACCTTATATTTACTCTTCTTGCTCCTGTTTCTACTACAACTATAACATGAACATTATCAATAATAAATTTTGTTAGAAGTATATGGTTAAATTATTAAATATTATATCATTTCCTTATAATTTAAACTTTTCATTTCTTTGAGTGAAAGTATTGAATAAAAGAGATGGACATGTGTGAAAAGTGAAAACTTACAAATATGAGAAATGAATTTGCAGTAATGATTGTAAAGCTCACTATTCTAAGAGATAGTGGGCCTATCACTATCTCTTAGAAAGTAGAAACAACACATAATTCAATTCCTATTATATAATTTCTTGTTTAATAAATGAATGATCACCATTCTTTCTTTTGTTTGCGAGTTTGTGAGAGAGAGAGGAGGGAGGCATTACTAAAACCAATGTCACCACAAAATTCACAACAATCTTACAACTATACTCAATTTGCCAACTAACTTGCACATGGGTCATTTAAAAAAAAAAAAAAATTAATAGTGATAGGCCCAAGTGAAGGGTACTAGTGAAATTGGGTATTGTAAATTCTTATGAATTTTGTGGTGATCCAAGCATTGTTTTCAGTGTAGTCTACATTTTTTTTTCTTTTTGTTTATTTTTTAAACAAAGTGGATGTGGAAGTCTACCTCTCCTTCCAGGAATCTCAAACTGAAAAATATTTAACTCAGGCTATTATGACTATTACTTTTGCAGAAATTTAATTAGCTAATGTTAAATCAATACAAAAGCATCTTCTGTGTTTTTAATGATTTCTTTAAGCATCAATCCTCTTGATCCTGTATACAGTTAGCTTTTCACAAAATAGTATTAAGAGAAGTACGTTCGTAATTTAACAATCGCAGTTGGTATAAGAGGAGAATTTCAGATACTAATACTACAAAACAAAAGTGAAACACAAAAACCAGGATAATATCTTTGTCATCATCCAAATATAAATTGAATTGCAAACTAAATACCAATTCAAAAAAAAAAAAAAAAAATCAAAGAATTCACACAAAGCATTGCACAAGAGAAGAGAGAGGACCTTGAGTATGCGGATAACGTTGTCAAGATCGAGGGGACGAGTAAGCTTGAACAATTGGTGGTACAAAACTTTCCTTGTGCTCTGTTTGAGAAGAGAAAAAAAAGAGACAATAATTGAAGAGGAAAACTATTTAGTATTAAGTTGGAGAGTTAAGGAAACTTGTAGGAAGTTTTGTGATTGGAATTGGCTTAACTTGATTACTCAAGTACGTTCCTGGTAACCAGTATAAAGTTTTGTTTAAACAAATTTTTTACTTGCTTTAGTGGAAACTTTTTATTCATTTACGTTTTTTGGGATAAGTAATTTAGTGGAAAGGAAAATTATCCAATGAATATATTTTTCTAAAAGGCTATTTGACTTTCTACATTGAAAGGAAAATTATTTCAAATTTAGTGTAAAATCAATCATAAATTATTTTATGATTTAAAAAGAATATCAAATTCGATTTTGATAATTAAATGAATGATTAAAACAATATTAGAAAACAAATAAGTTGTATATTTTTTATTAAAATTTTGTTAATATTGATTAGATATTAATTCTATTTTTCATGTATAATTAGACTTTAATTTTATCATATTTTCATTCTTTTAACTCTATTTTTTTTTTTGGGGGGTTATGTCTTGGCCCCCCTAAACCAGATTTCTGGTTTCGTCCCTAGTTTTAAACAAAAATCTCTTCTTTTTTTTTTTTTTTTTTTTTTTTTTTTTTTTTTTTTAAAATTTGACGATCACTACAAGAGGAGAAATTCATATATAAAAAAATAGGAAAACATAAAAACCCAATAAACAAATTTTATGTTCCTCCCCTTTTCCCTCTGCTTTCTCATCATTATTCAAATTAAATATAAATTTAATAATAAAAAAACAACAACAGAGAATTCTGAAAATCACACAAAGAAAGCATTGTATAAGAGAAGAGAGAGGACCTTGAGGGTGCGGATCAGTTTGTCAAGGTCGAGTAGATGAAGATGCTCAAACGATTGGTCGCAAAAAGAACTTTGTGTGCTCAGTTTGAGAAAAGAGAGAATATAATAGAGATCACACAGACCGATCATGGTAGAGAGTTTAGGAAAGTTCCAGGAAATTACCGGATTGACTCTTATAATCGGCTAGTCCACTCGTTAAAATATCAAAATCATACAATATTTACCACTTTTTTGTAAATGTGTACAACACATACTACTTTTTGTGTGAAGTACAAATATAGACATTAAATAAAGGTTCAATTTATTTTTAGTCGCCCAATTGAACACAGATTAATAGTTTTTAATTAGTTTAACTGGTAAAGTTTTTGATGATTAAATAAAAGATTTGAAGTTTAATTTCTACTTATACCAAAAATTGATTGATGTTTTGGTATAATAATAAAGAGTTATCATCAGGCGTGAACGCCTGATAATAAAAACTCCAAATATGCACTATAGTTTGCCATATGCTTTCCACGTAGAAATGATGGAAGAAAAAGAAAATCAAGTATATTTTTCGCATGGAAAACTAGGGACGAACAAACTCAAGAAGATCACCCTTTTTTTTTTTTTCTTCACAAGGAAACAATCAAACTATGACTGGAAAATAAGTCTTTGAATTCCACTGTAGCACTCTATGGGACATAAGACTAGTCCATAAGTTAAATATCAAGGGCACTAAATCATACGGGTAGTAATTCATGTTAATAGATAATCTAAAATTTTTAATATATATATATATATATATATAAAAAGATAATCTTAGAAAAAAGAAAGATAATCAAAGAAAGTCAGTCTTTGAAAGAAGATTTTTTTTCCCTCTTTGTTTTAGATAAAATTGTTAGAGACTTTAGAGTTTCAATGAAGAATTAATCAATATAACTATTGAAATTCTTTTAATTACTCAATTATATTATAATTTATATTCATGTAATATAAAAATGATATTTATTTATATGAATCAGGTCATTTTAGGTTAAATGCAAGTTAAGCAGATCAACATGAAATTGTGTGGTTTAATAAGAATATATATCTACGGTTTAAATCATCCACCTCAACTATTGATGTATCATTAAAAATAAAAAGTGTCATTCCTAAATTTCCGTTTGTGGTCATGCTGCAAGAATCAAATGTTTTTTTTTTAGTAAACAGTAATACTTATTAGAACACACATGAAAATAGTAATACTAGTGTTTAAAATGGGTTTATAATACATTACATAACTAGAGTACAGCTACAAAATGACTTAACCTTTATAGTTATAGACTGGGGTTATAAACAACGGACACTAAACACACACAACTAATGTGGGATAAACATCCCTTTTTTTTGAGTAAAGAATAAAACTTATTAGGACACACACGAAAAGAATACCACAAAGGTTATGTCATTTTGTAGTTGTACTCTAGTTATGTAATACATTATAAATCCGGCTGCAAGAATCAAATGTAATTAGTGTAAAAATGGAAAATGAGTTTTGACATAGCTCCGCTACAAATGGGTCCAAAACAACTAATATTAAATGATGTAATATTTTTCCTAAATATATATTAAGATAGAGAGAGAGAGATGCAAAATTTTTAATAACCATTTATGTGTAATAGTGTTCTTCTAAAAATATTTATCTAAAATAGTGTGCTTGGTATTTAATAAATGATGAGTCATATAAAATAATATTATTTTAATCAAAACTTGATACCTTAGTTACAATTTTTTTTTTTAAAAGCTAAAACGTAAATTAGATATGAAACTAAGAGTTAGGGGCCTCTATTGGATGAAAATGAAATTATACGGTTGAAATGAATTTTAGTTAAACTTAGAGGGTGCACTTTACATTTTAGCCACAAAATAAAATCCAAATTCAATTTTATAGCCTCCAATAATATTGTGTCCAGTGTGGGCGATATCATACCGTATCAGTTAGTGCATTGGTACAGGTACACCCCTATTTCGTACTAGAAAAAACACCAACCGTACCGGCAAATTCTGGTTGTTTCGGTCGGTAAATGAATACCAAACCAATACACAAAATGCTATTTTTTTTTTGGTGGTAATTGTGGCATTTTTTTTAAGGGTAGGATGGTAATTTCAATTCCTAATTCTAACCCTAAACACTACCCGAGCGGCAGCCCTCACTCTCTCGTTCTCACTCTTTCTAATCTGCAACAAAAAAATTCCAACTCTTTCATCAGTACTCTCACACCATTACTTCATTCACTTACCATTACCTCATTCTCACATTCAGGTATATAAGTTTGCTACTTTTGTTTTAATCAAAATATAAGTTTGCTGCCCGAGTGTTTGAAATTTCTCTTTCCATGTTGCAATTAGAATCTACGTTGGTGGAGTCTCTTAATGCATAATATTGAATATTGGTGGAGTCACTTAATTGATGAATCATTAACCGTTTTCCCTCTTTTTTTAATTTTATTTTGTATGCAGCTGTGTTTGCTCTTGGTGATCTTTGGAGTCATTATGATTGAAAGTTCAAATAGTGTGTAAAACACCTATGAACTTTTAGACCCCCAAATACAAAATACCAACACAAGCATATAATCAAAGAATATACGTGCGGAATATGAAATATAAAATGATGTAATATTTTTCCTAAATATATATTAAGATAGAGAGAGAGATGCAAAATTCTTAATAACCGTTTATGTGTAATAGTGTTCTTCTAAAAAATATTTATGTAAAGTAGTGTGTTTGGTATTTAATAAATGATGAGTCATATAAAATAATATTATTTTAATCAAAACTTGATACCTTAGTTACAATTTTTTTAAAAAGCTAAAATGTAAATTAGATTTGAAACTTAGAGTTAGAGGCCTCACATGATGTGGCTACACATGATCACCCTCCAGCGTATATTCTATACTTCGATGTCACACACAACATCTCTTATTTATCACATTGAGTCATTGAGTGGATTTACATTTTACAAGCTAGAGACAATAAACTTGGACAACCCATCCAACTCCTTAACGAATATTTCCATAGCTGGAGCTGGCAAGCAAATCGAAACAACAATCCCATCCTTTCCCACACCATTATTGACAGGAATAAACGTGCAAATCACACCACATATAGTCCCGACCCCACCTTTGGCTGGCCCACCATAAACTGGTTTGCCCCACCCAAAATCCACCTTTTTAAACCCGGCACGTGTCAAATCCGACACAAGGAAGGTCCTCACCACAGTGAAGTGGGGCCTACCCCTAATGACCAACATATCAGCCAATGACTGCACGTACTCCTCATTTACCTTATTTTTCGCTTTCTTCACCAATTCCAAAGCATAACCCAATGGTTTCTTACACAGTTTCTCTGCAGTTGTAACTGCCGCAGGCAATGCAAAGCTATTGCCGTAATAACCGGTTGGTAATGGAGGGTTGAGTTTTGCAGATGCATTGATTGCAAAAATAATGCGGACCTCCTCGTCCGAGTCGGGTTGGATCGCTATGGTGCGACAACGCCAGAGATAGGCTGTAAGTAACTCAAATGTAGAGCATTGACTTAGGTGGTGTGGCACAAATTTACGGAGGGCAGAAATCTCAGTGGGTCCGAAGAAGAAGAAGCGGAGGGACATGTCATCGAGTGGGAAAATGGTGCCCTTAGTGTCGACAACTTCGTCGTACTCGGGATGCGCGTGTGTCACATGTGGTGGGTCACGCGCGTTAAGGAGATGTCTCTGCCATACAGGTAGAATGGATGGGGAACTTGCACCACGCACCACCTCGCCTACGGCCATCATGAATTTGACAAGTCCGATTCCGTCGCTTATGGCGTGGTTAAGACCTATGGCAAAGATGAATCCACCGCACTTGAGACGCGTCACCTGTCAGGTCAAATCAACAAAATGACATTATTGGAAAAGAGACTTATCTATGATCAAGGCTATCAAATTTGAGATTTTACTAGGACTGGTGTGAGTGTTCGAGGATCAAATCGTAGGATTGGCACAAAGAGATTCTACTTTTCAAATTAAAAAAAAAAAAAAAACTTATAATTATAATTCATCATATATGTTAAAGGAACATTGAGCAAAAGTAATTTTTGACACAAATTAGTACAAACAGCCAATTGTAATGTTGTATTGTTGTAGACAAGAAAGTACTGAGAAAGTAGTTTTTTTTTTTTAACAAGGTGAAAGTACTCAAAATTTTTTTAATGAGAGTGAAAGTACTGATTAAGTAGAGCTCTAAAAAGAACAGTACAAATACACCTCAGGTACTGCATGATCGGTCGGTACTTTAGCAGACTAAATACCCTTGGAGATTGTGCTGCCAAACAAGTTTCAATGGTCAACGCTAGTTCCAATGTACCAAACTCCCATTTCCAATGAAGCATTTTTCTTATCAAGAATAATTAGATTGGGCCCCATCCGCACTAGCGGAATCAGAGAGTAATCATAATTCTACCACTAACCTCAAGCTATAAATAATAGAAGATACAATGAAAGAGGGGTTAGACAATTGGGGAAAAAGAGAGAAAGTAGCTGAGCATCCAGAGAGAAGATATCAAAGGGAGGGAAAGAAAGCAAAGGGAGGGAAGAGATCAAACACTATATCAGGCCTTTTAGTGAACCTACCTAGGAGCTATTCATTGTAAGATACTCAAAACCCATAAAATATGTAAATTGTGAGCCCAAATATAGAGTCCGGTCCTTGGGGGAAAATTGGGCTTGTACAATATATATACACATTCACACACACACATTGTAGTTGTTAACAAAAAAATATTCTTTATGAAAATATATATATATAAAACTAAGTAATGGTAAATAAATTTATAATTAAAATTTATTTAAAGATATTAAAATATAATTTCATTAAAAGTTTTTAGTATTTGGTTGCTCAACCCATAGATAGTGTATATTTTCAATTGTATTATGTTGCTTTATCCAATTCATTTAGTAATATAATGAATACTCTATAACTCTACGCTTGAAGTTGTTTTGATTCTAATTATTATAATTTTATAAATAGAGTTTCTTTTGGTTGTAACTATATTTAAGTTACAAACGCCTACTAAAAAATATACACCTGGATATGAAAAAAAAAGTAAGAAGAATAAAAAGTTTAATCAAGTCTATAAAATTTTCTCTAGATAAATTTGAATACAAAAATTTAACTAGTTATTTTGTGTTTGAAAAATGAAAAGAGTAGATTTGAAGTATGAAAAAAAAATTATTTCAATATGTAAATTTATTAAAGGGTAAATTATAACTTACCCGCATGTGATTTGGCTAAAATTTAAGTTGCGTGTCTATTATTTAAAATTGGACTACTTGAGGTTGACCAAAATTTAAATTGCATACTTGTGATTTGAAATCTCATGATGTAAGCGTTCCACTGGATTCTTTTTTATCTTATTTGATCTTGTACTTTTATGTTTTTTGTGTTTTTTGAGGAAAGAAACATAAAATAGAGCAAAATTACATATTTAGTTAGGTTATGTTTGGTAACAGTTTTTGTTTTCTATTTTAAAAAACTTGTTTTTGGGAATATAATTAAAGAAAAAATAATTTTCTTGTATTTTTGAAATAAAAAACATGTTAGGTTAGTTGAAATTAAAAAGATAGTTTTTTTAAGAAAAAAAAATAGAAAGTACTAAAATATGTTGTTACTAGGATTTGAACTTTAATGTTAATTCATTAAATGAGATTGATTCATTAAATGAAATACGTGTTTTCATTGGCTTTTAAAAATTGAAAATAGCTTTTTGCATGTTTTCAGTTTCTTTCACAAATTGAGTTTTGAAAACAGTTTTTATTTTTTACTCATTTTGAGTTACTAAACAAGTTTTTTAGTCTCAAAAATAGAAAATTGTTTTTGAAAATAGAAAATATGGGGAAAAATAGTTACAAAACATATCCTCATGTTTTTGACAAAGATGGGTTATAGAAATCTAATTAGACTAACCTCAAGTGGGTAAAGTGTTAAATTTCAAATTATCGGTAGGCAACTTAAATTTTGACCAAATTAAACCACAAATAAGTAAGTTGTAATTTATTAAATGCCTCAATTTAATTTTTACCTTGGACCCCAAAATGTGTGGAGTTGCCCTGCATGACTAAAAGTTGCACTTAATAGAAAAGTTATTTTAAATAGCTGTAACTAAGGAAATTCACTTTCAGCAAAAAAAACCTAAGAAAATTCACTAACATATAAATTTATGGTAGTTGTTTTTTCTTCTACAGAAATGATTTTTTAGCAACTTATTGACTATGGATAGTGAATAATCACTTCCACGTTGATCCATAATTTTTTTTTTCAACATTCATATAGTTAATTGCTCCAACAAGTTACGATAAAAGTTGTATCTCCAACTTACTTTAAAAAGTTTCTTTTAAATTTGTCATGTGGTTTTCAGGCAAAAATGATTTTCCCAATAATCGTGGGAAACTTTAACAGGCTAGGGAATTTTTTTTTTCTTGTTATAATCATCCAATGATCCAACAACTTAGATGTTGTAGGAGTTCTTTAACCAAATATGTACCTGAATATGCAATAAAAGGCAATTAAGGATCCCTCTAGAGCCAGGAACTTCAAAAAGGAGCTCCTCCCAGCATGGGAATGGTGGTTGAAGTGTATCACCAAACTGTTCAAGTGTAACATCAGCATCAGCCTCAATAAAGATGATACCCTCACCAGTACATTCTACTACAAGCTTTCGGCCAGGTCCTTCCCTAAGCCTACCAGCAAATGGGTAGTAAAACACAAGTGTTTGTGCAAGTGCCTCTCTAATGACTCTCACAGGGTCTCTACCATTCATTGAGGGATCATATTTATAGAATTGTATGAATGGAATTTGAAACCGAAGACCCTCTTGGTCATCAATATCAGAAAGTTGTTTGAATTCATGGGGCGTGGGCTTAGCTGGGACAACTAGTTCTGGTTTGCATCTTCTTACTATGAATACTAGAGAGGTGGCTTGTGGTGCCATGCCAAGAAGAAAGGGGGGTTGATGAGAGTATAGAAGAATAATGAAGAAGTTTTCAGTGGCTGTTGCAGTAGTGTGAGTTATGATGTTTTTCGAAGTAGAATTTATAGCAAGCAAGTGAAGGATAAATTTTAACCAATATAAGAAAAAGTAAAAAAAGAAGGATAATTACAGCGCACTTTCACTTTTTAATAGAAAGAGACAATTGGGATTTTTTTCTGTCGGAGACAAATTAAGAGGGATCTATAGCCTGAAAGGAGCATGTGGATTTGCTTATTGATCAATCATTGTTGCGGTTTCAGACATGTATCTATCATTTAACGTGTTTAGTAGAAACCTCTATTGGACGCAAGTCCCACCCTATAGGATTTGCTTATTGATCAATCATTGTTGCGGAACATGTGGATCTAATTAAATATAGAATCTGCTTCTTTATCAATCATTGATGAAGGTGGAAAGTGACGAACAAAAGTACAATGGGCAGGGAGCATGAGAGGACGGCATGCATTATCACTTAAATTTATTTTTTTAATAGTCAAAATTTTACTTAGAATTCTCATTTAATGATTTTCTAATTTTCTAGTACGTACTACGTAGAACAATCTTAAGATTTTTGTTAAACTCATAAAATGATTATATTATAACAAAATTTATTTTAGACCATATAGTAGCCATTGTGCATTTAAAACTTTAAAGTTTAACCTCAAAACCATAGCAAATTAAACAGTTTGATATATAATTAATTATTTCTAAATGTTTTTTCACAAGCACTCATTTTAAGAAAAATAATAAATAATTATATAAAACTTGAACTTTTAACACGTTTTAATGGTAGCATTTTTTTTTGTATTTTTTTTTTCTCTCGAATTATTATATTTATATTTATATTTCTTTTATAATTTTTTAATATAAAAATTCTTGATAAAATATTTTTTTCTATTTTTTTTTCAATGAAGTTTGATGTATAAAAGAAATATATAAAAAAAATATAGTTAAAATATAAGGATATATATATATATATATATATATATATATATATATATATATATATATAGGGTTAAAAAGTCTTTTATTACTACAAACTATATCATAATTTTTGTCACGGCTCTCATTACGTAGTAGACTATAATTGATTGTTTGTTACTTTCACATAAATTAGGATAGAGCCAGGACTCTAAGTTAGAGGCTGTAGTATAAAAAGAAACTTACTATAAAACTCCAATTAGTATTAGTAAATTCAGGAAGTCAATAGTACCAAAGGCTATTTTAATTGACCAAATAAACAAAATATTTTGGTACCAATTCATACCATGTACTATTTCAAAATTTCCGCTACTTTTATATATATATATATATATATATATAATCTTGTATAATCCCAATATATTAACCTAATATATAGAAATATAAAAATATATTATACTATAATTATATTATCTTTTAGTAATTATGGACCAATTTGCATAATTTTTTTTTTTCACTTATATCTTTATACCATAATCCCGACTAGGCCCCATATGGATTTATTTTTCCCATCCACCTAGAGCCACTTTTGTCTTGTTTTCGTATGTTTTAATCGCCTCCATCCATTCCTTATCTTCCAGAGATAATTCGAGTGGGAGTATGTTTCACGTTTTCTGCTACCAAACAACGCTACAGATGGCCCTTCGGTGCAAGCCAATATCGACAAACGGATCAGGTGATTCTGGTTAAGACCTTTTTTTTTTTTTTTGTTAAACCCAATCTAAACAAACAATGAGAAGGGGCCTCTCCATTTGGTTTTTAGTGAATACAAATTATTTAAGTTTTTATGAATCAATTAATTATGCTCTTAAATACTAGTATTAAAAATATACTATAATTTATAATTTTATTTTCCTTTCGTATGGCCTATATCACAACTTTATAAATTTTCAATTGTTACATTTGATTGTCTGATTCTAAAAATACAGATTTTTTTTTTTATTGTTTCTAAAGTTTGGATTAAACTGTTAGTGTTCATAGATCCAAGCTTCAAAAGCTTTTGCACTATTTTATTTCAATCCAAATCTTAGGAAATAAAAATGAAGCAAATAAAAAGTTTGTAGAATAAAGTGTATTATGGCCAAACTAAAACCAGTAAGTTGTAATTACCATTTGAGTTATGTAGTCAGTGCTGTGCATATATGAGTAATTGATGCTACAGACAAACTTTTTTACAACATTTTTATAAATTGTTACTGTGGTAAATTTTTACTGTTTTTCATCTAAGCCTACCACTAATATTATTTTTTTACTTACTAATTACTATTTATCACATCAGCAATTTGTTTGTAATTCTGGCATTTTCCGTGTATATATGTATGAAATAGAGTTCTGCTTTATTAAAGCACCCTTGTTGTTCTCTTGTCACAAGCCCACTTCAATTTCTGCAATTTTTGACCTTTGTTACAGATCATTACATGAAAGCAATCATATTTTTTTGCCATACAAATACTGCCAGTAGGCACAGGTTTGAAGGCAGGAGTAAAAACTTTCTAGCTTGGATTATACACTTTTATGGTTTATCCCTTGTGATCTGGTGGTGCAGAATATCCTAATAACATGAAATGATGACAATCATGCCAATATCACGAAGCAGTTTAAACTTGGTGAAAAGTTCAATACCTTTTTTTGGGAAAAATATATATGCAGTAATGCATAAGATGTAATGCATGCATATTTGCTATATTTTTATTCAATCTGTTAGGAAATTTAGACCACAGTTAATAGAATTAACAAGTTTTAAACTCAAGTTTGTAAATTAGATTTATTTTGAATAAACCTTGTTAAAACAAACAAATATTAATATCATGACAATATTATGCACAACGGAATAGTAAATAAGACAATATATGATGACCTAAGAAAACCAATGAAACAAACTAGTTTTGCAGTAAAAAATTTGGGAGAAAACCTTCTCAAAAAGCAATTTACAATAGTAAAGAGAAATTTTAGATCTAGTACAAAACATTTGTCCATAGACTCTAAAATCGCCATAGATGAACTTATAGCGGAAACCTTCTACTGCTTCAGAACCTCTAAACTCTTTAATATATGAACACCACTCTTTTCCACGGATCCCAGTACGTGACTAACTTCAGCAACTTGAAGATGTTGTTGGCTACAAAATTCTTTATTTCATTAACAATGAAGATCAAGAAGTATTTGGTTACAAAACTCTATAGCAAAAAAGACGTAGTAGCTTATTGCAAAGAGAATAAGGCACTAGGTCACTTTCTGCATGTGTTCTCTATGTATAATGGCCTTTAAAATTAACCTTATATATATCTAGGATTGTGAAAAAAGAAACCCTACACAAATACATAAGCTTGGCCCGAAAATCAGATTTAGAAATTTTGATTTCGTAAGTCTCGATAGATTTAGCTTCTGTCGAATTTCGTTCTTAAATCTCAATAGATACTATTTTTGTCAAGGTATTTGTTGAACTTTAATGAATAGTTTTACTTTACTTGTTTCTTAGTCAGATTTTTATGGCTTTAACACTTGACTTGAACAACATATTTCTTGAAGTCCTAAACCCATCATAGATCTACCCAATTATAAGTAAAGTGTATTTTGTCAAAAAATTAACTAATTACATAAAATATGTCCTTAACACAGTCAATTGCATTTTTAACTTCTCATACAGTCACACTCAACTCAAAACATGCATATGGCTTATCTTCATTCAGTCATCGCACTGGGTATCTCACACTCTAGCATTCAAGTCACAACAGTCATTTGTAAACCAGTTTTGAAGACTTTAAAATGGTCTAACCTTATATAACAAATACCAAAAAACTAATAAAAATTTGAATTTAAAGTTGAAATTAACTACTCTGTACCCCCTATAAAAACTAGGGTATTGCTTATTACACACAGTGTGTGCAAATACACACTGCCCAAATGCACTAAAAATGTGACTTAAAGTTATGTTTTTAGTGTATTATTGTACTTTTATACGCATTGTGTGCAATAGATTTTTCCCTAAACACTAATCTACTACAATATAAAATTCAAACTTTACCAACTCTTGGTAAATTGGGCTCACAAGCTAGAGACAATAAACTTGGATTTCTTATGTGCAATAGACTTTTCCCTAAACACTAATATACTACAATATAAAATTCAAACTTTACCAACTCTTGGTAAATTGGGCTCACAAGCTAGAGACAATAAACTTGGATTTCTTAGCAGTAACTTGCTGGTCCTTCAACACACAATCCAACTGCTTTAAGAATCTTTCCATGGCTTGGACTGGTAGGGAAATCAGCACCATTATTCCATCCTCTCCTTTACTATTCTTACCAGGTATTTGAAAGCATGACTCTCCAAGGATTGCCCCCACATCACCCTTGGCTGGCCCACCATAAACTGATTTACCCCACCCATAGTCCACCTCTCCAAATTTGGCACGTGCCACACTCGACACAACGTACAACCCCACCCCATAGAAGTGGGGCCGACCCTTAATCACCATAAGATCAGAAACTGATCGCCTGTACTCCTCTGTTACGCTGTCCTTCACCTTCTTCACCAATTCCACAGCATAACCCAATGGATTCTCACAAAGCTTCCCTGCAGTTGTGAGTGCCACAGAGAATGCAAAAACGTTGCCATAATAACCAGTGGGTAAAGGAGGGTCGAATTTAGCACGTGCGTTGACAATACACAACACACGAACCACTTCATGAGGTTTTGTATGGAGAGCTATGGTACGACAACGCCAGATGCATGCGGTGAGCAAGTCGAAGGTGGAGATTGTTTCAAGTGATGTGGCATGAATCTCCTGCGTGTGGACACCTCAGTGGGGCCAAAGAAAATGGTACAGTGGGCCATGTTGTCATCAACTGGGATTGAAATAATGGTGTCCGCAACTATTTCATCGTACTCTCGATGTGTGCATGTCACATGAGGTGGGTCCATTGCTTGAAGGAGATGTCTCTGCCACACAGGTAAGATGGAGGGAGAACTTGCACCACGTGCCATCTCGCCCACTGCCTTCATGAATTGCACCACTCCTGGGGCATCACTCATCGTGTGGTTGAGGCGAAGGGCGAAGATGAAACCTTCACACTTGAGACGTGTCACCTGCCAATCATCACCGGGCAATATGATAATTGGTTTATGTAATTAATAAAGAATGATGCTAGAGATAATTGTACTATGTAACCTTTAAATACATGTGCCACCAATTATAAAAAGGTGACTTTATCTTTCATTTATCATGTTGTTTGACATCCATTAATCATATCTATTACTTGTAATGGTTTGCATTTTCCATCTTCAAGAAAACAAGGTACCAAAACAGCATACAATGCCAAGTTGCCAACCACGTTTGTTTGTTTTTTCTTTTTTGGTTCAGCTTCTACTTTCTCACAAATTTACTACTATAATTTATCATTAACGAATCAGTTAAAGTATCATAATTGCTTTTTGGCGTGTGGAGGAATGTGACAAACGGTATTGTCTCTGTTGCCATTTATCTTGGATATATATTTTATATTATAAATTATTGGTTTAACAATTTTTTTTTTTTTTTTGATGAGATAACAAAAAATTAGTCTTCATCATTTTAAATGTTTTATTTTAGCATCTATATTTTTAAACATGTCATTTGATCACACTGATTTGGCAGGATTAACAGATTTCTTGTACCTTCTATCCACAAATTATTCTTGCCAACGAGAATTTGGACATCACCATCTTACATGGACACCACCATCTTACATGGACATTTAATTTATTTTGGCAAAGACCAAAAGACGAGTTAATTATTTCGTATCTTTAGCCAGCAATATGGAATTTCAAATTTTCCTACAATAAAATTAATGTCATCACATTTTTCACACCAATGATATGTTTTATTGTAATTCGTACGTAATAATAGTAGTGTTAATGAAAGATTCAAATAAAGACCCAACAATTTTTCACAAAAAACCATACAAGTAGTTGGGGAAAAAATCATGAAAAATGTGATGTTCCTAATATTTCTTGATTTACTTGTTTGTATGTTGAAATCGATGCTTAAGAATTAGAGAATTCATTAAAATCATCAAATTAAAAAAGAATGTCTACCCTCCTTTATTAGGGGAACTAGGGTTTAAATTCCTACTTCTATATTATTGTATGGGCAAAACTTAGATACAGTATCTTATATACTGTACGTTAGGTTCCCTTCCTAAAAATTAACTGTACGGGCGTCACCCTCCTTCAAGCCCACTTACTCAGAGGCCCATGAAGGTAGTAACACATGTAAGAACCTTACGCTGATCACGTGTAAAAACACTCACGGCATGGCCAACGAGTGTGAAGTCTCGCCACCTCCGACAGGTATGTACTCCGAGCAGGTTGAACACGGAATGCACGACATAACTTAGGGGATGCGGCTGCCGAGCAGAGAACCTACTGGCGGAGCAAGTTCCAATGCCACAATCATCTTCTCCCACCCATTATCAAACATCCACTTAAGTGAAATGGTATTGGACCTTCATTCTGTTGCCTAGAGAATGCCCCTACCAAGCATCAAGTCTAGTGGTGTAGCTAGTTCCAATGCCACTGTCACCTTCCCCCACTCACAATTAAGCATCCATTTGGGAGAAATAGTATTGGACCTCTCCTTCCACCCACCAGGAGAATGACCATTCCACTAACTTTAGTTATAAATAGGCAAGGAAGATTCAGTTGAAGGGATTGGCGATTCTGGAGAGCAGAGACTAAGGAGAGGAAGTAATCACCTTGGAAAGAGGGGGAGAGTGGACTTGAGAGCATAAGGGACTTGGGTACATGGGCTGCCGAGCATAGTATCCCCCATTGTAAGAAATCCAAAAGCCCACATTACAAATAGATTGTGAGCCCAAACTCCTTTTAGGCTTTATAGCCATATTTGGGTGCGCACATCAGCCATGTGGCTATTTTACATATATTAGTAAATGAGCGTTAAAACTACTACTTTCCGTTAGATTAATCAATTAATTTAGCGTTGTACTTCAACGCTTTCTGTCTGTTCGTTCCCAAGGCTTTCATTGAAAATTGAAATTATGAGAGGATGAAGGCTATAATCTTTTTAGCAACACATTCACTAACCCATTTCAACAGGAATACCATCTAATTGACTAAAATCACAATACTTCTTGGCACAACCCACAATATAGCATTTCTAGCCAACCATAAAGCCTTCATTACAAGATATATCATGCCTTGACAAAATCTCAATCCATTATTCAATGTCCTTGTAGAATCTTTGCCTTTTATTACAAGCATTTTTCTCATTTCGGGCAATCTTCCTCCTAATATGTCTTGAGTCTAATATGGATTGAGTTAACCCAGATATATCATGCCTTGACAGAATCCTAACTCAAACACACACTTATTAGTGATGATAATCAATTAGTACTACATTGTCACACGTTGATTTTTAATGTGTGTGGGAGAAACTACGAATTAGTGGCATGGTGAACACTTTAAATGGGTAATTGAAATTTTCCAAGTTAAGTCTCTTTCATATATTTCATATGGATTCATGAGATTGAATTTAAATAATTTGATATATAGACCATCACGATTTGTATTTCACTTTGAAATATTATATTGTTGTCACCTTATTTGTCCACAATAACTTTAGTGCCAAATTTGCAATAAAAGAAAAAAAATCACAATTTTTATTTATTTATCCATTTATAAAAATAGTAGTTATTTAAAAAAAAAAAATCTTCATTTAAACCAGAAACCACAATCACTTTTATTTATTTATTAATTTTTACAAAGGAGCCCAACACACACAGTAATGCATGTTTTCGCACACTGATCACATTGAGTCTCTCTCTGTCTCACACGCACAAGAAGCAATGATAAATTGGATTTACATTTTATAGGCTAGAAGCAATAAACTTGGAATTGCCAATCTCTGGCTGGCCCTTCAATAACCCATCCAACTCCTTTACGAATATTTCCATAGCTGGAGCTGGCAAGCAAATTGGGACGACAATCCCATCTTCTCCCATATTGTTCTTGAATGGAATTAAAAAGCTAGACACACCAGGAATAGCCCCAACCCCACCTTTGGCTGCCCCACCCAAAATCCACATCTTTAAACCCGGCACGTGTCAAATCTGACACAAGGTAGGCCCTCACCACAGTGAAGTGGGGCCTACCCCTAGTCACCAACATATCAGCCAACGATCGCATGTACTCTTCATTTACCTCGTTCTTCGCTTTCTTTACCAATTCCAAAGCGTAACTCAGTGGATTTTTACATAGTTTCTCAGTAGTTGTAATTGCCACTGGAAATGCAAAGCCATTACCATAATAACCGGTTGGTAAAGGAGGGTTAAATTTCGAGCGTGCGTCAACTATGCAAATAATGCGGACCTCCTCGTTCGGGTCGGGTTTGATAGCTATGGTTCGACAACGCCAAAGACAGGCTGTGAGTAACTCGAATGTAGAGCATTTGCCTAGGTGGTGTGGCACAAATTTTCGGAGTGCAGAAACTTCGGTAGGTCCAAAGAAGAAGGACTTGTGCAACATGTCGTCAAGTGGAATAAGTGTACCCTTTGTGTCAGCAACTTCGTCATACTCACGGTGTGCGAATGTTACACGTGGTGGGTCACGCGCATTAAGGAGATGTCTTTGCCATACTGGTAAAATGGATGGGGAGCTTGCACCACACGCTATCTCGCCCACAGCCGCCATGAATTTGACTGTTCCGGCTGCGTCACTCATCGTGTGATTGACACGTAGGGCGAAGATGAAACCACCGCACTTGAGGCGCGTCACCTACGAATTCAAAGTAGCACAATAGCATTGTTGAAAAAGTCATGTAAGATGAGACCACGCACCTGAGGCGCATCAATAATCAGTTCAAATCTGTACAATGGCATTATTGAAAAAGACATATAGGGTACATAATTCATTTTCCATGCTAAAATGATGAGTCATTGGACGAATTGCCCATTCCACTTTTTTGGAGTGCTCTGCTCACAGCCATGGACCATGAATGATTTTTATTCACTTGGTGGAAAACTTAGGGTTGTGTAGCCAACCTGTCAACCCGTTAAAACTAATTTAATTTAATTTAACCCGTTGGCTTGGGTTGGGTTACAAAATTTTTGTTGATAGCGGGTTGGGTTGAGTTTGGGTCATAAAATTTCAAACCCGCCAAACCCAACCCGACCCACCCATATATTTAATATATGTATATATATATATATATATATATATATATTAAATATATATATATATATATATATATAATATATAATATATATATATTATATATATATATTAAAATATATTATATAATTAATAAATTTTTTAAAATAACCAACTCTTCTTATCCTATATAAAAGCCAATTAGTTCACATAAACCCTAGTAAATTACTATTGTTGTTTAGTAATTAGTGTTGTTTGCCTTTAAGGAGTTTCATTGATATTAATCTTTGGGTTTTTTTCAATATATTTATATTTATATTTTTTTCTACTCAATTTAATAATAATCATAATAAAATTTGTCCAACCCATGGGATCAACCCGACCCATGTGGTTGGGTTGGGTTGGGTTGGGTTGGGTTGGGTTGTGTTAGACTTATGTGATGGGTTGGGTTGGATTGAATTTTTTTGACCCACCATTGTGGGTTGGGTCATAAAATCCCCGCAACTCGACCCAACCTGACCCTTGCACACCCCAAAAATATTAAGTTAGTTTTGGACTTTTAGGATCATTAACTACTTACTAGATCAGGACTGAGAATAATGAAAAGGAATATATATTAAAATGTAAAATAAATGAACACAACAAAAACATAAATTAAGAATATACACACACGTGTGTGTGTGTGTGTGTGTGCATGTGTGTGTGTGTGTGGGTCAGATAGATTTTAACATTTGGCTTATCCGTTGTTATCTTGCATGTTGAGTAGGGGTGGCAAGATTGGACATGACCCGCAAACCCGACACGACATGAAATTAGTAGGTTATGGGTTGAGGCTTATTGGATTCGTGTCATATTCGGGTTGACACGACGAACCCATTTGATAAACGGGTTGGATTAGGGTTCAACCTATGGAATCCGTTTAACCCGTCTAACCCATTTAATTAAATGAAATTTTACCAATATACCATTCAAACTATAGGTATATAAACTTATTAGTTGTTGTAGTTTATTTTCTTTGATGTATTGTGATTGATTATTTATGATATTGAAATATTCTTTAGTTTTGAATGATTATTTGTGATATAATTACTCATTAGTTCTAAATTTTATATTTAAAATATTTATTTGCTTTTTTTTCCATAAATGTTTTTCTTCATTTTGATAAAATCAGATAAACAGGTTCACACGACTAACCCGTTTAATAAATGAGTTATGTTAGAGTTGAGGAATCTTGACCCGTTTAATAAACATGTTGGGTTAATGTTGACCCATATAGTCGAATATGTATGAGTTGACACGACACTAATCCGACACGCGAACACGAATTGCCACCCCTAATGTTGAGTATTAAAATTAATTAATATAGATTTGTTTTTGACAAATATATAATACAAATTTATATAATATGGATATTATTTTAAGCATGTATTATATTGCAAAAGTCTGATGATGGTAGGTATGTATGAATATAATAATTATCTTACTCGGGAATATTTATACGAATAATTATAGTATCACACACTTTTATAAACGCTTTAATATAATTATCCTATGTTGTAGACTGAGTGACGGATAAAAAATAGTTAGTCCATATGATAGTGACAGACAACTACTATAATAGTCTGCCATATAGAACCGTTGTGGTAAAATTTGTATGATACTAGAATTATTAAAATGTATATTCCATTATATGAGATCCAAATGTTATGAAAAAGATATGTGTACACCAAATATCCAAATGCAAGATGCCTTCGTATGAAAGAGACATTAACCTATCAATTTAATAATAATAATAATAAAAATAATAAATGTTCTATAACAAAGATAACAAAGATCTAAACCCATAAGCCAGTCACAGACCTAAGCCCAACTATTAATCACTTTGGCAGCGCATCCACAAAACTCACAATTGGCTGTTTTTGTTAGTCCAAATTTAGAGTTGGATCATTTTTTTTTTTTTTTGGGCTGAGTAGGATTTAGATGAAATTTTCTTCTAAAGACAACCTCAGACCATATCTTAGGTTGTGATAACAAGTTATAAAATCAACTATGCTGTGGCTAATTATCTGATAGTGGTTGGATTAATCAGAATCCTTTACTAATTATAATTCCATCTCTGATTAATTTCCAAGACTATGACTGGTCCAAACATACCAGTTAATGGGCCACCGCTGCTCTCAAATTAGATTATGCGAAACAAATAAGATGAGAACTGTCGTTTTTTTTTTAAATACAAATTTGGTATATGACTGAATTTTAAGATGAAACCTAAAGAACAGTTCCTAATTGTATCTTAATTTTGTCAATTTTGTTTTACCTTTAACAAATAAAGAATAAGCAAAACCATGCTTCCCAAAGCAAAGACTAAAAGTTGCACTTAATAAAAAATTCTTTTTAAAAAGTTGTAACTAAGGAAATTCACTCAATAATTTATAGTAGTTCTTCTATTTACATAATTTTGAGCAATTCTATAGCCACAAAAATGTACACAATTTTTACCAACTCGTCACAAATTTTTTGTATATTTACGATTTCTTAGCATTTTTCCACAACTTTTGCTACAATTGGTTGAAACAAGTGAACAACCACTTCCACGCACCTTTTTCTATTTCTCTTTTTCACCATTTATGCAGTCCACTGTTGTGACAAAAGTTATGTACTCTTTATACTTTTAGAAAGTTTCATTAAATTGGTAGGAGAGATGATGTGGTTTTAAGGCAAAACTGATCTTCCAAACAGTCGTCGGGAAACATTAACATGCTGCGGAATTTGCTTTCTTGTTATGATCAACCAATGATCCAACTTAGATGTAAAAAGAAAAGAAATTTTTTTTTAAAAAATGTTATGAGTTCTTTAACCAAATATATACCTGAATAAGCAATAATGGGCAATTAAGGACCTCTCCAGAGCCAGGAACATCAAAAAGGAGCTCTTCCCAGCATGGAAATGGTGGTTGAAGTTCATCACCAAACTGTTCAAGTGTAACATCAGCATCGGCCTCAATGAACACAATACCCTCACCAGTACATTCTACTACAAGCTTTCGGCCAGGTCCTTCCCTAAGCCTACCAGCAAGTGGGTAGTAAAACACAAGTGTTTTTGCAAGTGCCTCTCTAATGACTCTCACAGGGTCTCTACCTTGCATTGAGGGATCATATTTATAGAACTGTATGTCTGGGATTTGAAATCGAAGACCCTCTTGATCATCAATATCAGAAAGTTGTTTGAATTCATGGGGTGTGGGCTTAGCAGGAGCAACCAGTTCAAGTTTGCACCTTCTTACTGTAAACACAAGAGAGGTGGCTGGTGGCGCCATGACAAGAAGAAAGGGTGGGTTTGATGAGAGTATCAAGAATAATGGGGAGGTTTTAGTTTTAGTGGTTATTGCTGTTGTAGTGTGTGTTATGATTGCTTTTGGAAGTAGAATTTATAGCAAAAGGTCAAAAAACAAAGGATGGCCTACACAACATGCTTCACCTTTTTATTTTTATTTTTATTGTTTCGATGTTAGTGCGGACGATTCTATTTATGGTAGAGATTGGAGAGGGAATTTAGTGTTTGTCAATGTGAAAAAAGGTTGACAATGTAGAAAAGGTCAACACCAAGATAGTTATTAGAGATTGGAGAAGGGCTTTGGTGTCTGCTAATGTAAAGAAGGTCGACACCAAGGTAGTTGTTAGATATTGGATAATTGGTGGAGGCTCCGTGGTTGATCTTAACTCTATGATTAATGTCTTCTATTTTAGTTGTTGATTTTAATTCTATTCTCTTCGTTTGTAATTAGGAGCATGTTCCCTTTACTGCAGTCTGTACCCCCAGGGCTCACTCCTAGTGCCAGAATCTAGTCTGACCAAGCTCTACAATGTGGTTTCCGAAAATCTCCCACCTACTTATTGGTGGAGTTTGGATAGTTTGTACATGTCCACGTCTGGGTTTTTTTTTTTTTTTTTTTTTTTAATTTTTTTTTTACGTCTATCACTGTTTATTGGCTATGAACAGTATTTTTTACATATTTAAAATTTATTTTGCTACAATATTTTCAGTTTTAAGTAATAAATTCTATCCAAACACACTCACTTCAATAATTATAAAAAATTTAATATTTATAATTTCAAAATATTACTTTTATAATTTTAATAGTTCACATAAGAACCACTTCATGAGGTTTTGTATGGAGAGTTATGGTACGACAACGCCAGATGCATGCGGTGAGCAACTCGAAGGTGGAGATTGTTTCAAGTGATGTGGCATGAATCTCCTGCGTGTGGACACCTAAGTGGGGCCAAAGAAAATGGTACAGTGGGCCATGTTGTCATCAACTGGGATTGAAATAATGGTGTCCGCAACTATTTCCTCGTACTCTCGATGTGTGCATGTCACATGAGGTGGGTCCATTGCTTGGAGGAATGTCTCTGCCACACAGGTAAGATGGAGGGAGAACTTGCACCACGTGCCGTCTGGCCCACTGCCTTCATGAATTGCACCACTCCTGGGGCATCACTCATCGTGTGGTTGAGGCGAAGGGCACCACTGCAGTCCGTACCCCCAGGGCTCACTCCTAGTGCCAGAATCTAGTCTGACCAAGCTCTACAATGTGGTTTCCGAAAATCTCCCACCTACTTATTGGTGGAGTTTGGATAGTGACTACACGTCCAGGGGCATTTATTTTTTATTTTTAGTGTGTTTATCAACGGTTATTGGTCATGAACAGTAATTTTAGGCTAATAAACAATAATTTTTAGCGTAAATAGTATTTTTTGCATATTTAAAATTTATTTTGCTACAATATTTTCAGTTTTCAATTTTCAGTAATAAATTTTATCCAAACACACTCATATCAATAATTGTAAAAAATTTAATATTTATAATTTCAAAATATTACTTTTATAATTTTAACACTTTATTGTACAATATACTAAACATCAAACATTATATTTTTTTTTTACAATTTTATTTAAATATTCTTTTTTAAATATTTTTAATCTTTTTTTTATAACTTCATTCAATTCTTATTCTTTCTTAAAAAAAAAAAAGCGGACCCCACCTAAATAAAAAAATAATACAAGTTTTACAATTTGTGAATAGTGCGGTCTCAAATTTGAGATTGCATTGTTCATTAATACCAAATATTATAACATTTAAAACACATAATGAAAGTGATTTTTTAGAGTTTGGTGTGTCAAATGCCAATATTTGGCATTTGACATACTTGATGGGAATGCTCTTAGAGAGGAGAATTTGAGAGTTGGATCACATACATAAGACAATACAAATGATTTTATTACCACTAAATTATCACTTAAATCTCATATAATGGTTATTTTTATTTTAAAAAAAATATATGAATAATTTTATTTTAATTTTTTAAAAAGTCAAATTTTATTAAGAATTCTGATTTAATGGTTTTCTAGTAAGTAGATGAATCATAAGATTTTCGTTACTTAGAAAATGATTATTATAACAATTTTATTTTTATACCATATAGTAACCATTATGCATTTAAAACTTTGAAGTTTAACCTCAAAGCCATAGATTTTTTTTTCATTCTATATGAAAAAAGAAACCTCAAAACCATAACAATTTATAAACTTTAGTATATAATTATTTCCAAGTGTTGTTACTTATACACTAGTATGAACACGATTTGCACCTAAGCCCAAAATAAGAAGGGGATAAGCCCAAAGAGCTCGATACAATGCATTTGTAATGAGTGGGTTAGAAATTTAGGTTCTAATGAATTTATATAACAATGACCGTGGGTTAATATCACAGTATGGAATAGTTTGTATAATGAAAATTGTCCTCGGACTTAAGCTAAAGAGGTTGATTCTTATATTTCTTTCTCTTAAGGACAGATTAAAGATATTGTTCCTCAATCTACAATATTTTTCTCTCCCTATTTCTCTCGATCCCCCCCTTTCTCAGGGACATTCTTCTATTTTACACTTCCTCATTTTCCTCATTTCTTCCCTCCACGTGTAGGTCTAAACTGCTAGTGTTGATACTTGTCCCATCAGCACATTCCTGAAGTCTTTGGGGTAATAGCTGTAAGGCTGAAAATCAGTGTTTAGATATCACTTCTTCATTAATGTGAACCAAAGATTTGGATACAGAGCATTCAGTGCGGTAGTAGCAGTTTTTTTTAGATATTTGGTAGCCGTTCCTTTGCTCTGTGTCCCCATGAAACATATCCTCATGAAGAGGACCTCCTGGAAGATCATTCTGAACAATAGGACGTACCATTTGACCTTTTCTTCGCTTAGCCGAGGAGACACCCATCCTTGGACTACCTCCCTTAGCTTCCTCGGTCGCAATTTCTTATGGACCTCTAGGTTTGACATCTTCATTACTATTAATCCGTTCTCGGACAAATGAGCACCCTCAGATAAAGCCCATGGCCCAATATGTGTTTTTGGGCTTTTTATCCTTACAATAGCCTCTCTAAACTCAATTTTCCCTCCTATCCGAGGAGAAAAGCGGGGTTTTGATTCTAAGCAGTGGCCTTCACATGCTTCCTTAACCTCCTTAAGTGAGAATGTTGCTTCATGTGCTTTGTAACTGTTTTCGATGCTTCAAAGCTCGTGATGTCTCATTAAATGCTACAGGCGATGCTCTATTCTTCGTATTCTACTTTGGGATGTAGATCCTACGGTTGACATTTTTCCTTGAATTTTGAGTGGGATAACTCTCACTCAATTCTGCCTCCTATATAAGGTGCCTAAGGGGGGGGGGGAGGGTCGCAATTTTTCTCTGCTTTACAATTTCTACAAAATCCATCACATAAATTTGAAAGAGATTATCCCTTAAAGAGTTACATCATATAACTCTCACATCTCCTAGAATAAAAGTTTGCAATCATGTAAGTTTCTTGATTTGCCTCATAATGTACATACCAATTTTATTTGATCAAAAACTTATTAAGAAATAGTTGGGATAATGTACACACCAATTTTACTTAATTTGTTTAATTATAGTTCAATAATGTACACACCAATTTTATCATTTAAACCGAGGCTACACCTTATGTTCTTTTTGTGCATGTGCTACACTTTCTCAAGCACAAAATCTTACGATATGCCCTAAGGTGTTCATGATTGGCTAGTAAATAGTGGTGAGATAGTTATTTATGCCTTTCTCATTAAGATCAAGTCCGACAATCAAAGGCATGTGACTTCAAGATTAAGATCATGTGATAAAAAACTATAAACAACTTCCACACAACATGCACCACAAAGCTCAAACTAGTAAAGTGCAATAAAATAAGCTCATCCAAGCTAAACATGGTACATAAACATGTTATGTAAAGATAAATTGGCCAACCTTGATTTCAAATCCAACAAAAAAAATGCAACACATTTTGCTTCCCTTCTCCCTTTTTTGTTTTTTGTTTTTTTTTTTTTTAATTTTTGAAGAAAAAAAACAAAAACAACCTAGAATGAAATGCACAAATGTTATGCAATGCAAATCCTAGAAAGACAAAGAAAACAAAAAAATAACAAAGAAGAATGGTCACAAAGAGATGAGCAATGAAGCACAAGGACCATGTCAGAAAAACTCAATTAAATCGAGTCTTTTGCATCCAAAACTTTTTAGATGCAACTTTAGCATTGGAGTTATGATTCACATTAGAATTCTAAGCAACTCTAGGATTGATATAAAGGTTTAAAGCCTTTACCAACTCACCAATAAGTACCATAGGATCTTATGCTTGAGGTACAGGTACTTTTGGATTATTTGCTCGCTTGGCAACTTGCAACTTGAAATAGTTTGAATGAATGTGTCCAGACTTTCCACAAAAATGACAAACTCATGCAGATCTATCATGCAACTTACTCTCCAGTGGATTAGAAGTCTTAGGTTTAGACTCTTGAAAATCAACCCTAATCTTCCTAGGAGATGTAACTTCTACAGATTTGACAACCTCACTC
Source organism: Castanea mollissima (assembly GCA_014183005.1). Classification (NCBI taxonomy): domain Eukaryota; kingdom Viridiplantae; phylum Streptophyta; class Magnoliopsida; order Fagales; family Fagaceae; genus Castanea; species Castanea mollissima. The sequence goes on along the minus strand of JACAVU010000010.1, from coordinate 4,590,979 downwards.
ACAGGGGGTTCAAAAGAAGGAACAAAGTTTGTGGAATGTGTTTCAGGAACAGAAATGCTTTCTACAAAACCTAAGTCAGTTTTATCTAAAGGAGACTTTTGAACACTCAGCATATAATCAAGTTCGGAACTAGCTGACCTATTTGTTTGTTCTCTAGCAACAAATAATTCATATTCCAAATTCTTAACTTTGTCAAGCAAAAACATGTTCTCAGACTTCACATTATTCAACAGTTCATTAGCATCAAATAGTTTTACAAGCAAATTTTTCTTATCAAGTTCAAGAGATGCAATTTTCTTTAAGCCTAGGTCAACACTTATAGTATCCTTTGCAACAACTTTGCAAAGCTTATTGTAGGCTTCTTGTAAATCTACATCCTCAGAGAGTTCCCCATCAGAAGGGTTCTTCTCAACAGCAATACTTTCATCAACTACAGCAGTAGCAGTGAAAGTAATGAAGCTTCCATCCTCATCACTACCAGACTCATTGTCAGAAACTTCATCATCACTAAGGGTTACAACCATAGCCTTGCCCTTAGACCTCAAGAATGTTGGACATTCAGATTTCACATGACCATACCCTTGACAACCAAAACATTGTTGACCCATAGAATTATTAGAAGGTTGACCTACTTTTTCTTTAGGTTTCTCATTACTGTTCACCTTAGTGGGTTCATTCCTCCTAAAATTTCTAAGTTCAGCATTTTTTTTTTACCTCTAGCCCTTCTGTTATTGTTGCTAAGAAAGTTTCTAAAGTTCTTAGCAAGATAGGAAATCTCTGTAGCAGAGAGCTCATCTTCAAATCCACTCACATCAATATCATCAACAGACTTAAAAGCCATTGATTTGGATTTGCTAGTCTTAGGTAGGTCCAACTCATATAACTGAAGAGATCCAACAAGTTCATCAGCATGGATGGAGTCTACATCCTTGCTTTCAATGATGGTAGTTACTTTGGGTCTAAAATATTTAGTTAAAGATCTAAGAATCTTCATAACAATTTTAGGTTGATCATAGATTTCACCCAAATTATAAGCAGAGTTAACAATATCATTAAGCTTAGTATAGAATTCATCAAAAATTTCATCATCAGACATCCTAATGCTTTCAAATCTAGTAGTTAACTGCTGCAACTTATTGATCCAAATGGTTTTTGATATTCATGTGGATAGGGTTATCGTAACTTGCATAGAGAAAATTTCTTAGAAATGAAAACATCCCTTATGAGAGGTGGTACCTCCATAACTAACAGAGTAAGCCTTTCACACTGATAAGCCCAAACTCACAAGAAATAGAAGGAAAAAAGAAATTTCTCCCGTGAACATTTTTAGACCCCTTAAAATACAACTAGATTAACCTAGTTATTTAGCCAAGTGATTAACTTAGGTAGATTATGCAGTTCTAGGTTAACACATATAAATCTTATCATTGTAAAGTGCGGAAAATAAAGAACACAACAATATGATAACCTAGGAAAATCATACAGTAAAAAATCTGGGGAAGATTTAACCTAGCTATTCTCAAGGTAAAACGAATCCATTATAAAAGAATTGAAGTTTATACAATAGCGACTTAGACTACTAACATCCTATTGCTACATCGAGTAGGAAATTTACTACCACGACCACGTGACAGCTCCGAGTCCACAAACTACTTTTTTCTTGGATTTCCAGCAAGTACAAGCACTCCCGCTTGTATATCTTTAAGCTCTTGAATCTGCAATTGAATTGATCACCAAACTCTTGACATCAATCTAGATCTTGATAACCCTAAGTGTATGTGAAAACAAATTCCTCTCGATCTCACAAAAGATTCACACACATAGCATAAAGAGCAACCTGAAAACGTGGTTAGGGTTTTCCCTTTTATACTTAAGACAAAACATGAAACTCTACACGTTAAACGGGCTTGGGTTGAGTTGAAAAATTCTATAGAAAAACAATCTGCACGAGCTTCGATCGATCGAGTCTAATTTTCGATCAATCGAGCCAAGCATATTTACACAGTAAATCTTGCAGAACACTTGATTCCAACTTTACAACTTAAGCATACTTTGAGCAAGTCTTAAACAAAACTAAACGTTTTAATCATAGTTTGCCAACATTACAAATTGAAGTTCCAATACATTTAAACCTAAAGTCTTAGAACCCAAAAACCCGCATATTCCACATTTTTTTGGGGTCTAGGTAAATAATCATGCATCCAAGGGGATACCTCACCCACCACTAGTGGCGGTGCCACGTTATACTCAGGGTGTTCCTAGGAACATCCTGACTTGAAATTTTTGTTTATATATAATAATAATTTTTTTTTACCCTTTTAAAAAAAAAGGAACACTCTCAAATTAAAAAATATATATATATTTGTTCTACTTTCAAGCCAAAAAAAAAAAGCTGAAAAAAGAATTTCAACTAAAATCTGAAAAAAAAAAAAAAAAAAAATTTGTAACAGAGAAAAACATCAAACGACAAGCCCACGACAAGCCCAACAAAATACAAAAGAAGCAAGCCCATAGCAAGCCCAACAGAATACAGAGGAAGCAAACCCACGGATTCTCAACAAAAAAAAAACCCCCAATACAGATTAGAAACCTCAAATCAGTAAATCAGTAGTTCAATACATTAGAAATCACTAAAGCTTTTCTAAAAAAAAAAAAAAAATCACTAAAGCTAAAGCAAACATAAAAAGTAAAAACAGAGCAACAACGCCTCCCCTTAGAAGTTAGATTGGTCCAGTCACAGGCGATAGTTCAGACTCCAGAGCACATTGTCGCCCTTATCGCATCGGAGATCAGTCCAATTCCAGTCGCACTGTCGCAGTTGCTCATCGGACATCATCATCCCTCATCGCATCAGAGATCAGTCTAGTTCCCGTCGCAGTCGCTCATCGTCGCAGTTGCACATCGTCCCCGCACAGGTATTTCTCTCTCTTTTTTTTCTCTAACTCTCTCTCTCTCTCTCTCTCTCTCTCTCTTTATTAACTTTATCTGAAATGTGATTGGCTGAAGCACTCAATGTAACTTTATTAACTTTTTGAATTTGGCATTTTGGTTTTATCTTATGATTCTTATCCATTGGTTGGTATGTGTTGGTGTTGGTGTTGGTGAGATATTAATTGTCTTTTAGTGTAATGTTATTGTGATTGTGAAATTTTCTGATTGACAGCTGACTCTTGTGATTGGGGCATTAAACAAGCTTGTCTCTTGAGTGGGGTGGGGGGTGGATGGGCACATGGGCACATGGGGTCGAGTAATTGGGTAAAGCAGTGTAATGTGCACATCACAATAATTTAATTAATCAATAATTAATTGGGAAAAACAACTAATAAACAATAATTAATAATTTAATTAACCAATACATTATAAAAGACAAACAAATTAATGAAACAACTAAACAACAATAATTAATAATTTTCTTGTTGTTGTTGTTGTCAATATATAAAATATTTTTTTTATTAGATCGTGTAATTAATGCTTGTTGAGAGACACCTTAGAAAAAATTCCTGAAGCCACCACTGCCCACCACTCCTTAATTATGAGGCGTGGAGGATAGAAGTGTCATTTGAACCAAAGGCCATTTGCAAGCATATTCCACGATTATCACCAACCAAAACTCATTTGCTGCCTAGGAAACGGGCAGAAGTGTATTTTTCCCACCATATTCAAACATAGACATCTCTCGTACATACTCAAAGAAAAATGAAAGACAATGAATCACTAAAGTTAATTTGTAAATGCAAGATTAAAGGATATAATAATGATTCACTATAAAAACAGTAAGTACAATAAAGAAAACAAATTTGCACTAACCCTTTAAGTGATACTTCAATCAAATTATATTGTAAAGGCATGGTCTTTCAAACCTATCAGCGTAGAACTTCAACATTTTGATTATACCTGCATTCCTCCATGTTAAATGATTGATAAGTAATTCGTCATTGTCATTCTCCCAATTGCATTGATGGACAATAAAAAGTGAGCCACAGAAATGCAGAGAGGGTCAATCATCTTCAAGAGTTTGCAATTATGGAAACACAAGGTTTCCATGCAAACTAAGATCAATGATGTCAGGAATGGAAAGATCCCTGATATCTATCGTGTACAATGGTTCTTTCTGAAATTTTTTAAGGAGACCAAGTGACCAACACTTGGCAATGGCCGTTACAACACTTCATCCAAATTCTTTTTTAGGAGAAAATCATATCATACTATGTGGAGAAAGCTGCTGTGCTAATAAGAACATGGAACCACTAGAACACCTAGAAAGTAAGATGTTATCATTAACAACAGATTTATTTGGATAAGCACCTACATTTGTATACTACCATATATATATATATATAGAACAATTAATACTGAGAACTTCCATTAATCGTTTTACCAAGCAAATTCCATTAATATATTAAAAATAATAAATCATCTGACAAAAGCCCAAAAACAACAATTGAAGGTGGTTCACCTGCATTTATTTATTTGGCTATAATCTTATATAACAAAATTATTTATTTGGCCAAAATCACAAGCCAGCAATAAGATCTTACCTAACATGCCGACCATCGCCATAAGCATCTCTTACAGTGACTGATTCTGCATTGATATGTTCCTTGATCTGTTAAGGCAAATTGCAACATATTATTGGCAAAGAGAGCTGGTAATATAGTTATTGAAAGAAAAAACTAATAGCCTATGAATTAAGATGGACAAACAGAATCAATTCTAGAAAGAAAGAGAAACAGAACCACATTCCCTCCCTTCTTTTTTCTCTGTAGATTCATTTTGGTAAACAATACTTTGAGATGAGAAAAGCTGTACACTGGAGGTGTACACAAGCTTTCCTTAAAAAATGACACAAAAACTTAAATTTTTTTTTTTCAGTAGATGTTAACATTCAACATCAAATTATTCGTTTTTTCTGTCACTTTTTCACAGAGTGCTACTCTTATAATTCACATCAGTATCACCCTCCAACATCTATTAGTGCATAAATAAGGTAACCTTCCTCTCTATCCCACAAGTCCAACTCCATAGCAACTGATGTGGTTGTGAAATTTCAGCATGGTTCTTCTTTGATCTCTGCCAGTGAACAGTTTCATCACCTCTCTCTCTCTCTCTCACACATGCACACAGAAAAATATGACAGATATGAGAGTGGGAAAATGTGGTGACATTACTTTTCCAGTTTTCCTTGAAAAATTATATTGACGAATCCATTTAAAGCCTACGATTCCCCTGAGAATGGATCTCACTCACACGCGCATGCACACATGTATGCAGAATAAAAAGTTACCCGTTCCTCCATCTCCAGTTCCACACCAATAGAAGAGTGCAGTATCTTCTTCCTGCATCCTCCTGTTAAATTTCTCTAAAACCTCCTCCAATATAAAGGATTGCGGCAGTGCTGTATTCAGTATAAGAACTTTTGGTGAACTGGTAGGGGCTGTATGGGAGGAGGAACAGCAGGGGCATTTGGTTAGTGGTCCCATTGTGTCTCATATGGAGTATTTGGCATGAAAAAAATGCGAGATGCTTTGAGGGTTAGGAGCTAAGCTTGATGGATTTGAAGTTTTTGTCTTTGAAGTCCTTATATGAGTGGATGACAACGTGCTCAATGTCTTTTTTGATTGAGGGGTTCCTAGATTTTACGGACTCCCTGGGCGCTAAATAATCATTATGTTTTTCTCTTTAGCACTCTTTATCTTATTCTTCCTGCGTGCTTGATTTGAGTATTTTGATTGATGAATTTATTTACTTATAAATAAAATAAAATAAATAAAGGATTGTGCCAATGCCAATGGATTCTGACTCAAATTGAACTTCCTCCTCTCATAAGGAAGGATGGAGGATGTGGTTGTAGGTCCAAGACCTATTGGGTGCTACGTAAATTACCAAAAATACAATAATAAAGGATGGTGGTATTATTCAATAAGATGAAGCATGAAGCTAGGAGCTTATATGTGAGAAATTTCATTCAGATGGGTAATCATGGCCTCAATGGCGATGCCTTTCCAAAATAGTTATTGTTTTTTCTAGGCAAGACAATAGAGCCTTCACTTCAAGCTCTTGTTTAGGAACCTTGTTTAGATCATTTTGGAAAACATTTAGCAACTGCAATGTCATGTTGATAATTCCATTTGAGTTCACAATGGAGTATTTGCTTGACCCATTATAATGCGATTCTACCGATAGATTCCATTGCATCCATATTGAACTTCAAAAGCAATTTAACCCATTTCAAGACATATATAAAAAATTAAAAAATGGATGAAAACGAAACAAATTAAAGTCTAATTTTTAAGAATTAGCATCTGAAGAGGGTAAAAAATAGATTGCAGATACACTTGAACAAACATAACGGTAGTAGACCGATTGGCTGATAGTGAACAGGTCCAATGTACACGGACACACGGTGGACGGTCCAAGGTGCACGGACGCAAGGTGGACGGATATAAGGGCCACCTGATATTCATCTGGTTTGATTAACCTCCAAGGACTCCTAAATGGAAATAACTTGCGTCTCACGATTAACTCTAAGAATCCCGATATAAAATTCTAACTGAGAAAGATTCCGTAATATACACCCATTAATGATGGTCTTCTCTATAAGGAAACACATTCACGCGTAGTAAAGGGATAGGTAGTAGTCGACTTTATCATTGAGTTCACTCTCATGGAAGGCCAGGGGGCAGAGGAAGTTCCCTAGCGGAACATCTACACAGACGGATCCTCCAATAGACAGGCAGGTGGGGCCAGCGTGGTACTCTACACCCCAGAAGGAGATAAGATCGATTGCATGATCTGTCTGGACTTTCCTACAACCAATAACGAAGCTTAATACGAAGCCCTGATAGCAGGACTAGACCTCACGAAAGAAGCAGGAGCTAAAAATATGATTGTACACTGCGATTCCCAAATCGTAACTAGTCAGGTTAATGGTAGCTATGAGTGTAAGAATGAACGAATGAAGAAGTATCTCGAGGAAGTGAAGGGTCAAATTAGTAACTTCCAAATGAAACTGGTTCAAATCCCAAGGGAGGAGAACCAGTGCGTCGACCGACTTGCTAAAGCTGCTTCAGCAGAACATATGCTAGTCCCTAATTAGGTATTATCCTTCGTTCAACTCTCATCACTAATAGACAGTACTAGCGTGTAGGAGATAAGCGATGAACACTGTTGGATGACTCCGATATTCGCCTACCTGAAGAACGACGAGCTACCGGACGACAAGGAGGCCGCAAGGAAGTTAAAGGTCAAAGCGGCTCGTTTCATTTTGATTAAAGACATCCTATACAAGAGGGGTTTCTCTTGACCCTACTTGAGGTGCCTCTCCCCTGAAGAAGCAGACTATGTTATGAAGGAGGTCCATAAAGGAATTTGTTGAAATCGCTCTTGATCAAGGTCTTCGGTGCATAAGCTTATCCGAGTAAGATATTATTGGCCAACCATGCAAAAGGATGCCGATGCATACGTCAAAGCCTGCAACAACTGCTAGAGTTTGGCAACCTCATAAGGCAACCAACAAAAGAGCTCACCCCTATGACGGCCCCATGGCCATTCGTGCAATGGGGGTTAGGCATCATGGGTCCCTTCCCAACTGCGGTAAGATAGCTGAAGTTCCTAATGGTCGGCACTGACTACTTCACTAGATGGGTGGAAGCGGAAGCTTTGGCCACTATCATGGAAAGGAATATACAAAATTTCGTATGGAGGAACATCATTTGCAGGTATGGTATACCTAGGGTGCTTGTCTCAGACAATAGGAAGTAGTTCGACAACGATGCATTCAGAGACTTCTGTTTACAACCAGGGATCAGAAACCACTACTTGTCACTAGCTCACCCACAAGCCAATGGACAGGTTGAAGTCACGAACCGATCCTTGCTCAAAATCATCAAGACTCGGCTTGAAGGGGCAAAAGGCATATGGCCGAATGAATTACCGAGTATTTAGAACTACTATGCCTCTTTTTCTGCCTATATCTAAAAGTGAATTTAAAAGTTCTATCTTTTTAGCTAAATCTGCTAAATTACTATCTCGGGTATAGGTCATAGTTTTTTCAATTGATTTTAGTCTTTCATCAATTTCTTCTTTGAAACTATCATTATGGAGTTGACAACCAAATGCTTCAATGAAAGCACTGGTGCTAACAAGATGTAATTCCAAAGCCTTAATGGTCTTTTGGTATAAAGATTTCTGTCTAAGGGTGAAAGTTGCTTCAAGGTTATAAAGAAGTAATTTAATGTGAAAAGGAAGGTCTGTAAATTCTCCGTCTCAAAAAATAAGGTCAATGCAGAGCACTTTTTGCAGAATTTCACTTTTTTCACCACATGAATACATTGCCTTTGCTAGCAACGTATCTTGAAGAGATATTGTCTCTATCAAGACGCCTTTATGGCTATCTGAAATTCTTACTGAAGGCTTTCGGAATTGTTTTGGTTTCACCACGGGTGCTTTACCCTTTCCTTTCATGTCTGTTTGGGAGGTTCTTTTACTCATAGTAGTCTGCAATTGGGTTTTGGGAAAAGGATTATGTCTTGAAGTATTATTTTGAGAGTAAACATTTTCATGCAAAGCTTCTTTTAAAATCCTTTCACAACTTTTGTAATTTATAAAAGCTTTTTCCTTTCGTATGGCCCATCACAACTTTATAAATTTTCAATTGTTACATTGATTGTCTGATTCTAAAAATGCAGATTTTTTTTTAATTGTTTCTAAAGTTTGGGTTAAATGAAACTGTTAGTGTTCATAGATCCAAGCTTCAAAAGCTTTTGCACTATTTTATTTCAATCCAAATCTTAGGAAGTAAAAATGAAGCAAATAAAAAGTTTGTAGAAATAAAGTGTATTAGGGCCAAACTAAAACCAGTAAGTTGTAATTACCATTTGAGTTCTGCAATTATATATGAGTAATTAATGCTACAGGCACAAATTTTTTTACAACGTTTTTATAAACTGTTGTTGTGGTAAATTTTTACTGTTTTTCTTTTGGGTTTACCACTAACATTATTTTTTTTATTTACTAATAACTATTTATCACATTGGCAATTTGTCTGTAACTCTAGCATTTTCCATGTATGTATGAAATAGAGTTCTGCTGTATTAAAGCACCCTCATTGTTCTCGATCTTGTCACAAGCCCTCTTCAATTTCTGCAATTTTTTACAGGTACAGATCATTACATGAAGGCAATCATATTTTTTTGCCCATACAAATACTGCTAATAGGCACAGGTTTGAAGGCGCGCAGGAGTAAAAACTTTCTAGCTTGGATCACACACTCTCCAAATTTTATGGTTTATCCCTTGTGATCTGGTGGTGCAGAATATCCTAATCACATGACATGATGACAATCATGCCAGTATCTATCACGAAGCAGTTTAAACTTGATGAAAAGTTCAATACCTTTTTTTGGGTAAATTAAATATATGCAGTAATAATGCATAAGATATAATACATACGTATTTGCTATATTTTCATTCAGTCAATTGCATTTTTAGCTTCTCACACAGTCACACTCAACTCAGAACATGCATATTGCCTATCTTTATTCAGTCATCGCACTGGGTATCTCACACTCTAGCTTTCAAGTCACAACAGCCATTTGTAAATCAGTTTTGAAGACTTTAAAAGGGTCTAACCTGAATTAACAAATACCAAAAACTAATAAAAATTTGAATTTAAAGTTGAAATTAACTACTCGGTACTCCCTATAAAAACTAGGGCAGTGCTTATTACATACTGTGTACAAATACACACTGCCCAAATACACTAAAAACGTGACTTAAAGTTATGTTTTTAGTATATTTTTGCACTTTTATACACTTTGTGTGCAATAAATTTTTCCCTAAACACTATTCTACTACAATATAAAATTCAAACTTTATCAACACTTGGTAAATTGGGCTCACAAGCTAGAGACAATAAACTTGGATTTCTTATCAGAAACATGCTGGTCCTTTAACAAGCAATCCAACTGCTTTAGGAATCTTTCCATGGCTTGGACTGGCATGGAAATTGGCACCAGTATCCCATTCTCTCCTTTACAATTCTTACCAGGAATTTGAAAGCATGACACTCCGGGGATGGCCCCCACCTCACCCTTGACTGGCCCACCATAAACTGATTTACCCCACCCATAGTCCACCTCTCCAAATCTAGCACGTGTCACATTTGACACAACGTACGACCCCACCCCATAGAAGTGGGGCCGACCCTTAATCACCATAAGATCAGAAACTGATCGCATGTACTCCTCTGTTACGTTGTCCTTCGCCTTCTTCACCAATTCCACAGCATAACCCAATGGATTCTCACAAAGCTTCCCTGCAGTTGTGAGTGCCACAGAGAATGCAAAAACGTTGCCATAATAACCAGTGGGTAAAGGAGGGTCGAATTTAGCACGTGCGTTGACAATACACAACACACGAACCACTTCATGGGGTTTTGTATGGAGAGCTATGGTACGACAACGCCAGATGCATGCGGTGAGCAACTCGAAGGTGGAGCATTGTTTCAAGTGATGTGGCATGAATCTCCTGAGTGTGGACACCTCAGTGGGGCCAAAGAAAATGGTACAGTGGGCCATGTTGTCATCAACTGGGATTGAAACAATGGTGTCCGCAACTATTTCGTCGTACTCTCGGTGTGTGCATGTCACATGAGGTGGGTCCCTTGCTTGAAGGAGATGTCTCTGCCACACGGGTAAGATGGATGGAGCACTTGCACCACGTGCTATCTCTCCCACTGCCATCATGAATTGCACCACTCCTGGGGCATCACTCATCGTGTGGTTGAGGCGAAGGGCGAAGATGAAACCTTCACACTTGAGACGTGTCACCTGCCAATCATCACCGGGCAACATGATCATTGGTTTATGTAATTAATAAAGAAAGATGCTAGAGATATATTGTAATTGTACTATGTATCCTTTAAATGCATGTGCCACCAATTATAAAAAGGCAACTTTATCTTTCATTTGTCATGTTGTTTGACATCCATCAATCATATCTATTACTTGTAAAGGTTAGCATTTTCCATCTTCAAGAGAAGAAGGTACCAAACTCCCAATAATTTTCCCCAGACAGCCTCAATAAGTACCAAAAACTAGTGTTTGTGCAAATGTCTAATGACTCTCACCCTGCCAACTAGTTTTGGTTTGCGCCTTCTTACTGTGAACACTAGAGAGGTGGCTGGTGGTGCCATGCCGAGAAGAAAGGGGTTTAATGAGAGTATTAAAAATAATGAGGAAGTTTATGATGTTTTTTGGAGTAGAATTTATAATTTACCTAACCTGGATGAATAATTTCGCGTGTTTACGATCAAAACAACATACAATGCCAACCACGTTTGTTTGTTTGTTTGTTTTTTCTTTTTTTGGTTCAGCTTCTACTTTCTCACAAATTTACTACTATAATTTATCATTAACGAATCAGTTAAAGTATTATAATTGCTTTTTGGTGTGTGGAGGAACGTGACAAACGGCATTGTTTTACACGAGGACAGTGAATACAAAAGCAAAACTTTGTCTTGATGGTATGCAAAGTCAGACCTAGCAGCAAAAATAATAATAATAATTTTCATTATAAATAAAATAAAAATTGTTCATACCATAACGGACCCCTGTTAAAAGTCTCATTTTTGCTACTAAACATAATACTCTATATTTCTCTTTGCCTTGCACCAATATTTCACCTCTGCTTGAAACCAATGAAGCTTCATAATTCCAAGTTTCGTGTGATATGGCTTACATACATTCTTGCTATTCTTCTGTTTCCTATTAGCCTACTACACTTGCAAACGACCAATTTTTCTTCTTCTTTTCCTACAAGAGTTCAAATATTTGAAGGATGTGGAGCTCATTTTATCAAACAAAGTTTTTTTTTTTTCATAAGGTAGACATTTAGGATCAAATTTCTCCTATTGAATTTTATGGAGTTGGGTTCAAATTATACATGGTGTAACTTTAACTAATATTACACTAATTAATATTTTTTAGTCAGATCGAATTTTGACAAATCTATTTTTGGATTGCATTATTTTTGTATATTCTGCATGCTTACAAATTCAAGGTAATCAAAGATCAATAACTATATTATGATCAATCAACTGTTTAAATTCAAATTTTTGCAGTTTCAATTAATACATAAAATATGAGTTTATGAATCGAACGATAAATAAAATCTGATTGACATGAAAAATTAACATGCATGTTATGATCATATAAAACATGCAATTCAACGGTAATTTTTTCAAAATATAAATTCAATAATAATTTATTTATTAATGTAATATTGTTTAGAGTTAAACTAGATGTAATTTAAACTCATATATATATATATATATATATATATTATATATATGGTCTTAATAAAAATTAGGAATAGGTAAAAAATAGAAAGACTAAGTTCAAGTTCTTGTATAGTCATATTATTAGTTTCATTACAGGGCTGATTCTTAGGCTATGGCAATTAGGCATCACCTAAGGCCCCCTATGAGAGAATGGCCCCAAAATTTTAGTTCGGCTGTACAACAAACAATCTCTCTCTCTCTCACACAAAATTGGGAATTAGATTTTAGCCCTCTTCGCCTTACATAGAACTCCTTTATAAAGACAAAATAAATTTAATCTTTTTTATAATTCAACTGTTGAATCATGATATTTAATTCTCTACTTAAAATTAATCTTATTTTTGTTAGTATTAATTTATTGAATTACGTGCTAAAGACATTTTTGTATGTTAAGAACATTGTAGCTCAGTTAACAAAAAAGAGTTATATGTTTAAGTCTTTGTTTGGATATATTGACTGTATTGTGTAATTTTATTTTTTATTAAGGTCATTATTGATTTTAATAAACTAGGTTCTATTGTTCTACACTTTAATTTGAAGAGTCGTATTATCAATTTAAAAATAGATATTAGTAAAACTCAAATGCATAAAGTTAATTAGTAATAGTTCTTCTCAAACAGTAAGAAGAATAAATTTTAAATGTTTTTATATATATATATATATATATAATATTTTTATTTTTAAAAAACTCTACTAAAACTTTAAATTATATGTTGTTTTGATCCTAAACACGCAAAATTATTCATCAAGGTAAGGTAAATTATGACCCTACAATGATATTTATGACTACAATGAGCAGTATATGTACCTGAATAAGCAATAATGGGCAATTAAGGATCCCTCCAGAGCCAGGAACATCAAAGAGGAGCTCCTCCCAACATGGAAATGGGGGTTGAAGTGAATCACCAAACTGTTCAAGTGTAACATCAGCATCAGCCTCAATAAAGATGATGCCCTCACCAGTACATTCTACTACAAGTTTTCGGCCAGGTCCTTCCCTAAGCCTACCAGCAAATGGGTAGTAAAACACAAGTGTTTTTGCAAGTGCCTCTCTAATGACTCTCACAGGGTCTCTACCTTTCATTAAGGGATCATATTTATAAAATTGTATGAGTGGGATTTGAAATCGAAGACCCTCTTGATCATCAATATCAGAAAGTTGTTTGAATTCGTGGGGTGTGGGCTTAGCAGGAGCAACCAGTTCTGGTTTACACCTTCGTACTTTGAACACTAGAGAGGTTGGTGTTGGTGCCATGCCAACTAAGAAAGTTGGGGAGCTTAGACTTAGTGGTTGTACGGTGTGTATTGATTGATATTTCAAAGTAGAATTTATAGCCAGAGATGAAGAGAATTGCGATTTTCTTTCTCGTATATAGTGCTACCGATTACGTGCTCTGGAAATACCTATTACGTACTCTTTTGAAGAATAATGCATTGTCAACAATTTGATCAGACTTGTCAAACTATTTAGTAAAGACCAAACTAATCCAAATCCAATTTTCCACACCATTAACAACGGTCGTTTGCAATTAGCAATTTGTGACATGCAACTGGTCCAGTTCAACAATTTTGAAGGTCTTTTTTGCAAAAATTTTAAGTAGGACTTTTTTATATTTAAATATTAATCAAATATTATATATATTTTTTTAATTTTTTTTTTTTTTTTTTACTTTTAAGATGTAAAATTGGTATAATAATAGATAAGGTGAGAAATTGGAGTCTTTTGGCTAAAAATTGTAAAAAACGGAGTTTATTATTGTTATAGGTACTGTTTAAAGTTATTTAACAAAATGAGGAGAGAAATTGAATTTCGGCAATAGTATTGCCAAAATTGCAAGAAAAAGTAGAATGTGTCAGGGGAGAGAGGAAAATTGAATTTCGGTAATGAGATTACCGAATTCTTATCTTGCCCTTACTCGCGAGCCTGCCCGTGAAGTGCCCAAAATGCTGAAATGAAAAACCAATTGTGGCAATGGCATTGCCGAAAATGGGAGAAAAAAAAAAAAAAAAAAAGAATTGTGGCAATCAAGTTGCTGAAAATGGAGGGGGGAAAAAAATTACATCCACAACATTTTTCACAACAAATTACAGGTGGTTAGTTGTTATTGGTTCAAATTTGAACCTAACACTAAGATAACTTTTTTGCTCCAATAATAACAATAAGTAACAACTTGTCATTTATGATTTGTTATAAAAATATTGTGAAAATATTGTGAACGTATCATTTCTAAAAAAAATGTGGAGCCGAAATAGAAGGAAAAGAAAAAAAAAAAAAAAAAAAAGTGGCAATGTGGCAATGCCATTGCCAAAATAGAGGGAATTTTTTTTCTCCCTCTATTTCAGCAATGGCATTGCCACATTGCCACTTTTTTTTTTTTTTTCTTTTCCTTCTATTTTGGTTCTACGATTTTTTTTGAAATGATACATTCACAACATTTTCACAATATTTTTACAACAAATCATAGATAGCAAATTGTTACTTATTGTTATTATTGGAGCAAAAAAGTTATCTTAGTGTTAGGTTCAAATTTGAACCAATAACAACTAACCACCTGTAATTTATTGTGAAAAATATTATGGACATAGCATCTTTTTTTTTTCCCTCCATTTTCGGCAACTTGGTTGCCACAATTCTTTTTTTTTTTCCCTCCATTTTCGGCAATGCCATTGCCACAATTGGTTTTCCATTTCAGTATTTTGGGCACTTCACGGCCAGGCAGGGCAGGACAAGAATTTCAATAATGTCATTACCGAAATTCAATTTTCTCTCTCCCCTGACACATTCTACTTTTTCTTGCAATTTTGGCAATACAGTTGTTGAAATTTAGTCTCTCTCTTCATTTTGTCAAATAATTTTGAACAGTACCTATCAAAATAATAAACTCTATTTTTTGCAATTTTTAGCCAAAAGAGTTTGAGAAATTGGGTTCAATTAAAAAAAAAAAAAAAAAGATAAAACGGGTTGTTTTATAAGGTGTAACTGTGGGCTGTACTGTACAGTTGCACACTGTGCAACCTGTGCACTTCAGCCTGCACTCCTATCATCCTATGACTAAATCTACTGCATTTTAAGATATAATAAAGCATTTTTAATACATTTTACTGTCTAATAAAAGTACATAATTTTTTTAAAATTAACACATGTAAATAAATATATTATATATATATATATTTTTTTTACAAGTCGAGCTGGTCTGCATGCAAGTCAAAGTTTGTAGGCAAGTCAAAGTTTGTTTGCTCCATTATCCATCTCTAATCCAAATTCCAATGTCCTGTGCAATTTAAGATAAAGCATTTTTAATACATTTTATTAGTCAATAAAAGTACATAAATTTTTTTAAATTAACACATGTAAATAAATATATTATATATATAATTTTTCTTTTACAAGTGGAGACCTTCTGTTATTTAAAAGCCTTAAGCAATTGAGCTTCCCAATTGAGCTGGTCTGCATGCAAGTCAAAGTTTGTAGGCAAGTCAAAGTTTGTTTGCTCCATTATCCATCTCTAATCCAAATTCCAATGTCCTCTCTTTTTCACTTTGTGACTTTCCCAAGTTCAGATTTTGACTATTGACCCTTCCTTAACATATCTTCATTTTCTCTTTCGTTTTCCAGAAAATAAAAGTCTCTCATTTTCTCCAATTACAATGGGATTTTCAATTTTGAAGTGAGGGTTAAACGTAAATCTGACCATTTCCATTACCGAGTTTTTTGAGAATCCATTACTGAGTTTAATTGTGTTATGAGAGATTGTGTACAATTTGAAACAATGATGGAAATAACTACCACGCATTACAAATATAAGTGTTTGTGAAGTGTGAGGGACAATGATCAAAGTTTAAATCTCTAAGAATGAGCTTTACACATACATAGCTTAAGTTAGAGTAGTATTTATTTAAGATAAAATTTAAAAAATGATGGAAATTAATGTAGTTTTAGTGCATCTCATGAGAGATTGGTTCAATTTTCCCATACAACAATATTAAGGCTGCGCTTATTTTGGCTTCAAACCATTTCAATAATGGGTTTGGCCCATTGAAGTGAAAATTTTCACTTCAAACCATTTTCGGACTCAAACGCACACAGAGAGAGAGAGAGAGAGAGAGAGAGAGAGAGAGAGAGAGAGAGAGAGAGAGAGAGAGAGAGAGAGAGAGAGAGAGAGAGAGAGAGAGAGAGAGAGAGAGAGTTAAGGAGATCGCGCCCTAACCCCAGACGTGCTGGCAAGATCGCACCCAGCACCAGCGCCGCCTTCTCGATCTCGCTGTCGTCGCGATCACACGATCGCGATCTCGCCTCTCTCTCTTCGCAATCGCGATCTTGCATCTCTCTCTTTGCAATCTCGCCTCTCTCTCTTCCCAATCACGCCGCTTTGCGATCTCGCGATCGCGATCACGCCGCCTTCGTGATCGTGATCTCGCCTCTCTCTCTCTCTTCCTTCTTCTCTCCCGAATTTTATGATTTTTTTTTCAGGTTTTGTTTCTTTTGTGTTTCCCTGCTGAGAAATGATGTTATATATTTGTTTGGAAGCTGAGAAAATGTGAGCATCAAGTAAAAAATGTATTTTTTATAATATTTTCAAGATTACAACCAAACACCTGAAAATATTTTCCAATGTATTTTTTAAAATACAACCAAACACCTAAAAATATTTTCCTTTCCCGAAAATATTTTCACCTGAAATTATTTTACACCCGGAAAATATTTTACACCCAACCAAACACAGCCTAAATTAGAATCTTTGAGTTTTAGTTGTGTAAACATTTGAAAACCTATGATTATGTTTGGTAACAGTTTTTATTTTCTGTTTTCAAAAATTTGTTTTTGAGAATATAAAGAAAAAAAAATTTTCTTGTATTTTTGAAATAAAAAACATGTTTGATTAGTTGAAATTAAAAAAATATAGTTTTTTGGAAAAAAAATAGAAAATACTAAAATATGTTATTACTAGAATTTGAACTCTAATGCTAATTCATTAAATAAGACAAATTCATTAAATTAAATGTATGTTTTAATTGAGTTTTGAAAATTAGAAACTAAAAATAGTCTTTTGCATGTTTTTAGTTTCCTTTATAAATTGAGTTTTGATAACAATTTTTGTTTTTTTGTCCATTTTTGAGTTACCAAATAAGTTTTTTATTCTCGAAATAAAAATTTTTTTTGAAAATAGAAAATAAGGGAAAAAATAGTTACCAAACATATCCTATATTTTTCTTATACATAAAGATTCTAATGTATATTTTTAAATTTGGTGTTTAAAATTACAAACAACGTAAATATACGTTAGTTTAAATTAATTAAAATAATATTTCTGTAAGTGCACAATTGCACCTGACCCCAAGAACAGTTACAGGCTCAGGCCCAATGAGCCTTAAACAATATGAATTTGTAGAGTGTGGGCTTAAAACCTAGATTAGAAGTATTGAGGGTTTGATGACAAGTTAAGAGCTGCCAATATTCATAGACAACAAACGAATGTTACAAATAATCCTCCTCGGACGTAGGCCGAGAACTCTCTTTCTCTTATGTCCCTTTATTTTCTTTTTCACCAAAAAATAGAAGTGCCTTTTCCTGTTCTAAGTCCCTCCTTAAATACTTCTATTTCTGATCCTTTGTCCACGCGTCGTTCTCACCCCCTTCTCACTAGATATTTCTCTCCTTGGTGCCTCTGAATAGTGTCCAGAAGTCTCCGTTCCACTGTTCAGGGGTCACTTCCTCATTAATGCGGCCAGGGAAGTAGGTGCAGAGTCTTTAATGTGGAGGTGGCAGCCTTTATCTAGGACATTCAAGGGTTCCCCCCTTTTAACCATTGGTCTTCTTTGGGTCGTCCCTTAACCTTTATAATGAAGTCCCGAGTTCTCCTATATCCACCCGAGGATAAAATCACCCTCGGATGGCTCCTCGGATCCTCGGCGTATGGGCCGACCCATGGTACTAATAAATTTTGAACCCAAGAGCAGGTCGGCCTTCCCTAGCGTGGCCAAAAGGCCCACATACCCACCAGGGTCATTTTACTCCCCACAATAGCCCCTCAAAACTCTAATTTTCAACATCCGAGGAGAAAAATAGGGTTTTGATCTGACGAGAACTTACTCCGCACACTTTGTGAATGATTGTACGTGTAGGAACCGTTTCGCGTTCCAGAAGATGCCACTTGGCGGTTTTATGTTCAAAAACACGCGCATTTATTACTGTAAGTTACACTTTGTCCCCCACGCTCAACAGTGAGATGGGCATCCAACGGTCCTCGTTATTTCACGAAAATTTGGGCGGGATAAGTCTAATTTCGAGGCCGCTTTCCGCACATCGTGACGCTTCGGGAACCTGCGCCTTCATTTATTTCACCAGGGACTAATCCCATCAAAACATCAGTAATCATACTTTACCTTCAGAAACCCGTGGAGATTTGCTCAACTTGAGATTTGTAAGTTTCTTGCTCCTTCTTTTCTTAACCTTTTCTCCTCGGATTTTGTCCTCAGCTGTCCTTATAGACCCTCTCCCCTTTAGAGTTTTAGCCTTTCGTTCCTTTCTGATGGGAAAGTTTAAGTGTCTAGTTGATACCGCCGCTGGGATGGAGGGCTTTAGGGCCAAATATCGCATTCCCAGCGACGTAGGTCTAGAATATTGTCCAGCGGAAGCCGTGGCCGGTTCTAGGAAGGCTGAAGAGGTTATCATCCCAATGGTAGCCTTTGTAGAAGGTGGGATGGCCCTCCCAATGAAGCCTATAACCAGGGAGTACCTCCGCAACCACCGGTTATGCCCCGATCAGTGCGCCCCTAACGTTTTTAGAGTTTTGGGTAGCATTGATGCTCTAAACGAGCAAATGGGTCTAAACCTCACCTGGCACGATGTCGTCTTTATGTACGGATGCCATAAACTCGCCAAAGTAGGTTACTACATTAAGTCCCGTTCTAGTGTCGTTAGGTTAATCTCCTGTCTGCCCAAATCCAACAAAAGCATGAAGGATGACCACCTGATCGTCTCTGGGAACTGGCACGATGGCCTCGTTTGAGTCACTGTAACGTCGCAGACCTAAACCGAGTACTGCACTCCGAGGTGTTCGTTAGCGAAGACCTACAGCCCAGGGCTGCCCACTTGATCCTGGGGTACGAGCCCATCTCCTCGGACTTCCAGGAGATCGAGAACGCCATAATCGCAGGTGACCGGCGACGTAGAAGGATCAACGTAGCCAGGCCTCATTTTTTGGACGACCACGACCTTCCCGATGACGACCGCATTATACTATACACTCGACCAATTGCTGCAGTTCCCCTCGCTGTGCATTCTCAGGCAACTGTTGTTCCAGAAGAGTAGGTGTCTTCTTCACACACACTAGACGAGGAGATAGATCAGTTCCAACTAGAAGACATCGAAAGACCTCGAGAGAACCAGTTCGTCGTACTTTCTGACGAGGAAGAAGAAGCCACCGAGGCCTCTGGAATTGCAGGGTTAGTTGTCGCCCAGCCGGAAGACGAATCTGAGGAAGATATGGATAGGATGCAGGGTCTCCTAACCAAGAGAGCTGCGAAGGTCGCTGAGAAAAAGACGGGGGCGTCCCAAGCTCTTCCAGCTTTGCCACCTCCCCCTCCTCTAGCTGAGCCAAAACTTCCAGCCGAGGATCCCAAAAAGAAGAGAAAGGGGGAGGCCGACGGGACAAGCAGCAAGGAGCCAAAGAAACCCCGACAAGAACCGCCACCCGTTTAGCAGCAGAAGCTGGATAAAGGCAAAGGCAGGGCCCGCTCAGTTGAAAGCGGGGAGATTAGAGAAGTGGCCGAAGTGCGCCGAACACCGGCCACCTGGTCCCCTGACTTAAGGCTGGACGGCACACCTATCTCCTGCCAGTCTAGTATTAGGGCGGTCCAGCAAGGTCATGCCCATCATTTGGCAGAAGTGTTGGAGCGCCCTCTTCTGCTGCCCAAGGACATGGAAACCTTGGAAAAGATGAGCCAGCCTCAATTATTCCTATCTTTAAAAAGGGATCTAGCGCTGGTAAGCTTAACCATTTTAGGAAGATTCCACTTTTAACAATATCAGACTATTCATAAGTGTCTTGCTATATCTAACTTCCTCACACTTTACTGCAGGCCATTCAGGAAGTCTTCGTGGCCGAGAAATTTATAGAAGACACTCGGAAGAAGGCCAGAACTGAGCTTGAAATCCAGTTGGAGATTGAGAAGTCCTTAGGCACGGCCCTTGCTAAAAATGAGAAGCTTATCTCGGAGGTGGCTGAGATAAAGAGAGAGAGAGATGGGGCCGAGGCGAACCTCAAGACCATGAAGACCCAGATAGAAGGGCAGCGCAAGCTCCTTCATGAAAAAGATGATGAGCTCTCCCGAGCCCAAAGGGAACGCTCGGATTTGGAAAAGGAACTTGCGCTGATGAAGGAAGAAGCCAGCGCATTCCAACGCTCTTTAAAAGCTGCCAAGCAGGCGAGTTACGAGGAAGGGGTAGCAACCACTGAGGAGCAGCTGACAGAGGCTTTCGCGGCCTTGTGCCGGAAGTACTGTCAGAAAGTTTGGGGGGAAGCTCTAAACGTAGCAGGAGTTCCTCTATCCTCGGATCTGAAGAAGTCCGAGAATGTTTGGCTTCCCCTGGAGATACAGGAGATTGAAGAGGCTCCTGCTGCTACTCCTACCCCTCAGATAACTCTTCCTGTTCTTCCTCCCATGGTCCCAAAGCTAATTCCAGATCCTACAAAACCTTCGGGTTCTAATAAAGAAAAGGAAGGAGGCGGGGATACCGAGAAGGGCCTGAGCCAAGCCATAGAATCCAATGTCCCTCCAACGAAGGCAGCAGACAAGGGAAAACAAGTTCTGTCTCCTTTTGAGTTGGAGCTGAAAGAGACCGAGGCAACTAGCACTTCTCAGCAAGATCCTCCTCCAAAAGCTTAGGACCTAGCTTAGGACTTCTCTTTCTCTTTATTCAGCCTTAATATGTAATGTATATCTAAATGATTAATGAAGAACAATTTTGTTTGATTTTCACTCGTGTTGTATTTGTTTTTACTTTATTCTTTTTGTACTTGTCGCAAAAGTTTCCCATTAGTACATAGCTAAAAAAGGTCAGAGTAAACAAATCTAACTCCAAGGATTGCACAATCATAACCTCCACGCAATCATGCGCATGTTTTAGTATTAAAAACTTAACAGCAGATGACATGGTTGAGATATTTTGAACAATGCCTTGGTTTATTTTAAAAAAAAACTCATATAACGATTACACCCTTATAATGTGTGGTTTTGTTTTCAGTAGGATGTAAGATCCGAGGACCATTCCTTGCATAAATTTGCTTAACACTTAAAGATATAGAACTTTAAGATTTGATCTAACAAACAGTAAGACACTAATTTCCAGACGCAATAAGGAATTAACTTTAATCAAGTTTGCGGTTCGAGGACAAGACTTAACCAAGTTTCTGTTTGATTCTTAAGAATTGTAACTTCAAATGTTAATTTTCCCAAAGTAGGAGGTTCGAGGACCCGGCATAACTAAGGTTCTGTTTAACAAATGACAAGATATCAATTTCCACAAGGTTTTTGGTCCGAGGACTGCACTTAACCAAGTTTCTGTTTGATTCTTAAGAATTGTAATTTCAAATGTTAATTTTCCCAAAGTAGGAGGTCCGAGGACCCGGCATAACTAAGGTTCTATTTAACAAATGACAAGATATCAATTTCCACAAGGTTTGTGGTCTGAGGACTACACTTAACCAAGTTTCTGTTTGATTCTTAAGAATTGTAACTTCAAATGTTAATTTTTCCAAAGTAGGAGGTCCGAGGACCTGGCATAACTAAGGTTCTGTTTAACAAATGATAAGATATCAATTTCCACAAGGTTTGTGGTCCGAGGACTGCACTTAACCAAGTTTCTGTTTGATTCTTAAGAATTGTAATTTCAAATGTTAATTTTCCCAAAGTAGGAGGTCCGAGGACCCGGCATAACTAAGGTTCTGTTTAACAAATGACAAGATATCAATTTCCACAAGATTTGTGGTCCGAGGACTGCACTTAACCAAGTTTCTGTTTGATTCTTAAGAATTGTAACTTCAAATGTTAATTTTCCCAAAGTAGAAGGTCCGAGGACCCGGCATAACTAAGGTTCTGTTTAACAAATGACAAGATATCAATTTCCACAAGGTTTGTAGTCCGAGGACTGCACTTAACCAAATTTCTGTTTGATTCTTAAGAATTGTAACTTCAAATGTTAATTTTCCCAAAGTAGGAGGTCCGAGGACCCGGCATAACTAAGGTTCTGTTTAACAAATGACAAGATATCAATTTCCACAAGGTTTGTGGTCCGAGGACTGCACTTAACCAATTTTCTGTTTGATTCTTAAGAATTGTAACTTCAAATGTTAATTTTCCCAAAGTAGGAGGTCCGAGGACCCGGCATAACTAAGGTTCTGTTTAACAAATGACAAGATATCAATTTCCACAAGGTTTGTGGTCCGAGGACTGCACTTAACCAATTTTCTGTTTGATTCTTAAGAATTATAACTTCAAACTCCTGCAGTATTTACAACTTTGAACAGATTACAAACAAAAACACGTTTTATTAATAATAATACCTTCGCAGGTTATTTACATTCCATGGGCGGGGTACAATTCTTTCATCTAGATCAGCTAGCCGATACGACCCTATGCCTGCTACTGAAACAATTCGATAGGGGTCTTCCCAGTTTGGTCCTAGATTACCCCAAGCTGGGTTCCTAGAAGTGCCCACAACCTTTCTTAGTACAAGATCCCCAGGTGCTAGTGGCCTTAGCTTCACGTGGGCATCATATCCCCGTTTAAGTTTTTGTTGATAATAAGCCATCTGGACCATAGCCGCCTCATGTCGTTCTTCAAGTAAGTCAAGATCTTTCTCCAGAAGTCCATTGTTGCTCTCGGGGTTAAAAGAACTTGTCTTCAGGGTGGGAAAGCCAGATTTCAGGGGTATCACCGCCTCGGCTCCATAAGTCATAGAGAATGGTGTTTCTCTAGTGGATCTGCGCGGCGTGGTCCGATACGTCCACAGGACATGGGGGAGTTCTTCTACCCATCTGCCCTTCGCGTCGTCTAACCTTTTCTTCAGCCCGCTGACTATGACCTTGTTAACGGCCTCGGCTTGCCCATTTCCTTGAGGATAAGCTGGGGTGGTATATCTGTTTATGATGCCCATATCTCCGCAATACTTCCTAAAATCCTTGCTGTCAAATTGAACACCATTGTCTGATATAAGAGTATGTGGTATTCCGAATTTCGTAACGATGTTCTTCCACACAAACTTCTTGGAATCAACGTCTCTAATGTTTGTCAAGGGCTCAGCCTCGACCCATTTAGTAAAGTAATCCGTTCCCACAAGCAACCATCTTTTGTTACCTGTTGCCCTCAGAATTGGCCCAACTATGTTTAGTCCCCACTGTGCGAAGGGCCAAGGACTTGAAAGGGGGTTAAGAACTCCTCCAGGTTGATGAATATTAGGGGCGAACCTCTGACACTGATCACATTTCCTGGCATAGTCTTGAGCCTCCCTTTGCATATTGGGCCACCAATAACCCTGAGTCAGAGCTCTGTGGGCTAAGGATCTTCCCCCAGTGTGGCTGCCACAAATCCCTTCATGCAGTTCTTCTAGAAGCCCTTCCGTTGAGTCAGGGTGTACACACAACAAGTACGGTCCTAAAAATGATCGTTTATACAGTTTTTGATCCTCGGACAACCAGAAGCGGGGCACCTTTCGACGTATCTTATCAGCTTCAGATTTGTCCTCGGGAAGGATGTCATTCTTAAGAAAAGACACGACCGAGTCTATCCAACTAGGACCAGGCCTTATCAGATGAATGTGAGGCGCGTTGACAACGATAAGAGAGGGTTCTAGCAAATCCTCAACGAGGATAACCCTAGGTAAACCTTGAGCCGAAGACGTTGCCAGCGTGGCTAAGGAGTCTACATGGGTGCTTCCGCTCCGAGAGATATGAGTTAAGACGAAGGAGTCAAATTCAGTTTGCTGGCGCTTGATCTGGGCCAAATATTCCTGCATCCTTGGATCTCTAGCCTCCATGGTCCCCGTGACCTCGCCGACCACCAGTTGAGAGTCCGAGAAGACATGGATTTCCTTTCCACCCAATCTATGCACCATTTTCATGCCTACTAAGATCGCTTCATATTCGGCCTCATTATTAGTGGCCGAGAATGCCAATCTCAGAGACTTTTCGAAAACAATTCCCTCGGGGGACGTCAGGACAAACCCAACACCTGACCCTCTCTGATTGGCTGCCCCATCCACATACACTTTCCAAATCGGAGATACCGTAGCTGTGATCACACCAACAGATTTTTCACCCATGCGGGCTTATTTTAGAGTTTCTTCCAGCAATGGTTCGGAAAATTCCGCCACCGGGTCAGCGAGGACCTGGCCCTTCACCGAGGTGCGAGGCTTGTATTTAACATCAAAAGCCCCCAGGATGGTCCCCCACTTTGCTACCCTGCCTGAGTAGTCGACACTACGTAGCACTGCCTTGAGGGGCAATTGGGTCAGGACAACCACGATGTGGGACTGGAAATAATGAGGAAGCTTTCGCGTGGCATGAACTACGGCCAGAAGTGCTTTCTCCAAGGGTAGATATCGAACCTCGGCATCGTTTAAAGATTTGCTAACGTAGTATACCGGTCTTTGCACCCCGTTATCATCCCTTATAAGGACCAGGCTGACCGCGTGGACGGCCACCGCCAGATAAGCAAACAAAATCTCATGTGCCTCCGGACGAGACAGAATGGGTAGCCGAGAAAGATATTGCTTGAGCTGTTGAAAAGCTAACTCGCAGTCCTCGGTCCATTGAAACCCTTTCCACTTGTTCAACAACTGGAAGAAAGGACGACATCGGTCAGCTGACCGAGATATAAACCTGTTCAAGGTGGCAATCATTCCGGTTAATTTTTGGATTTCTTTTGGGTTCCGAGGAGGCTACAAGTCCTGAATGGACTTGACCTGCGCTGGGTTTACCTCTATCCCTCTATGAGTGATCATATACCCCAAAAACTTTCCAGACCCCACGCCGAAAGAGCATTTTGAGGCGTTAAGGCGTAGCTTGTACTTCCTTAACACCTGAAAGGTGTCAGCCAGGTCTCTCACGTGTGAGGGTATTGTTTTGCTCTTCACCACCATATCATCCACGTATACTTCAACGGTATTCCCCAGTTGCTGTTCGAACATTCTAGTCATCATCCTTTGGTAGGTAGCCCCAGCATTCTTCAAACCAAATGGCATGACCTTATAATGATAATTCCCCGTCGGAGTAATGAAAGCCGTCTTCTCTTGATCCTCCAATGCCAAGGGAATCTGGTAATAACCCTGGAAGGTGTCCAAAAAACTCATCCAAGGATGTCCGACAGTGGCATCCACCAGTTGATCAATACGTGGCATTGGGAACGAATCTTTGGGACAGGCCTTGTTCAGATCAGTAAAATCCACACATACCCTCCATGTCCCATTCTTCTTTTTAACAACAACATTATGGGCCAACCATTCGGGGTAGAAAACTTCTTTGATAGCCCCAGCCCTCTTGAGTTTAAGAACCTCTTCCTTCACAGCCTCAGAATGTTCTCTGAAAGATCGCCGAGGTGGCTGCCTTCTCGGAACAATAGCTGGGTTGACATTTAAATGATGACAAATAAAGCCTGGATCCACGCCTGGAGCTTTATAAGGATCCCACGCAAAAACATCAACATTGTCCTTAAAAAATTCTAACAATTCCACCTTCTCTTGGTGTGGCAAAAGTATACCGACTTGAAAGAACCTCTCTGGGTCATCGGCTACTGAAAACTTCTCTAACTCCTCACAATGTGTCTCATCTCCTGTCACCAACCCTGATGCATCAGGAACTGTTAACTGCTATAATTCTTTGATGGTCAAAGCCGAAGACTCAGCCTCTGTCTGATGCAGCACCGCCGCCAATATGCATTGCCTGGCCACCGATTGGCTGCCGAGGATTTCCTCAACACATTCCCCCGAGGGGAATTTAACTTTAACATGCAAGGTAGAGGAGACAGCTCCCAGAGCGTGCAGCCAAGGTCTAGCAAGGATGGCCGTGTATGGAGAGTACGCATCAACAACGATGAAATCCACTTCCACCGTTTCTAATCCGGACTGAACGGGCAAACGGATCTGTCCCCTCGGCACAACAGCCCTCCCTTCAAAGCTTATGAGCGGCGAGTCATAAGGAGTAAGATCTTCCAGCTTCAATCTTAATCCTTTAAATAAGTTAAGGTACATGATATCTGCACCGCTGCCCTGATCTATCATCACCCTCCTCACATCATAGTTCCCTATCCTAAGGGTGACCATAAGAGCATCATCATGAGGTTGAATGGTACCAGCCTTATCCTCCTCGGAGAATCCCAAGACGGGTAAAGTGACCTTCAACCTCTTCGGCCTGCAGCCCGCCTCTTCGGCCTGAGAATGGGAAACCGCCATCACCCTAGTGGGACCTGAGCCGGTCCTACCAGGTGCAGCGAAAATAACATTAATTGTTCCCAATGTTGGCCGAGATGAATTGTTCCTTTGGTTGTTTGAGCCAACTTGACTGACCTGCCCAGTAGGCTGACACAAGTGCTGCTTCAACTTTCCTTCACTGACGAGCTGCTCCAAATGGTTCCACAGGGTCCGACAATTCTCGGTAGTGTGGTCTACATCCTGATGGTACTGACAAAAAAGGTTTTGATTTCTTTTCGCAGGGTCCCCTGCCATCTTGCTAGGCCATCTGAAGAAGGGCTCTTTACGAACTTTCTCCAATAATTGATGCACTGGTTCTCGGAACACAGTATTTACAGCCTGAGGTGTTGCCGAGCCAGATTGCCCGAAGTAATCCCTCCTCGGCTTGTTGTTGTGATATCTATCCGACCTGAAATCCCTTCTCTCCTACGGGATAACCTTCTCCTTTCCCTTCCCTTGCTGCTGGTCTTCCTCTACCCTTTTGTACTCATCAATACGATCCATAAGGTGGCGTACGCTGCGGACAGGCTTTTTTGTCAAAGACTTTCTTAGGTCGTGGTCAGTAGGAAGACCTACCTTAAAGGTATTAAGCGCCACCTCATCAAAATTACCATCTATTTCATTAAACATCTCCCAGTATCGGTCGGAGTATGCTTTCAGCGTCTCCCCTTCCTTCATGGTCATGGATAGCAACGAGTCCAATGGCCGAGGGACTCTGCTACACGTAATGAATCGCGAAGCGAATGCCTTAGTTAGCTCCCCGAACAAGCCTATAGACCCCGATTTGAGGCCGTTAAACCATCTCATAGCCACAGGTCCCAAGCTGGAGGGGAAAACTTTACACATCAAGGTCTCGTTGTGTGAATGCACCGCCATCCTCTGGTTAAAGTGACTTACGTGCTCCACTAGATCAGTCCGGCCATTATAGATGGTAAAGGTGGGCTGGGTAAACCTCTTGGGAAGCCTCCCTTTCTCAATCCTCCGTGAAAACGGAGATTTGGAGAGTTGGTGTAACGCCCTACTCATAGCGTCGTTGCCTAAGCCCCTAGAAGGAAGATTCTTGCGTCTGCGAGCTGGCTGGTCGACCTCCTCACCGGAGGACACTGAGCTGGCAGGTGAGCACGATCTCGAACTGTAGCCACCTCGCCTATCCTCTTCCGAGGAAGGATTAGATGAGGATGGTGAAGGCCTACGTCTGGCGCGGCGTAGCTTTCTCTTCAAACGGTTGATCTCCTTTTGCATGGCTTTAGAACCGTCCTCTTGGGGGGCGCTACCCCCACCATGAGTATGGCTGGCGCTTGGGTACTCTGTATGGACACTTCCCTCACGATCCCTTCGATGTTCAAGACGCTCAAAATGATCCTCCGGTTGTGATCCCTGTGACTCTGCATGGTGAGCACCTAAGCCTGCCATAGTATCCCTACCTCTTCTAGACTAGATTTCCCACAGACGGCGCCAATTGTAAGTGCACAATTGCACCTGGCCCCAAGAACAGTTACGGGCTCAGGCCCAATGAGCCTTAAACAATATGAATTTATAGAGTATGGGCTTAAAACCCAGGTTAGAAGTATTGAGGGTTTGATGACAAGCTAAGAGCTGCCAATATTCATAGACAACAAACGAATGTTACAAATAATCCTCCTCGGACGTAGGCCGAGAACTCTCTTTCTCTTATGTCCCTTTATTTTCTTTTTCACCAAAAAAAAGAAGTGTCTTTTCCTGTTCTAAGTCCCTCCTTAAATACATCATTTGTCCACGCGTCATTCTCACCCCCTTCTTACTAGATATTTCTCTCCTTGGTGCCTCTGAATAGTGTCTAGAAGTCTCCGTTCCACTGTTCAGGGGTCACTTCCTCATTAATGCGGCCAGGGAAGTAAGTGCAGAGTCTTTAGTGTGGAGGTGACAGCCTTTATCTTTGGTATTTCCCAAATATCGGTGTTTCTAGGACATTCAAGGGTTCCCCCCTTTTAACTATTGGTCTTCTCTGGGTCGTCCCTTAACCTTTATAATGAAGTCCCGAGTTCTCCTATATCCACCCGAGGATAAAATCACCCTCGGATGGCTCCTCGGATCCTCGGCGTATGGGCCGACCCGTGGTACTAATAAATTCTGAACCCAGGAGCAGGTCGGCCTTCCCTAGCATGGCCAAAAGGCCCACATACCCACCAGGGTCATTTTACTCCCCACAATTTCCTAACCTTTTATAAAAAAAATTAAAATTAATAAATCATCCTTACACAAAATAAATTTTTATTAAATTAAATCTTCTTTATTAAAAAAAAATTAATCATCCAATATAAATAATTTTATTGGACATTCTTGTGAATTGAATGTATTAAATTATAGTAATTGTAAGGACATTATAGGGATAAGAGGCCTAGGAGAATATGTTGGACCGTGGGCCTTATCCGAGGACACTTAGTGGTCTAAGGACATGTACACAATAAAAAAGACGTAAGAGATAGAATGCCACGGACAAATTATAGCTACGAGGGTTGTGGAAAATAGTATAAGGAGGAATGCCTCCTCGGCTAAGTAAAGCAAAGGTGAGAAGGATTGGTCCGCCCTCAAGGGCGACATTCCAAAGATTCCATTGATAAGAATAAACGTCATGGAAGCATGAAATGAAGGGAAGCTGATAAATATTTAAAAGAAAGCTACTATCACCGCATTGAATGCTCTGTAGATAATCCTATGGCTGCATTAATGTGGAAGTGATAACTGAACAGTAGTAAACAGCCTTATAGCTCCTTCCAAAGACTTTAGGAATGTGCTAATGGGATAGGTATCAAGACCAACAACTTGATCTGCACGTGGATGATAGAGATGAAAAAGAGAGGGATATATAATGAAGAAGGAAGCCCCTTACAAGGGGGTATATAATTCGTGAAAGAGGAAGAAAAACCATTGTAGTTGTTGGGAAATTTAGTCCCCAGTTGATAAAATTAACAAGTTTTAAATCCAAATTGTTAATTAGATTTATTATGCATAGAACTTGTTAAAACAAACAAACATCAATATCATGTCACAAATAAAGTGCAGCGAAAAAATAAATAAGATAAGATATGATAACCTGAGAAAATCAATGAAACCAACCAGTTTCACAGTAAAAAAAACTGGGGGGAAACCTTTCCTAAAAGCAATCCACTATAGTGAAAAGAAGTTTCAGATCTAGTACAAAACTTTTGTCCCTAGACTCTACAATCCCTGTAGATGAACTTACAGTAGAAACCTTCTACCACTTTAGAACCTCTGAACTCTTCAATATATAAACGCTACCCTTTGATTCACGAATCCCAGCATGTGACTAACCAATTGTGCAGATTCCAGTACGCAACTTCAATCACCAACTAAAGAAGAAGACATTGGTTGCAAAGTTCTTCACTTCATCAACAATGAGGATCAAGAAGCACTTGGTTACAAAACCCTAAGGCGTAAACACATAGTAGCTTATTTTTTAGAGAATAAGGCTTCGGTCACTTTTTGCATATGTTCTCCTTCTATTCTCATATGTGACGGCCTTTAAAATAAGCCTTATATATGTCTAGGGTTATGAGAAAAAAAAAACCCTACACAAATACAAAAGCCTGACCCAAAAATTAAATCTGAAAATTTTGATTTCCGTAACCTCGATAGATAGCATCTGTTGAGCCTCATTAAATCTCGATAAATAGCTATCTGTCGAGCAGCTGTCCAACAAGTGTCCAACAGCTATCCGCAGGTATCCAGCAATAGTAAACACATTTTCTTCACTTGTTTCTTGGTTCAATCTTCATAACTTTAATACTAGACTTGAACAAAATATTCTTTGAAGTATATAACACATCCTAGATTTACCCAAATACAACTAAAGTGTGTTTTGTCAAAGGATTAGCCAACTACATAAAATATGTCCTTAACAGTAGCATTGAGAGCTGGACTTGTAACCAAATTCAAAAGAGGTATATATATATATATATATATATATTCAGTCTCCTTAGATTGTGCCGAGGACGGTTCATTTCGTGCAAAACAGTTTCATTTTTGTTTTCTTTTCATCTGGGCTCACTGTAAGTACTGTCTGATTCATTAAAGTTTGGTTTTGTTTAGGCCACTCTCTACAAATTTATTGTATTGGGCCTTTTGGACCAGAATCCTTTTCCCTTTAGGATTGGGAACCAAATCTAGTCCTTACAGACACAATTTGAGACCGTTACCCAAAGGGAAAAAGATTTTGGTCCAACTTGGCCTAAAAAGCCCAATAAAATGAATTTTTAGAGAGTGAGCTAGAAAATTAGGCTTTAATGAATATTGGTAATGAGCCCAAATGATAAGTAAACAAGAAAAAAATGGTTATGCTCAAAGTAAATCATCCTTGACACAATCCGAGAAGACTGAATCTTCTATATATCTTCTTATTGAAGTTGATTATAAGTCTAGTTCTTGCTTCTATAGTGTTTTCTTTCAGTTTTCCCCCCTCTCCTCTGGAGGATCTCTTACATTATATATCTCCCCTTTGATGATTTTAGCCCTCTATTTGTTGATTATCCAAGCCACTACTTAAGTGTTTGTCCCATCATACGCCTTCTCTCACCCCTTGTGAGCTGCGGCAGCTAAGGCAACATTGTTCAGGGGTTTTCTTTACATAAATGCAGCCAAGAGGTTTGATGGGATGCATTAAATGTGGTGGCAGCCAC
Source organism: Castanea mollissima (assembly GCA_014183005.1). Taxonomy (NCBI): domain Eukaryota; kingdom Viridiplantae; phylum Streptophyta; class Magnoliopsida; order Fagales; family Fagaceae; genus Castanea; species Castanea mollissima. The sequence goes on along the minus strand of JACAVU010000010.1, from coordinate 4,559,497 downwards.
CAACCCTTCAGTAATGTTAGTGCTAGCCCTTTTCCTAAAGTTCTTTCTCTATAGTACGACCTCCTCTGATAACGTGTTATTGACGTGACCTTACAGTCTGAGAGCGTGGCCTCTTCGGCAGGATAATGGCCTCTCTCAGCCATGAGTATGACATGTGGCGCAATTAATTTACTGGAATTCCTGTACCCCACAGTAATAATATAAACTAAAAATAGAGACGACCATGTTTCAGGTTTGATAAGAGAAACGACATTTAGATCATTGTTTCACTAAATATGTATTAGACTAAGGGTCTGTTTGGATTGAGGGGAGAGCGGAGGAGAGTAGAGTAGAGTTAGCTGAAAATAAGCTAATTTTAAGCAAATTCTACTCTATTTCCCCTCCTTCCCACTCAACCCAAACGGACCATGAATAAGGTCTTTTGGTTAGGTATCATATACCTAAACTCCCAACCACTACAAGTGACACATTTTATATAAGAGTGCCACCTGCTGGTCCTAATGTAACATTTCATGGATTAGTCTCTGTTGCCATTTATCTTGGATATATATTTTATATTATAAATTATTGGTTTAACAATAAATTTAGTCCTCATCCTTTGTTACATGTTTCAAAATGATCTTCATTATTTTAAATGTTTCATTTTAGTATCTATATTTTTAAACATATGTCATTTTATCACACTGATTTGGCAGGATTAACAGATTTCTTGTACCTTCTATCCACAAATTATGCTTGCCAATTGTGGACATCACTATCTTACATGGACACCTAATTTATTTTGGCAAAGACCAAAAGACGAGTTATATTGTATCTTTTGCCAACAATATGGAATTTCAAATTTTCAAGCAATAAAATTGATCATTACATTTTTCACAACAATGATATGTTTTATTGTGATTGGTACATAATAATAGTAGTGTTAATGATAAATTCAAATAAAGACCAACCAATTTTTCACAAAAAACCATATAAGTAGTTGGGGAAAAAAATTATGAAAAATGTGATGTTCCTAATATTTCTTAATTTACTTGTTTGTATGTTGAAATTGATGCTTAAGAAATAGAGACTTCATTAAAATCATCAAATTAAAAAAGAACACATTGTCTACGCCCTTTAGTAGGGGAACTAGGCTTTAAATTCCTACTCCTATATCATTGTATTATAAAAAAAGATGTACAATATTATGCATTTATAATTCAGAAAAAGTACTTCTAAATGGAGTGAGTTACTTCAAAGAAACAAACAAATTTCCGGATGGGCTAAGGAGAAGTTGGCATCACCAGCAAGAAGACTTTTTCTTCCACCTCTTGAACCTCTTGTTTATTTTTACCGTCTTTTGACTTTTCAAATATGCACCATATATATATATATATATATATATATATATATATGTATGTAGAGTATACACTGAATCATATGCTTTAATTTCCACGTGCAAAAGATGGAAGATCAAAAATCAAGTATGTTTTTCACATGGAAAACGAGGGACAAACAAACTTAAGAAAAGTCGCACATTTTTTTTTCTTCCACAAGGAAACTATCAAACTCTGGCAGGAGTTAGTGTTGCCGCTGTAGACTCTTACAAATATGCCGTCTTTAAACTTATGGGGGCGTCACAGACTCAAAGCCCATAGGTTAAATATCAAGGGCAGGAAATCATAGCGGTTGAAATTACATTATTCCCCCTAATGCAAAATCCATTGTTCCCAAATTCCATTTCATTATTTTTTATTGTGCGCAGGTGTTACTCTTTTTGCAGGAACATGCATGCATGCTCATTTCATTCTTTTTTATAGTGTTCGAAGATTTATTATAATAATATGAATCATGCAACAATGTATTTTATTCAATATTCCAATTTTTTATGGACTTATTGTAATATATATATATATGGGCAAATGGTCGTTTATTTATATATAAAAAAAGGACATAGAGAATGTGATATTTGTTATGAAAACGCTTATTTATTAATTGCACTTGAATTTGTTGATGATAATGAATAGAAAGAGCAGAGTTCTTTATAAACTTATATACTTCCATAAAGAATTACTAAAAATGATAAAAGTTAAAGTGATGATGAATGCCACTTTATTATCTGAGTTAGCCATATATTTCTTAAGCTTATCCACATCATCTGAGAGATTTTTCTTTGTTTGATTTTTTTAGTTCATTTTTAAATGGACCACCCTCAGCCCAATGAAAAAGTTTCTAACCGAGTACTGGTTTGGTACAATTAAGTTTGTCTTGACTCTTGAGAGTTGAGATAAAAATGGTGGAGAGAAATTGTCCAGTGATTAATTGAGGAATCTAAGGGTATAATTTTTAGTATTCAAAATTAGGCAACTAGGAGAGAAATTATTATTTACATTGGGAGGACTGCTAATATAGTCTTCTCTAACGAATGAAATAATGTCATCCATGCAAATATATGTGTGAGCTTCTTAATTGATTGCATAAGTCCTTTTGGAAGCCTTATTAGTGATGATAATACTACATTGTCACACTTTGATTTTTAATGTGTGCGGGAGAAACTATGAATTAGTGGCATGGCAAACACTTTAAATGGGTAATTGAAAATTTCCAAGTTAAGTCTCTTTCATAAATTTCATATGGATTCATGAGATTGAATTTAAATAATATATATATATATATATATATATATATATATATATATATCAATATATACACCCACACTATCTCGATTTGTATTTCACTTTGAAATATTATATTGTTATCACCTTATTTGTCCAAAATAACTTTAGTGCTAAATTTGCAATAAAAGAAAAAAATCACAATTTTTATTTATTTATTTATCCATTTATAAAAATAGTAGTTATTTTAAATATAAAAAAAACTCTCCATTTAAACTGGAAAACACAATCACGTTTATTTTTTTTATAGATTTTTAGAGAGGAGCCCAACCCACACAGTAATGCATGCTTTCGTTCACTGATCACATTGACTCTCTCTCTCTCTCTGTCTCTCTCTCTCTCTCTCACAACAAGTAATGATAAATTGGATTTACATTTTACAGGCTAGAGACAATAAACTTGGAATTGCCAATCTCTGGTTGGCCCTTCAATAACCCATCCAACTCCTTTACAAATATTTCCATAGCTGGAGCTGGCAAGCAAATTGGGACAACAATCCCATCTTCTCCCATATTGTTCTTGAATGGAATTAAAAAGCTAGCCACTCCAGGAATAGCCCCAACCCCACCTTTGGCTGCCCCACCATAAACCGGTTTGCCCCACCCAAAATCCACATCTTTAAACCCGGCACGTGTCAAATCTGACACAAGGTAGGCCCTCACCACAGTGAAGTGAGGCCTACCCCTAGTCACCAACATATCAGCCACTGATCGCATGTACTCTTCATTGACCTCGTTCTTCGCTTTCTTTACCAATTCCAAAGCATAACTCAGTGGATTTTTACATAGTTTTTCAGTAGTTGTAACTGCCACTGGAAATGCAAAACCATTGCCATAATAACCGGTTGGTAAAGGAGGGTTAAATTTTGAACGTGCGTCAACTATGCAAATAATGCGGACCTCCTCGTTCGGGTCGGGTTTGATAGCTATGGTGCGACAACGCCAGAGACAGGCTGTGAGTAACTCGAATGTAGAGCATTTGCCTAGGTGGTGTGGCACAAATTTACGGAGTGTAGAAACTTCGGAGGGTCCAAAGAAGAAGGACTTGTGCAACATGTCGTCAAGTGGAATAAGTGTACCCTTTGTGTCAGCAACTTCGTCATACTCACGGTGTGCGAATTTTACACTAGGTGGGTCACGTGCATCAAGGAGGCGTCTTTGCCATACTGGTAAAATGGATGGGGAGCTTGCACCACAAGCTATCTCACCCACAGCTGCCATGAATTGGACTAATCCGGCTGCGTCGCACATCGTGTGGTTGAGACGTAGGGCAAAAATGAAACCACCGCACTTGAGGCGTGTCACCTGTGAATTCAAATCAGCACAATAGCATTATTGAAAAAGACATGTAATATGAGACCACGCACCTGAGGCGCGTCACTAATCAGTTCAAATCTGTACAATATCATTATTGAAAAAGGCCTGTAGCGGACATAATTCATTTTACATGCTAATGATGTGTCTTTGGATGAATTGTCCATTCCACTTTTTTGAAGTGCTCTGCTCACCGGCATGGATCACGAATGATTTTTATTGACTTTGTGGAAAAATATTAAGTTAGTTTTGGACTTTTGGGATCACTAGACCAAGACTGAGAATTATGAAAAGGAATATATATTAAAATGTAAAATAAATGAACAAAACAAAAACATAAATTACGAACATATACAGATCAGATAAATTTTAACGTTTGGCTTATCCATCGTTATCTTGCATGTTGAGTATTAAAATTAATTAATATAGATTTTTTTTTTCACAGACATAATAAATATTATTTAATATGAATATTATTTTAAGTTTGTAATATATTGCAACAGGTGTGTGCAAAAGTCTGACAATGGTACGTATGTATGAATATAATACTGATTATCTTATTCGGGTATATGTATACAAATAATTATACTACCATACATTTTTACAAACGTTTTAACCTAACTATTTTATGTAGTAGACTTTGAATGATGGACAAAAAATAGTAAGTCTATATGATAGTGACAAACAATCAATCATAGTTATCTATATAAAACAATGGTGACAAAGTGTGTGTGATATTAGAATTATTAAATTGTATATTTCATTAAATGAGATCCAAATGTTATGGAAAAAATATGCATACACCAAATATTCAAACGCAAGATGCCTTCTTATGAAAGAGACATATACCTGTCAGCTTGATAATATAATAATACCTTGATAAATATAAACAAAAAAAAAATGTGTGCACACCAAAATATTCTATGACAAAGACCTAAACCCATAAGCCAGTCACAGACCTAAGCCCAACTATTAATCACTTTGGCAGTGCATCCACAAAACTCACAATTGGCTGTTTATGTTAATCCAAATTTCGAGTTGGATAAGTTTTATTTTTTTTGGGGCTGAGTAGGATTTAGATGAAAATTGTCTTCTAAAGACAACCTCAGACCATATGTTAGGTTGTGATAACAAGTTATAAAATCTACCATACAGATTGTGTTGTGGCTAATTATCTGATAGTGATTGGATTAATCGGAATCCTTTACTAATTCTAATTCCATCTCTTATTAATTTCCAAGACCATGACTGGTCCAAACATACCAGTTAATGGACCACCACTGCTTTGAAATTAGATTATGCAAAACAAATAAGGTGAGAACTGTCGTTTTTTTTTTTTTTAATACAAATTTGGTATATGATGTGAACATGTCAAAAAAAAAATCTTTTGCTTCTATCTTTATGAGTTGCTGTTATATGTATATGTCTCACATGAGGTGGGTTTTATGATTATTATTTGTAGGACCCATCTTATGTGATAATTATGTTGTATATCATTTTTACACAAAATAATAAATTATGTTAAACATATTGGAAACAAATACTTCAAGCTTAATAATTAAATTTCTAGAAAGGAGTAATTTTTTAGTTTTTGTTTAATTTTTTTTTTTTTGTTTCATCTTTTGGAAAATAAGCTAATTTATTTATTTTTAAATCTATTTTTCCTTTGGGCAAAATTTAGTTACTATTTGTTAAGGTGCCCTCTTAAAATTCACTTAACTAAAAAGATACTTTTATTCTTTAAAAAAGATGTTATATAGCTAAATTTTAAGATGGAACCTAAGGAACAATACCTAACTGTATTTAAATTTTGTCAATTTTGTTTTACCTTTAACAAATAAAGAATCAGCAAAACCATGCTCCCTAAAAGTGAAGACTAAAAGTTGCACTTAATAAAAAGTCACTTTAAAAAGTTGTGTAACTAAGGAAATTCACTCAATAATTTATAGTAGTTCTGCTTCCATAATTTTAAGCAATGCTATAGCCACATAAATGTACACAAATTTTATTATAATTCACAAAAATTTTGCATATTTATGCCGTTTTGACACTTTCTTATATATAAAGTGTTTAAAAATTTAAATTTGAGCGGCAGGATTAACAATATATTGTAATTATTTATTAAAAAAAAAAAACAACAACAACAACAACAATAATTGGTTGAAACAAGTGAACTGTCACTTCCACTAACCTTTTTCTACTTCTCTTTTTCACCATTTATGCAGTCCACTGTTATGATAAAAGTTATGTACTCTTTATACTTCTAGAGAGTTTCATTAAATTGGTAGGAGAGAATCGAGAGATGATATGGTTTTCAGGCAAAACTGATCTTCCCAACAGTCTTTGGGAAACATTAAGGGCCCATCCCTACGTATGTTTAACTAATAATTTTCTGTTTTTTTTTTTTTAAATACATATAGATAATAAAACATATAAAAATATGTATAATGTTATTTAAAAACTGAAAATATTTGTTTAAATATATGTATAAAAAGACCCTAACATGCTGGAAATTTGCTTTCTTGTTATGATCATCCAATGATCCAACTTAGATGTAAAAATAAAACCACGTCAAACCATCCATTTTTAGAAAAAAAATTTCAAACTGTTACTATTTTTTCAATTCTCAAAAAAATACTTTTAAAAACGATTAATTATTATGTGTCTTTAGTACAAATATCAGTAAAATTCATAAAAATAAAAAAGTAAAACAAATCTTATGAGTTCTTTAAACAAATATGTACCTGTACAAGCACTAATGGGCAATTAAGGACCTCTCCAGAGCCAGGAACATCAAAAAGGAGCTCCTCCAAGCATGGAAATGGTGGTTGAAGTGCATCACCAAACTGTTTAAGTGTAACATCAGCATCAGCCTCAATGAACACGATACCCTCACCAGTGCATTCTATTACAAGCTTTCGGCCAGGTCCTTCCCTAAGCCTACCAGCAAGTGGGTAGTAAAACACAAGTGTTTTTGCAAGTGCCTCTCGAATGACTCTGGCAGGGTCTCTACCTTGCATTGAGGGATCATATTTATAGAACTGTATGACTGGGATTTGAAATCGAAGACCCTCTTGGTCATCAATATCAGAAAGTTGTTTGAATTCATGGGGTGTGGGCTTAGCAGGAGCAACCAGTTCTGGTTTGCACCTTCTTACTGTAAACACAAGAGAGGTGGCTGGTGGCGCCATGCCAAGAAGAAAGGGTGGGTTTGATGAGAGTATCAAGAATAATGGAGAGGTTTTAGTTTTAGTGGTAGTTGCTGTTGTAGTGTGTGTTATGATTATTTTGGGGATTAGAATTTATAGCAAAAGTTCAAAAAACAAAGGATGGCCTGCACAACAGGCTTCACCTTTTTTTTTTTGGATGTTAGTGCGGACTATTCTATTATGGTTGTTGAGTGAGAAAGTGCTTTGTAATTTAAAGTGCTGTGACCATTCAGCAAAAAAAAAAAAAAAGTGATGTGATCGAATTGACTCAATATAGAATTGGACTAGACTAATTAATGGACGACCATAGCTTGTGGCTCAAACACTGTTCACAAGGCTCACAACAACCAACTGTTTGGCCGATTGAGCAACCACAATGTGAACTCCGAACAGAAAACCACTGGAATCTACTAGACAGCCTCTAAGGGGACACTAATGAAATATCTGACGGAGTCACAGCGAAACCATGTGGTTGTGGTTGTAAAGGTGGGAATTGGTTCATTGAATCACTGTTGAAGGTGAGAAAAGACAAGCAAATTACAACGTGTTTCACACCAGTCTGGATTTGATTTTGATGCATTTAAAATTTATTTTAAATGTGTGGTGTATGGCTCTATCTATATGCCGACGAATATATATAAATATATAATACTTAAAAAGATTATTTTGCACGACTGCTGTGGGTTACAACTTACAACTCGAGGTATACGTTGCCGTAGTTGTTAGAGATTGGAGAGGGAATTTGGTGTTTGTCACTGTAAAAAAAGGTCGACAATGTAGAAAAGGTCGACACCAAGATAGTTATTAGAGATTGGAGAAGGCTTTGGTGTTTGCTAATTTAAAAAAGGTCGACACCATGGTGGAGTTGTTAGAGGTTGGATTGTTGGTGGTGGCTTCGTGGTTGATCTTTACTCTATATGACGCTTAATAAATGTCTTCTATTTTAGTGGTTGATTTTAATTCTATTCTCTTTTTCGTAAGTAGGAGCGTGTTGTCTGTATTGCAGTCCGTGGACTCCGTACCCCCAAGGCTCACTCTCAGTGCCAAAATTACTCTGACCAAGCTTTACATTGTTGTTTCCCAAAATCTCTCCCACCTACTTATTGTGTGTACAGTTAGGAGAATTTGGGAGTCTGAATCATTATCACTAAATTTTTTTTTTTTAAAGAGAAATACTGAAAACTTTATTAAATCAAGAAGAGTAAGTTACATCTTGATTTAAAGCTTGGTTAAGGAAACAAGACTCCTCTTTTAATCAAACTGAAAAATTATCTACGCTTAAAACATATTTAGCTAATAACTGAGATGGCCTATTGCCTTGCCGACGGACATGTGAAAAAATAACCTGTTGAAACTCTTGAGAAGCTAACAAAGAACTAGAAATAATGGTTATTACTTGAGTTTTATATAATGGTTACTTTATTTTTAAAAAAATATATGAATAATTTGTATTTTAATTTTTTTTAAAGTCAAATTTTATTAAGAATTCTGATTTAATGATTTTCTAGTAAGTAGGTGAATCTTAAGATTTTTGTTACTCATAAAATGATTATTAGAAAAATTTTATTTTTATGCCATATAGTAACCATTATGCATTTAAAACTTTGAAGTTTAACCTCAAAGCCATAGATTTTTTTTTATTCTGTATAAAAAAAACCTCAAAACCATAACAATTTATTAAGCTTAGTATATAATTATTTCCAAGTGTTGTTACTTATACACTGATTTTATGAAAAATAATAATAATAATAATTACATAAAAATTTGAACTCTTAACACTTTTGAATGGTAACATTTTCATTGAAGTAAGAAATAGTTTTGACGGGGGACAAGGTGGAATTGCCCTTGGCTCCACCGTTCCACCCTTGAATGTACAAAGTATTGCCTTTTTTTTTTTTTTTTTAAATGCTAAGTATGCGTTTGGATTGTGTTTCTCTATGGTACGTTTGTGTTTTCCTTTTTTTTTTTTTTTTATTGAGACTCGCATTTTACATGGGACACAGTACTATCAGTGGGTCCTGTGCACTATGCATGAGACTCACTACCTCTTTGACCAGTAAATATTTCACAGGAATGCGTCTGTCAGTAGGTCCTGTGCACTATTTACGGGACCCACAAACTTTTTTTTAACAATTTTTTCATTAAAAATGAGTCTCACAGTACTATTCACACATTTAAAAATTATTTTGTTACAATATTTTTAGTTTTCAATAAAATAAACAGTATCTAAATGTACCCTAAGTATTTTAATACACACACGTAAAGAGGGGAGAAGTATTGCCCAATTTGTTAACGTTGTCAAGTTAACAAATTGTGCAATAGTCCGGTTTCTCCACAAAAAAAATAAATAAATAAATTGTGCAATACATTTGAAAAAATGTTAGGAGTGCACTTTTCAATGATATTACATCAATTGCATTAATTATTATCAATCATAAATCAATGCTAGGGTACAATTTTTAAAATTAATGCAATTGATGTAATATAATTTTCATATGGTTTTTCTTTTTGACAGTTCATATGGTTTTAATATACACGGGTCATTTATTAAATTTTTATTAGAATTAGGAAAAAAAATATGGCATTAAATTGTGCAATACATTTGAAAAAATGTTAGGAGTGCACTTTTCAATGATATTACATCAATTGCATTAATTATTATCAACCATTAATCAATGCTAGGGTACAATTTTTAAAATTAATGCAATTGATGTAATATAATTTTCATAAGGTTTTTCTTTTTGACAGTTCATATGGTTTTAATATACACGGGTCATTTATTAAATTTTTATTGGAATTAGGAAAAAAAATATGGCATCAAATTGTGCAATACATTTGAAAAAATGTTAGGAGCACTTTTCAATGATATTACATCAATTGCATTAATTATTATCAATCATTAATCAATGCTAGGGTACAATTTTTAAAATTAATGCAATTGATGTAATATAATTTTCATATGGTTTTTCTTTTTGATAGTTCATATGGTTTTAATATACACAGGTCATTTATTAAATTTTTATTGGAATTAGGAAAAAAAATATGGCCTTACAAATAGAGAATAGAAATACTCTCTCCTCCCTTACCCAAAAATTAATGTCTTCTATTTTCGATTATTCCTAAATGAATAATCAAAACCTAAATAATTAACGCCCCTCACAAAAATCATACAACTTATAGATTTATTTTTTATAATAATTCAAATTTAGTTATTTTAGGACCACAACTTTTTTTATATAGAAAAAAGACCACAATTTTTACTATACTATTTTTTGTAACTATTTTATATGACAAATTATAATTGACTATTTATCATTTTTATATAAACTCACTGTTATCTCCCATCACTTATACCTGGATAAAAGTTGGTAGTCTTATAATTTTTTATTCCAAACTGATCTATATGGTCCTCAAAAAAAGACAAAAACATTAAAAATTACATAAGTAGCTTGCGAACTTTTGGAGGGATATGGCGGCTGAAAATAAAATAAGGACATCAAATATGCGCTCTTTCTAGTGCAATTTCCTCTCTTTCTAAAGCATCTTCCAAGTTGAGCTGAAAAAATCCCCGGAAAATGTAAAGAAGGATCCACGCTTTCCAAGCGGCAATTGATGCTGATCTGATCCACTCTTTCTAAGTCTCTAGTCAACGATTTTTAGTACAAAACCACACTAAAACAATTGGAAAATGGATATTTTATGTTATATAAAGTTATAAGTAAAAATGACCATATATCACTATTTAGTAAAATATTTAGCAATATATTATTGTTTGTAAAATATTTAACAATTTATCACATTTTTTAAACTCAGGTTTGTGAAATTTGAGTTTATTGTATAACTTGAGTTCTTTGAACAAATAACCTTCAAATTTGTCATGTTATTTTTTAATTATTTCACAAATAATAGTAAATTCATACATATTTTGCCAAACAATAATAAGTTAATAATTCTCCATTTTTGCCAAAGTTATAAACATACATATAAAAAGGACTTAAAAAGACGACCTAAAAGGAAGTCATTCTTTCATTTAAAAAAAGAAAAAGGAAGTCATTCTTTTTTCTTCGTGACATTGGAAAATTAAATGAATGAAAGAGACAGCCTAATGGGAAGTCATTTTTTTTAGTGACACTTGAACATTAACGACAGTCTGCTTTCTTAGTATTTTCTTGGTAATTGCCCTGTGCCTGCACCCCAACTCCACCAATTGACGGGTCAATGATATTATCCGTTCTCTTTTTGACCATTAAAATATTCATTTTATTGTGCATTACTACAAAGTACAAACTTGATTCTTATATAATATATATTACAAATTTTATTATATAAATAAATAATAAAATTGTAAACTAATGGGTTACTGCTAAGGTGATGGCAATTACGTTCATTGTCAGTTATATTGATAAAAATTATAATACCTTTAATAGTTTTTATTTTATATATATATTTGAAACTGAACCAATAAGTCTATTCTTTAACTCACATAAAATCAAATACAAAAAGATTATGAATGTTTGGCGGAATAGACTCCATCCATACTAATAACAGAAAAAAAAATCTTACTCTCTTAACTAAAGCATATATAACTACATTGTCTCATACGAAAATATGAGAGAGAAAAATTATGAGGAGAATTGATTAAAGGGTTATGCTAATGATTAACAATCTATTTTATGAAAATTTTGACGCCACTTTTATAAGAAGTGAAAAAAGCTGTCAAAATATTAATTGATTTTTTTTTCTATAAAAACTTTCTTTAAATAGATTATTAACTATTACTCTAAGAGCATTTGTTAGCGTTCTCCTTGATTAAAAACAGAGTGTCTTTGATAAAGGTAGGCAGGAGAAGGATGAGACATATCACCAAATCGAACATTAATGACAGCATCAGAATTGCCCTAAAAAATAGAGCATTAAATAAACGAGGTTAGGAGTCCAAGATCAATGTATTTTCTTTAATGGTCCGTTTAGATTGAGGGAGAGGAAGGGGGAGTATAGTAGAGTAGATTTAGCACAAAATTAGTTTATTTTTAGCCAACTCTACTCTACTCCCTTCACTCCCCTCATTCCCCCCTCTATCCAATTAGGCCATAAGTTATTTCAATGGTATTGTCCTAGTTTATAATTAATGCTTTCAATCTTGTTTTGAAGGGCGCAGCTTCTGTCTAGTGTCTTCATTGCACTGGACCCGCTACATATGTTTATTTTTGAATTAGATTAGTAGGTACACTTAACTAATTAAGACTCAATTCATATCATTTTAATAGATATATAAACAATGTTCTGACCATAATCTTTTCTTTAAGTAACGTTAGTGTACGATTTAATTATAGATTAGGTTCGTAAATGACAGAAAGATGTTTGGTAGCCATGAAGTACTGCGCTGGATCAATAATCTTATTAAATACTAGCTAGGATGCTGCCGTCCAAGTAATACATAATTCTATTAACATTAATTCATGTGTGTGAACGCATGAAATAGAATTCAAGGGTATTTCTTGAGTGTTTAATTGTTAATGCTTTTTTAAAATGATTAATTAATCATGTTGATGACATGATCCCTAAGTGTTTTCTACCATTAGATTTGAGCAAAAATCAATAATTAAAAAAAAAAATTTGTGTAATTCTTGTAAAATTGCACTATACATAACTTAAATCCATCCTTTTAATCCTAAAAAAACAAAAACGCCATTATTGAGCCCATCTTTTATATACATATTAGCATGTAACTCATGTAAACACATTGATGCATTTAAAATTTAACACAATTTTTGTTATAAAAATATAAATGATTAGTCAAATGACTCAAATTATTAAAAAAATGAAGAAGCATGTAACACATGCATAGATACATGTAAAATTAAACACAATTTTTATCATAAAAGTATAAATAATTAGTCAAATTATTTTTTTAAAAAGTAAACGCAATTAGTTACATATTAAAATTCTTACCCAAATTTAATAATACTTATGATCATTTTTTTTCTTTTAATTTTTAATAAGATAGAATGTGTGGTAATTTTTGTTATGTGGTGATTTTTATAGAGAATATATGATTAGTTTTTTTTAAAAAAAAATTATAGTTCATTAATATTAGATTCTTAGTATTTTGTTTTCATTAACTCACTTGACATAAAGATTAAAAAAACTTAAGTCAACACATGACATAAACTTAAGTGGATAAGTATGGTGTAGTCTCCACATAAATTTATACACATGACATAAAATTATATACTAATTTCAAATTCTAATTGAACTTTTTCTAAACTTTGCTTATATATACACCTCCTATTATATACTATTAATTTATAAACATCTTTTATACATAATTTTGAAATACAAAAATTTATAAATGAAATAGTTATTGATATTTGATCATATTGAAATTTTGTAGGTATAGAGCAATTGAGAAGAAAATGTAATGTAATTAGGAATTTGTCAAAATTCACAACTAATAAAGAAAAAATTGTTAAATGGTGTAACAATTTTAAAGTTACATTAAATGTAATTTACCCAACATTTGATTCAAGTTATTCTTTACGTAACTTGAATCCAACTTTTGTTCAATTTATAATTTGTCCCTATCTGCAACCAAGAAAACAACTACTCAACTACTAGTCAAGTGATCTTTTGATTTTTTCTTTAACTCTTGTTTCTTTGGATTGGAAATTTTTATATTAAAAAAGAAGTCAATTTTGGTTATTAGGTTTGGGAAAGTTTTGGGCTTTTTTAGTAAAAAATGTGGTCTTTAATATTTGATTTTGGTCTAATGGTGAATTACTTTTTATTGATTGGCTGTTAACAAAGAGGATAAAAAGATAGGAGCAAATAATTATCTAAAATCCATGTTTTCATTGTTTTGTGATTTTGTCAATTGAGTGTGGACAAAATTTGAGTTGAAGACCATTTTTTTTATTATATACTTTAGCTAAAATGAGATTGTGTAAAATGATGTGATATTTAATTGATTTCTCATTGTTAATTTAGTTGCGAGGAAAGTGCAGGGAAATGGTGTAAAAAGATAGGAAAATCTATATTTCCATTGTTTTCTGAGTGTGGGACAACTTTGAGTTGTGGCATCTGATTTTTGACTCCATGCTATAATTATTGTGAGAATGTGTAATGATTTGATCTTGAACTTCTTTATCACTATTTGGTTGCTAAGAAAGTGAAGGGAAATTAATGAAAAGAAAGATTGAGTAATTTTATTCAGAATATTATATTATATTATATTTGAGTGAATTTTTAGCTAATGTGGCTGTTGTGTTGGAATTTCTCTATGTGATGCATTAGTGCTTAGTGGTCCCACGAGCAAATGAGGAACATCATGTTCCTCTTCGTGGTTCCATGAGGTTCCTTCTTCGCAGGACAGTCAAGAAAGCTTAAATGCTAATGTCACCGTATAGATAGATAAGGGTATGTATATATAAGCTATAAGAAAATTGTGTTCTGGGTTTAAAATGAGTGTTTGTAAAAATAAAAGTTATTAGAGTTTGTGATTGCATTTAAAAACACTCTTTTAAACTCTCGAAACGCCTAACCAAATGGACTCATAGCTTGAGAACTATGAGATAGTTCAATCGAGAAATTGCATATACCACACTTAAAGGTAAAGCCCTTATTTATACTGAACTGTTCATGAATGTCCCCTGTTTTCTCTAGTGATTTCACCCCTATCAAATCAAATTCTCTCATGCCCATCAATCGTTAGGCAAAGTTAGTGAATATCTCATTATTGCAAAATAGTTTTCTAGCGTATTCAACACCAGTTTTTTCCCTCTCTTTTTAATATTTATTTTTTACGGTAATGCATGAATTACTTTCTGTTAGCCAATTTGACTCTCTTAGTAAATGTTTTATAACAAAATTTAGGTATAATATCTTAAATACTGTTTCTTAGATTTTCTTCTTAACATTCAACTATATAGTTATTTAATTAAAAAATACACTTCCATCCAATAAGAATAAATTCAGGTGACAGAATCTTAAGAGAAGAACCTAAGAAATGACACCTATGTATTGTATCTATGTCTTGCCCAATAGCTTAATATCCAACCTCATGACTTTGGACTAGTCCCTATTTGAGCTCCGTCATTGGTTATTAATCTCAGTTCTAGTCTCTCCACGTATCAATCAAGATCAAGATTTGACAATTAGTTATTTGAAATTTCAATTATCACTAATAGAACAAATTATCTAGCATAATTTCTTTTTTTCACAATGTGAAATCATTCTTATATTTGCTGTAAAAAAAAAAAAAAAAAATTGCTTTTAACTAAAAAAAAAAAAAAATCGTTGTCAAAAAGGAAAACATTATGGTCAATTTCAAATGGCCAAAATGGGCAAATGCCTATTTTGCTAAAAAAAAAAGGCAAATGTCCTCTTTTCCAAACTAATTAGGGAAATGTTCCTCTTTTAAAACTCGATTTTCTCAAAATCAAGTTAAGCTCTATAATGACGTTTTAAGGTGCCTATAGCGGTGTTTTAAGGAGACCTATAGTGACGTTTTAAGGAGCCTATAGCGGTGTTTTGGAACTCAAGCTCCATGAACTCGAGTTATAGGTTAAAAAAAAGAAAAACTTGCATGGAACTTAAGATCATGGAGCTCGAGTTACCAAACGCCGCTATAGGTCCTTAAAACGTCAGTACAGGTTTCTTAAAACACCATTATAGGGCTCCAGAAATATTATTTTTTTAAACTCAATTTTGAGAAAATCAAGTTTCAAAAGAAAGACATTTCTCTAATTAGTTTAGGAAAGAGAGCATTTGCCCTTTTTTTCTTTGCGCAAAATAGACATTTGCCATCTTCACCATTTCAAACAGAAAAAGAAACTCAAATTTGGTGCTTATAATTTATTAGTTAGATACCATCAAATAAATTGTCTGTGTATTCAAGATTATACACATAAGATTATACGATATTACTGTTTTTTTTCCCCCTTTATCAAGAGATTGCGAGGTCCAATCGAGTTTTTTATGTTTTCGTTGCGTCACTAGCGAGCGTGCACTAGGGTCTAACAAAGTGCCAAAGTGGTGGGTTAGGGTCTAACAAAGTGCCAAAGTGGTGGGTTACCTTTCCATTACTAAAATTAGTAAAGATAAGTGGATATATATATATATATATATATATAATTATTATTTTTTAATAATTTGATAGTTGAATTAGAAAAATAATATTTGAACTTTAAATATCTTTATTAGAAACTGAACATAAGAAAACTCTAATTAATTGAGTTACAAAATTCTTGATATCAACAATAACAAATAAGCATCTTTTCAGTAATCATGTACATACTTGATATTAATTAAATTGTGTATTTTTCTAATCTACAATAAAAAATAAAAAGCATATATATTTAAAGTTTTAAGTCTATAATAATTTCATTGGGGGGAATCTTATATCTACTTTATGAATTAGTGGAAGAGAATGTAGACCATTTGTTTATTAATTTTTTTCTCCGGAGTTCATCCTTTCCTATATTGTTTTGCTGTGTTCGGATCTCTTCTTATCTTCTAAAAGATTTCTACACGGAAGTGGATAAGTCATATATCAGAATTTTTATTTTTAATTAAATGTTTTCACCGGACTATACATAAATAATTTATAAACGGTAGAATATAGGTGATTTTTTTTTTCTTTTATTAAGTAAATCAAGGAGATGAGTGGATAATGTCATTAATAATTGAGGAGACAATAAATAACATGTGTAAGCCGTTATTTTATTTATTTATATTTTTTGAGAAAGGTGTAAGCCGTTATTTTTGTTGCGATAAGTGTAAGCCTATCAATCATATATATTATTTTCCATTTTTTGTATACTAGAACAATTTATGAAGCTATAATTTTCGAATATAGTAGTTTTGGGGTTTTTGGTTTATCTCTGATACTCTTGTGCATGGTGACACGAGTCTTTAAAAAGTTACGTGTCAGTTCATTGTTTTGTCTAATACATAGATATATTGAACAAAGGCTTTACTCATAGTAATGGAGATAGAGATATTACCTCCTTGTTGTTCTACAACACTTCCTTATATACACGCACACGCACAAACATGATATTATCTATATATTCATTACATGATGATTACTTTTTTTACTTTTTAATATTAGGTCAAAAGGTCTTCTAATTTAAATAATAAATCTTAATGAAATACCTCTTAATTATTAGGGTGAAGGAGTTATTAAGAAAAACTTTGGTCATTTTTAGGTGTTTATAATTGCTTAAAATATTTTGAATAATTTTTTTGGGGGATACTATTGCAGAGTTTCATGCAGTCAAATATGGGAGTTACGAGTACAGGGTAATGAGGTGAATACGTGGGAGTTGTAAGGTTTAAATTCTAACATTTAGGAATTAAAATAAAAGTGATTGGATTTTGTGGGCTTTATAAGTAAATCATTTGAGGTCTATTCATATAACCACACTAAAAAAATTACATTGCGAAAAATGTTCAATCATACTTAAACACTATCCACTCTATTTATCTTCCATTTTCTCCCTTAGATAATATTAAAGAGAAAATTCTTAGGTAATCCTGGAGCATAGCGAAATGGTGCTCTCTCCTTTCACATTCATGATGAGTCCCACCATGAATTAAATGAGCAGGTCTCACCATGAATATGAGAGAAGAGAGCACCATTCTCCGTGCTCCGGGAGTACCTAAGAATTACTCATATTAAAGAGTCCAATATTTTTACTTCACATTCACCGCCGTTGGAACGAGAAATTTTCAACAAGATATAATTACAATATGTAATACATTATCAATCACTCGTATTCTTATTCATGGATGCAAACAAAACACTAATTTCAAACTAGACACATAATACTATCAATTTCAAACAAAACACTAATTATGATAATAGTTTAGCGAGTAAAAGATATTTACATCTTAGTTAATTTCCTTTTATATTTACTGATGTATTGGTGGATTGAGATCAAGTATGTACTAACATCAAAGGGTTAGAATTAAAAGTTAACAAACCAACTTCTTCTCTCAATCCTTGAATCAGAATAAAAGATTTTTTTTTTTTAAACTCTTCTGATTCATTGAAAGTTGGTTCTTTAATTAACTTACATTGATAATTTGGTTTAATAGCACTACATGGAAGATTTAATAGGAGTTGATAGATATTGACCACCAATTGCATGGCCCTTCAACGTGTACACTTCAAGCTCCTTCTTGAATATTTCGTGAGCCACATTTGGCAGTAGAATTGACACCACAATTCCATTCTTCCCTTTACCATTGCTAAATGATGTGTAAGAGCTTGCAAGCTTAGGATTGGGTCCAGTCCAAAGATTGGCTGGCCCACCATAGGCAGGCTTACCCCACCCAAAGTCCACCTCTTCAAATCCAACACGTGTCGAATTTGTTGGTAAGTAGCATTGAACTCTATTGAGATCAAGTTTGTCTTTAATCACCACCAAATCTGTATAAGAACGCACATACTCCATAGTAACATTAGCTTTTGCCATTTTTACCAATTCTAATGCATACCCCAAAGGGTTCTCACAAAGCTTCCTAGCTGTTGTTGTAGCCACTGCTGCTAAAATAGCATTGCCGTAATACCCAGTTGGTAATGGGGGGCTAAGTTTGCCACGCACATTGATTGCAAACATAACACGCACTTGGGTCTCTAGGTCTGGTCTAAGTGCTCTTGTACTGCATCGCCAAATGCAAGCAGTTATAATATCGAATGTGGAGCTTTTTTTCAAGTGACTAGGAAGATGTTCACGAATTGCATTTACTTCGATCGAGCCGAAGAAGAGAGAACAAGGGACCATGTCTTGGAAAGGGTAGTCATTTGTATCAGGAAGTTCATCGAATTGGTGATGTGTGCATGTCACCCTTGGTGGATTCCTTGCATTGAGAAGATCTCTTTGCCAAACATGGGGGATGGAAGGGGCACATTCATCTCGAGCCATTTCACCCACGGCACCTATGAATTGGGCTATGCCAATTGCATCACTCATGGTGTGGTTCAAGCGATAGGCAAATATAAAACCCCCACACCTCAATCTTGTCACCTGTTAATTAGCTAAAAATACCATTAACTTAAGCATATTGGTTATTCCTTTGTGTCTTTTTTGTTGGGTAGCTATTTACTTCAATCATTTGACATTCTTTCTGCTTCAACTATGTTTAAGCTATGCTTGATCAATTCTGTTTTGATGACGGTTTTGGTTTGGAATGAAATATTTCAATACTATGTATTCAAGCATATTGTTTTAGGTTACTGCTTTTTTTTAATTATATCAGTTTTTTTTCCCTTTGTTATTGATAAAAACAATTATATCATATTAATTTAAAATCAAATAATAATATATTCTATATATTACAAACTCACAATATATTTTTAAAATGAAACAAATATTCACATAATAAGTGAAAAAATAGGGGAGGCAAAAAATGAATTGAGTGTAAACTTTTTGTTGAGAGAGAGAGAGAGAGAGAGAGAGAGGTGTGAATGTGTTGGGGAGATGAAAAGAAAGATTATGGAAGAGGGAAGAGAAAATGAACACACATATGAGAGTGATGTGACTGAGAGAGTCAAAAAAGAAAAGAACTTAAAATGATTGATTAAACGGGGTGAGACAGAGAAGAGTAAAAATTTAAGAAAAGAAATCTGACAAGTGGAGAGACAGGTAGAAGAGAAAAACACAAAACAAAGGGTAAAGTGTTCTGCCCATAATTCAAATATTGGTCGAAATGACCGGAACACAATGAAATCCAATGGAATTTAGCCTATTTAGGCCGAGGCCGAGGAATAAGGAGGTGTAGCGTACCAATTCTATAATTGTTACAAATTATTCTGCCCTGTTTTGACTAAAATGGAACGAAATTGATAACCTTGGCTAATAACTCTTTGTTATAAATTATGCACAATTAAAATTTTAAAAATTTCATCACTGCACAGTGTATATTTGGTGCGATGATTATAAGTATTTGTAAAATGTAAAGGTAAAGGCCGAGATTTAAGTCTCCAAAAAGAAGACTCACATATGTATGTACATAAATTATGCGATATTAGAATTTCTATTTATATATAAAAAAAATTATCATTAGATTTCGATTTAAAAGTTCATGTTTTGTATATAATTTTAAAATACACAATTTTAATTTTTAAAGCTTTTATAAAAAATATAGTTAACGATCTATAATTTTCTTGATAGTAATTTGAAGGTATATACAGGGGTATAAAGAACAGAGACATCATCTGTCTTCACCAATCTATATGGGAAATCTTGTGAAACAAAAGCATCTTATAGTATTGGGGCTTGTGGCTAGTTTTTAATCATTTATAGATTCCCACATTGGTGAAAAACAGAAAATGCACAGTGACTCTATCTATTAATTTTAAAATTTTCACTATTAAATTATGTGTTTTATATTCTCAATTGGATATTATTTATTCTTAGATTCATAAATTAATATTATATACACAAAACTTTAATTTTTAAAGATTTTATATTAAAAAAAATATAGTTATTGATCTATTATTTTGTTTTCTTGATATAATTTTGTAGGTATATATTGGGTACAAAGAAACAGAGACATCATCTGTCTTCACCAATCTATATGGGAAATCTTGTGAAACTAAAGCATCTTATAGTATTGGGGCTTGTGACTAGTTTTTAATCATTTATAGATTCCCACATTGGTGAAAAACAGAAAATGCACAAGTGACTCTATCTATTAATTGTGTGAACCACTGATGATAAGCTGTGAAATGAAAATTTGAGAGACAGAGAGAGAGAGAGATGAGTACCTGAATCAGCAACAATGGGCAGTCAAGGATCTCTCCTGAGCCTGGAACATCATAGAGGAGTTTGTCCATACATGGGATTGGAGGATGAATTATCTCACCGAACTGTTCAAGTGTAACATCAGCATCAGCCTCAATGAAGATAACACCCTCACCAGTACATTCTAAGATAAGCTTTCGACCAGGTCCTTTCCTAAGCCTCCCTGCATATGGGTGGTAAAACACAAGTGCTTGTGCAAGTGCCTCTCTGATGATTTTCACAGGGTCTTTCCCATGCATAGATGGATCACACCTATAGAATTGTATCAACTGAATTTGAAACCGAAAACAGTCTTGGTCATCCAAATCAGAGAGCTGTTTAAACTCATGGGGAGTTGGCTTGGTCGGAGCAACCAGCTCTGGTTCACACCTTCTTACTGTGAAGGCCAGAGAGGTGGGTGAAGGAGCAATAATTGACATTACCAGTTTGCCACAAAAACAAAAAGGTGTGATCAAATGGGATAGGTGACACTGCAAGTGCAACGTGTATGAAGGCAGTGAAATTTAAGTCAGTTGTTCAATAAAAAACTTAAAAAAAATATCAAGTATTAAATTTGTACTATTAAAGGTCGGTTTGGCGGAAGAGTTTGAATTGAGTTATTTGTAGATTTGTAAAATATGTGTAGATAAAAAAGTGTATAAAAATAAGTGTAAAATTATTTAAAATTTGATAAAGTGGATTTGGACCACTCTAGTAAACAGGTCTAATTCTTTTGTAAGAATATTAATTAAGCCTCAAATTTTAACCAATGCATGAAAATCTTTATCTTAGCCTACATGTTCTCTGTCTAACTCTCTCTTTTCAAATGTTTAGAGCATACTTGTGAATTTTCAATTTTGGTCTTTGAGCTCCTACAAACTCTAAAAACATAGGTCATGCTCTCTCTCTCTCTCTCTCTCTCCAAAACTTAAAAATAAAAAATAAAAAAATTGATTACCTGAAATATTCCCCCTCAATAATCCAAAAGCACTGTGAGATGTACCATCTCACTCTTGCCTGAGCAATTGCTCTCTTGCCAGTTGCAGTCTGAGCAAGTGTTTTGTTTTTTCTGAGTTAAATTAAATGGGTACTTGGTGTGGTATTTGGTAAAGGGTGACTGAGTCGAAAGAATACATTTCACGGGATTGCTTTTAGAAATTTGCATCTCTTCTTCTCTCCTCAGTTCTCACCCTCACTCATCCACTATTTTGCTAAATCACTCACTCAGGAGTCAGGAGTTGGTACACTTCAGTTGAGATAGTGGCTGAAATCATGAATGGATGGAAATGGGAGGCGGTCGTACTAATCTAGTCTTATCTTCTTTTCATTTTTTCTTTTTTCTTTTTTATAAAAAATTTTAAAGCATCCTCCAACGAAGTTGCCAAGCATTTAATCAAAATTGAAAATAAGGGTTGGCATTCTCTATTATTATTAGGCCCCCCAGGCCCCAGCCACTGACAATGGAGTAATTATTTTGTAATTCGGGACCATTGCTTCCTTCTCTCACATGTGAAGTTGGCCCCACACGTAAGAGGAGGGAGCCATGGTCCCGAGCTACCCAATAAATTTACTTGGTGATGTGATTTAATGTCGAATTATTTTATAATGCAATAGCCTTCAACAATCATAAGAAAGGCATTATATTAGAATATAGCATTATTTTGCCATGTATGTAAGTATATATTGGGGGCTGATTTAAAATCAACGCAATGTAGTTTTGTGTTAAGTGAAAAATTAAAAACTTTCTACCAATAAAAAATAAAAACTTTGGGTGGTACATGTGTACTATAAATTTTATTATGAACTTTTATTGGTATATATTGTACTTGCAGGGTAAACAAAGAATTTCCCTCTTATTATCATTATTATTATTAATTTTATATATTGAAGTAAATATTTGTTATAATACTAAATATTATATGTAGTTGCCATAAGTTGCTTGCCTTGCACATCAATTTTTTTATATGGCATTTAACTTTGATTCCTTTTCTTCTTCTTCTTCTTCTTCTTCTTCTTCTTCTTCTTTTTTAAGTTAAGGAGAAGGTAAGAAAACTTTTAATAATTGATATTTTTTTTGGCATTCGTCCTCCAAATTAGGTGGTAGCTTTTCTATTCACACATCTATATCTACAAATAAAAATGCTTTTCTAGCATGTGCATAACCAAATAACTGCCCTCTCTCTTAATGTGATTGCAAATAACTTTATTTTGTGTACCTTTAATTAGAAATCACTTTAATGTCTAACTCTCTTTTAAGGCATTGTCTTTCTAAAAAAATTTCTTAGACTCATCTAACAAACTGATATAGTTTTCATGCTAGCTAGATGACATGTAAGATATAAATCCTAATATTTAGGAATTAAAATAAAAGTGACTGAACTTTGTGGGCTTTATAAGTATATCATTTGAGCTCTCCGAAATATATATACATATAACCACACCAAAAAATAACATTCCAAAAATGTTCAATCATACTCAAACACTATCCACTCTATTTCTCTTCCATTTTCTCCCTTAGATAATATTAAAGAGTCCAATTTTTTTACTTCACATTCACTATCGTTGGAAAGAGAAAATTTCATTCAAGATATAATAACATTATGTCATACATTATCAATCACTCATATTCTTATTCATGGATGCAAACAAAACACTAATTTCAAACAAGACACATAATACTATTAATTTCAAACAAAACTGTTAGGATCAAAAAGTTTAGAACAATTGACAAACCGTGAGCACAAACTTATTTAGATATAGATCTCAGAGTCTATAGAATTTATTAGACAATGCTCAAGGTGTTACAAGTTAGAACACAAGAAAATTCAAGCTGCAGAAAGGAAAGTTCAAATTCAGTGAAATTCAACCGATCGAAAATCGCAGACATGAAATTTCTGCAGAATTTTATTTCAATCCAAACTCTGCTTAAACGTTTTGGGTTTCAAGTGAATTCAAGTGAAACGCTTCTAGTTTATAAAGGAAAACTCTAACTACATTTTTTTGAGTATTTGAGAGACTTTGTAGGTGCTCTTGTGAGATCTAAAACCGGTAGATCTGAAGTTGTTGCAATAAGATCTATAAGTGTTGATGATTTAAACCTTCAAGGGTGGTCTTGAAGTTACAAACTGGAGAGTTTGTGTTGCTAAACCTTTGAGTGGGATCTCAAAATCACAAGTAAGGCTGCTTATGTTGGTGTAAATCTAAGAAGAGAAAGACTCTGTGGATTCGGAGCTTGCACGTGATTGTGTCAGTACGTTACTACATGAGGTAGCAATAGATTTATGATTAAATCTGATTGTAAAAATTTTGTTATCTTATAGTAGATTTACTTTACCTTGAGGAAAACTAGGTAAATCCTTCCCAGGTTTTTACCTTGAAACGATTCGCTTTATTGGTTTTCCTGGGTTATCATATCGTAATGTTGTTTACTTTTCCACTACTTTGCATGATATGATTTATTATTGTTTAACCTAGATTTGAATAATAAACCTAATAATCACTTGGTTAATATATTAGGTTAAACAATTTGGTTTAAGGAGTCTAAACGAACAAATAAAAACACTGCTTATGATAATAGTTTAGCAAGTAAAAGATATTTACATCTTAATTCATTTTCTTTTAAATTTACTGATGTATTGTGATCAAGTATATGCCAAGGGCTTTATAGCTAGATTGATATCTCTTTATGCACAAAGTGCTTGGGGTGTAAGGAAAAAAAGATTCGAGCTGTGAAGTTAATAATAACATCTAAGGGTTGGAATTAAAAGTTAACAAACTAACTTTTTCTTGAATCCTTGAATCAGATATTTTTTTTCTATAAAAATTTTATAACTTTTCTGATTCATTGAAAGTTAATTCTTTAATCTTCGCCCTTACACGATATTACATATTGCATTGAATGTCAATCCTACATTAATAATTTGGTTTAATTGCACTCCATGAAAGATTTAATAGGAGTTGATGATTGACCACCAATTGCATGGCCCTTCAACGTGTACTCTTCAAGCTCCTTCTTGAATGTTTCGTGAGACATATTTGGCAGCAGGATTGACACCACAATGCCATTCTTCCCTTTGTTACTATTGCTAAAAGATGTATAATAACATTAGTAGCTGGCATGGTATATGTCATATCTTGCCAAGATTTATCATTTCAACACAAACAAACGTCAATAACTGGTCTGCTAAAGCTAAAAAAACTTGCAATACTGCTACAGTACCATTGCAAATTTACAATGGTACTATAGCAACATTCTAAATCCAAAAATTATTATTTTATTCTATCTACAAAAATTTGCCTCCTCTCTCCACTTTCTCATTTTCTCTCTCTTCAAAATATATTACTTTATTATGTAGATATATTATTTCATTGTGTAGATATATTATTTTAATGTGTAGTATGATAAAATAAAAGTTGAAATATTGAGTATATTATAAAATGATATTATGTAATTGATAAAATAGTTTTTTAAGATAATAAAATAGAATATGATGGAATTATCAGATGGATATGCTCTAAGAGCTTGCAAGCTTAAGATTTGGTCAAGTCCAAAGATTGGCCGGCCCACCATAGGCAGGTTTACCCCCACCCAAAGTCCACCTCTTCAAATCCCACACGTGTCATGTCTGTTGGTAAGTAGCATTGCACCCTATTGAGATCAAGTTTGTCTTTAATCACCACCAAATCCGTATAAGAATGCACATACTCCATAGTCACATTAGCTTTTGCCATTTTTACCAATTATAATGCATACCCCAAAGGGTTCTCACAAAGCTTCCTAGCTGTTGTTGTAGGCACTGCTGCTAAAATAGCATTGCCGTAATACCCAGTTGGTCATGGGGGGCTATGTTTGCCACGCACCTTGATTACAAGCATTACACGCACTTGGGTCTCTACTCTCTAGGATTGGTCTAAGTGCTCTTGTACTGCATCGCCAAATGCAAGCAGTTATAATATCGAATGTGGAGCGTTTTTTCAAGTGACTAGGGAGATGTTCACGAATTGCATTTACTTCGATCGAACCGAAGAAGAGAGAACAAGGGACCATGTCTTGGAGAGGGTAGTCATTTGTCTCGGGAAGTTCATCGAATTGGTGATGTGTGCATGTCACCCTTGGTGGATTCCTTGCATTGAGAAGATCTTTTTGCCAAACTTGGGCGATGGAAGGGGCACATTCACCATGAGCCATTTCACCCACGGCACCTATGAATTGGGCTATGCCAATTCCATCACTCATGGTGTGGTTCAAGCGACAGGCAAAGATAAAACCCCCGCACCTCAATCTTGTCACCTGTTAATTAGCTAAAAATAGCATTAACTTAAGCATATTGGTTATTCCTTGGTGTCTTTTTTGTTGGATAGCTATTTACTTCAATCATTTGACATTCTTTCTGCTTCAACTATGTTGAAGCTATACTCAGATAACAAAGCTATCAATTTATCAATTCAGTTATGATTAAGGGAGTCAATTTCGTACCGGAGGGTTTGACCGGTGGAATAATATATTTCGATACCGGTCAATATCGGTGTACCGTTTTAGGTTTACCATTATTATATATATATATATATATATATATATATATACATATATACACACACACACATATATGTATGTATGTATGTATGTATGTATGTGTGTGTGTATTATAATAAATATAAAAGTTTACCATAAAACATTACCTCAATTCGAAATAAATTATTCATTATTTGACTTTAGCATCAATTAAAAGAAGAAAAAAAATGCAATATAAAAAATAGAAAGCTTAATTGTTCTTTGCATACTAAAAAAACAAATAATACTAATAAGTTAATGCAAATAAGTTATCATTCTGTCCTTACAAAAATTACAAAACTAAAAATAAAAATAAAAATTTCTATACCAGCCAGTACGTCTGATATCAACTGATATTACCGAAATTGGCCGGTACAGCCGATACATGACCGGTACGGCCGGTATTTAAACCGGTATGAAACATTGGTGTTTCAATACCGATACGGTACATACTGGTCGGTACCGGTATGGTATTAACAACCTTGGTTTTGATGATCATTTTGGTTTCTCTTTTAAACTGAAATATTTCAAGGAATTTACTAACGCATGCCCTTAGGATACACAATAGTAAACTATTTTTTGGAAACATTTTTTATAGAAAAATGAAAAAGTTATAAACTTTTTTGACAAATTTTTCGATTTCTAATAAAATATTTCCAAAAATGAATGATTAATGTGTGGCGTACATTAACCGGACCCATATTTCAATACTATGTTCAAGCATACTATTTTAGGTTGCTGCTTTTTTTTTTTTTAATGATATCAGTTTTTTTTTCCTTTGTTATAGATAAAAACAATTATATCTTATTAATTTAAAATCAAATAATAATATATTCTATATATTACAAACTCAAAATATATTTTAAAAATAAAATAAATATTCACACAATAGGTGAAAAAAAAGGGAGAGTCAAAAAAAGAATTGAGTATAGACTTTTTGTTGAGAGAGAGAGAGAGAGATGTGAATCTGCTTGGGAGATTAAAAAAAAAGATTACGGGAGAGAGGAGAGAAATGTAAACACATATGAGAGTGATGTGATTAAGTGTGTGTTTGGAAAGCAATAAAAATTATAAATTATTTCACTATTCAGCTTATTTTTGTTATTATTTATGGGTCCTATTGCACTTTTTGGTACTATTCATGAATTTCACTATACTATTTTAACTAACTTTTACCTTTATCTACAATACTTTCAGCAATAAGTTTTAAGTTTCAGCAAAATGAGCGGTATCCAAACATATCTAAGAGAGTGAAAGAAGAAATGAAATTAAAATGATTGATTAAACGGGGTGAGAAAAAGACAAGAGTAAAAATTTATGAAAAGAAATTTGACAAGTGAAGAGAGAAAGGGAGAAGAGAAAAACACAAAACCAAGGGTGAAGTGTTCTACCCATAATTCAAATTTTTAATAAGGGTAAATTCCACAAACTACCCCTGAGGTTTGTGATAATATCCAACTAAGTCCAAAACATTTTAAAACCTACCAATTTCATCCTAAAAAGACAATTTTGTCCCTGAAGATATTTTAATCCCTAACCCCGTTAGCATCCGTTAGTCATTTTACTTCTTTCTTTTATTTTTTTCTACTTTCTCAAACGCAATAGGTCTGCTCTCTCTCTACCTCCTTTGTTCTTCTTCCCCTTGACCTTTCTGCCTTTTTTTTTTTTTTTGGGTGCTAATCCTAACCTCTCTGCACTCAAATCAGACCTCCTGGCCTTCTTTGCAAGGTCAGGAGGTCGGGTCCCACGTGTTATCGAGTTGCGGACGGAGCTCCTCCTCACTGTGCGCATACTTACACGCGTCGTCGTGGCTGCAAGACCCTGTGTCACACCTAAAGTAGGAGCAGAGGCTTGTCTTCCACAACAACGGTAGCTCCTCTTCTTGCTTTCGCTTCTCGCCCGATACGACGTCGTCTGTGGATCGTAGTTATGGTAGTTGTTTTTGGTTGCCCATGATGGGTTGTGGTTTGTTGTAGGTATTTTGGTGGTGGTGGATTCCGATCTGTGGTGGGTTTGTTGTGGGTTTGAGTTTTTTTATTTGGGTTTTGTGGTCGGTGGTTGTTTAAGGTGGTGGGTCTGATTTGGGGTGGATTTGAAATGGAGGTGGTTATGGGTTTTGATCTAGGGTGGATTTGCAGTGAGGTGGTTGTGGGTTACGAAGTGGTGATTGGAATTTTTGGATTTGGGTTTTATTGATGTTGGTTTGGTTGGGTTTTGCTGCCGGTGGTGGTCACTGGGTTTTGTGGCCAGAGATGGTTGCTGGGTTTAGTGGCCGGTGATGGTGGTGGTGGGTTCCAATATGGAATGAATTTGCAATGGGGGTGGTTTTGGATTTTGATGTGGTGGTGAGTTTTCTATGTGTTGGGAGGATTTGGATAATGTTGGAGCAGATTTGACTAGGTTTTGGTATGGGTAGTAAAATTGTGTTGTGGCTCTTGTTGTAGTTAATCTGAGTAGTTGTGGCTAATTTGAGGAGTGGTTATTGTTGATCTGAAGAGAGAGAGTGAAGGAAGAGGGAAGAGGGAAGAGTAACAGAGAGGGACAAAGAGAAACTAAATTAACTAATGGAGGTTAACGTTTTTTTAGTGGTGTTTGGACAAAATAGTTTTTATGGACCAAATTGGTCAATTTTGGAATGTCTTGGATCTAGTTGGTATTATCCCAAATCTCAGGGGTGGTTCTCGGAATTTACCCTTTTAATTAAATATGATTTACTCTTCAATTTTGGGGGACACTGCAAGTGCAATGTGTACGAAGGCAGTGAAAGTTTCAGTCAGTTGCTAATAAAAAGTAAAATCTCTGAGAAAAATTTTAAAAAAAAAATTTGGACTATAAATTATCTCGTAAGATTATTAATTAAGCCTCAAATCTTAACCAATGCATGAAAATCTTTATCTTAGTACAGTTGTTCTCTGCCTAACGCTCTTTCAAATGGTTAAAGCATCCTTGTACTTGTGAATTTTCAATTTTAAAGTCCAGTCTTTGGGCTCCTACACACTCTAAAAACATTGAACATGCTCTCACTCTCTCTCTGTCTCTCTCTCTCTCTCTCTCCAAAACTCAATTAAAAAAAAAAAAATTGATTACCTGAATTATTCCCCCTCAATAATCGAAAAGTAATGTCAGATCTACTATCTCACCCTGTAGTCTGAGCAATTGCTCCCTTGCCAGTTGCAGTCTGAGCGAGTGTTTTGTTTTTTTAGTAAACAGTAAATGTGTTCTTGCCTTCTTGGTGTTCGATGGAAGACCGTCGTACTACTTTAACCTTATCTTCTTTTCAGTTTATTTATTTATTTATTTTTCTTTTTTATAGCATCCTCCAATTAAGTTGCCAAGCATTAATAATCAGCCTCAAGAGAAATAGATGCATCATTCGAAGCAGTAAGGTTGGCATTCTCTATGTATTTTAGGCCCCCAGCCACTGGTGAATAATATAAGTAATTATGAAGTAGTTCGGGAGCAATTCGAGAGCATTGCTCCTGGACGAATGGTCTTGTGGGGGCTCACTTCTTGTATGAGAGGAGAGGGCAATGCTACGAAACTATCTAATAAATTTAGGGTGGTAAACGAGCCGAGTTTTACTAAGTAGTACATGCTTAAACTTGGTTCATCGGTAAAATTAAAAAATTTAAGCTTAAAGCTTGAGACAAGCCTAAAATATTGTTTGTTTGAGTTTGTGAGAAAGCCAAAAAGCTCGAGCTTAATATCAAACTCAAACTCAAGCTCAAATCAAGATTTTGAGCTTGAGATTCAACAAAATTATCTTATCAAATGCCTAAATCTCCCAAAATCAAGTAAACAAAATAAGAAAATAGCATACTCATTTTATCATGCTTTTAGTCTGACCTATGATTAGCCATTTTTCATATTGCAACTTTACAAAATTAAATTCATCCATTTATCCTTTATTGTCTATAGCTTCATCAAATGTTTAAAATATAATTTTTACATCCACATTAAATGATAAAGAACTAAAAAAAGACTTGTTTGTAACTATTGTGAATGAGAAAGGATTAATATGTTTTATAACTTTACATTATATAATGGATAAGGAATGACCATATGTGACCCACTTATAAATTTTTTTTAAAAGGTAACTAAAGTCTAAAGTGGCACTTGATCAATTTAGAGGGAAGTGAAAAATTAAGGTAAAGGGTAGTGGTCCAATATGAGACATTTTATTATTAAGATGTGTAATGAGTTTATGTAGAAAGCACATATCAAGCCTATAAATGAGTTTATACTTTACTTGTTTTGTATCGAGCCTTATAGCTTTCGAGTTTGTTCATGAACAAATAGTTTTACTTGGGCTCGGTTTGTTTACTAAATAAGCCTAAAATTAAGGTTCAAGCTTGGCTTATTTATAAACAAACAAACAA
This sequence comes from Castanea mollissima, assembly GCA_014183005.1. Taxonomy (NCBI): domain Eukaryota; kingdom Viridiplantae; phylum Streptophyta; class Magnoliopsida; order Fagales; family Fagaceae; genus Castanea; species Castanea mollissima. The sequence goes on along the minus strand of JACAVU010000010.1, from coordinate 4,528,601 downwards.
ACATGAACGATCTTTTTATCGAGTCGCGCTCGAGTTGTTTATGAACGGCTTGATTCATTTACAGCCCTAAATAAATTTCTCCAATAATGTGATCCAATGCTCAATTTTATAATGTAAAAATAGTCTTCAACAAGCATAAGAAAAGCACCATATGAGAATTTAGCATTATTTCATCATGTATATAATTTTTTTCTTTTGCTGTAAATTTCGTCATGTATTTAAGTATATATTGGGAGCTGGTTTAAAATCAACGTAATGTTATTTTGTATTAGTGGAGGTACTTCAATGTCTTAATAGAGTTGATGGGTGGTTTTGCGTCCATTTAGAGCATATAGTTGTAACAAAATTAAAAACTCTCTACCAATAAAAAATTAAAAACTTTGGGTGGTACATGTGTACTATAAATTTTATTATGGACTTTTATATGTGTACATTATACTTGCAATATAAAATCTACATTGTAAACTATACAAATATGTACAATATTTATAAAAACTGAACAATATTATTTGTTTAATGGATATTATTGAAAGATAAACATACACATACGATCAGTTGTTATTGGCCAAGTGGGAGATATTAAATTTAGTGGACATAGAGACCTCAATGTGTAATAGTTAATGATTTTTTTTTTTTATTTGAAAGTTTAAACATTTGCATAATGTAATTTATTGTTTTCCCAAATATTAATTAAATTATTAAGATATTTAGAGATGAAGAGGACGGAATATTTGGTCATGATTAACTTTGATGTGGTAAAATATGCAATTGAAACAAGGAAAACAATTTTGTACCATACTACTAGCCGATACGGCCGGTATTTATCGTAGCAGTATGTAAAACGAAATAGAAACGTAGGTGTTCTATTCTAGTTAAAATACCGGTCGTACCAGACCTATTTCAGTCGTATCGGGATACATATTGGATTTCGACCAATAATTAGATACCAGATAGGAACAAAAACTACGCTTTCTTTGTAAAATTTAAGAAAAATGAGGATTGTTTTGCAATTTTCTCACCCTAAACTCAGATCTATTGCTTGCAGTAACCCATCGGCCTCAGATCTGTTCATCTTGGCATCACTTTGGCAGTGATGATGACGGTGACTAGCAGTACCAATGTTCATTGAGTCAGCAAAACAAAGCTGAAATTTAGGGGTGGCAATTCATGTTTGCAGGTTAGGATCGTGTCGTGTCAAGCCATGAGAATTCGGCTATATAAGTTAACTTGAACCCAACTTGTTTAGTAAGTATGTTAGAAATCCTCAACCTAAACACGACCTATTTATTAATCAAGTCGTCCTGACCCAACACGTTTAACTCATTTAATTAACAAGTCATGTAAAAGTCAATATAAATTATCCATTTAATAATTTATTTGATTAATAGGTCATACCTAACCTATATAATCTTTATCAATTCTCATATATCTAAAATTAAGATACAATACAACTATAAATATAGTAATAAATATATAAAAACAACCATTAATTAAGCAGTAATATCAAAATAACTAATAACTTTATAAGCTAAACAGGTCAGACAAGTTCACATGTTGAACACGAACACAACCCATTTATTAAACGGATTAGCCGTGTCAACTTGAATATAACTTGAACCCGTTTAGCCTCAACCCCTGACCTATTTATAGATGCATTAGTCATATCAGATTCACAGGTCAAGTCAAGTTTTGCCACCCTAAGCTAAATGTCCCATCTGAGAGAGAGCCTGAGAGACATCTTAAAATAAGTGGTCACTGATGGAAGAAAAATAGATAGTACTAATAGTAAGAGAGCTGAAATTTTAAAAAATTGTGAAGTGAGAAATTAACTCAAGTTACTCAGCTAACAGGTTAACGTGTGTGGTGTTATAAAACGGACAAAAACTACTTGGAACATATGAAAATTTTAGAAAGACACTGTCACTATTTAAATTTGATTCCTTTGGTTTTATCACCAATTACTTTTTTTACTTTTTAAATAATTTTCTACCAAACACTGAACAGTGAACACATACCCCCAATGTATTATCATATACTTAAGACTTTTATATATATATATATGTATATATAGTGATACCAACGATACACCAGTATCTAACAGTATCGAAATATTTCATTTCCTGCCCCAATTCGAAACGACCTATGGTAGGTATTGACTCCCTTGAATTGAAGTGCTCCTCCTTTTCTTTTTCTTTTTTGGTTTCGAAATATTTCATTTCCTAACCCAATTTGAAATGATCTATGGTAGGTATTGACTCCCTTGAATGAAATATTCTTGCTCCTCCTTTAAATAGATAAAAAGTTGTAAGTAGGATTCAATGAGGTGATCAAGGGAGTTGTAAAATTTAAATCTAATATTAGGAATTAAAATAAAAGTGATTGAACTTTGTGGGTTTATAGTATATCATTTGAGCTCCCTGAAACATAAATTAATCATACTTAAAAATTCCATTCTGAAAAAAGCTCAATGATACTTCAAACACTATATATCTATTCTATTCCTCCTCCATTTTCTCTTTTCATTTAATTAATACTAAAGAGTCCAATTTTTTACTTCGGTAATGAAAATAGTTTCATTTAAGATATAATAATATTATGTAATACACTATCAATCACTCAGGTCCTTATTCATGGATGCAAACAAAATACTAATTTAAAACTGGACAAACAATAGTTTAGCAAGTGAGAAGATAACTAGTGCATCTTAATCAATTGCCTTGTACATTCCTTAAAGCATTGGTGGATTGAGATCCATGTGCAATACCATCTAAGGGTTGGAATTAAAAGTTGAAAACCCAACTATTTTTCTCTAACCTTAAATCCAAGAACTTTTAAACTTTTTTTATTCATCGACTAAGGGAAAAAGAAAGTTGAAAAGTTAACTTTTAATCTCAACCCCTAATGGTATTACTTATTGCACATTGTATCTAAATCCTGCACTACAGGGAAGATTTAATAGGAGTTGTTGGCAAATCACCAATTGCATGGCCTTCCAATGTGCCCTCAAGTTCCTTCATGAATATTTCATGGGTCACTTTTGGTAGCAAGATTGACACCACAATGCCATTCTTCCCTTTACCATTGCTAAACGATGTGTAAGAGCTTGCAGGCATAGGATTGGGTCCATTCCAGAGATTGGCTAGCCCACCATAAATAGCCTTACCCCACCCAAAGTCCACCTCTTCAAATCCCACGTGTGTCACATCTGTTGGAGAGCAGCATTGAACCCGATTGACATCAAATTTGTCTTTAATCACCACAAAATCTATATAAGACTGCACATATTCCATAGTCACATTAGCTTTGGCACTTTTAACTAATTCTATTGCATATCCCAAAGGGTTCTCACAAAGCTTCCTAGCCATTGTTATAGCCACTGCGAATACAACAGCATTGCCATAATACCCAGTTGGTAATGAGTGGCTAAGTTTGCCTCGCACATTGACTGGAAATATCACACGCACTTGGCTCTCTAGGTTAGGTTTAAGTGCTATTGTAATGCATCGCCAAATGCACGCAGTTAATATATCAAATGTGGAACACTGGTTCAAGTGACTAGGGACGTGTTTATGAACTGCATTTACTTCGGTCGAGTCGAGGAAGAAAGAAAAGGGGACCATGTTTTGGAGAGGGTAGTCATTGGTATTAGGAAGCTCATCGAATTGGTGATGTTTGCGCGTCACCTTTGGTGGGTTCCTTGCACTGAGAAGATCCCTTTGCCAAACTGGGGGGATAGAAGGGGTACAATAACCTCGTGCCAATTCACCCACGGCACTCATGAATTGAGCTATGCCAATTGAATCACTCATAGTATGGTTTTGGCGTAGGGCAAAGATAAAACCTCCACACCTTAGTCGAGTGACCTGTTAATCAACAAAAGAACCCCATTAACTTAAGCATATTAATCATTCCTTTTTGGTTTATATTTACTTCAATCATTTGACATTCTTTCTATATGTGGCAAAGCCAAAATTTTAATTCAAGGGGGTGATTAAGATGAAAATAAAATGTTGAAGACAAAATTGATTCTAATTTTTGTAAAATTAATACAAGAAAAAAAAGTAAAAAAACACTTGATCAGTTAAATATTTTATTAATATATATAATATAATGTAAGTGTTAAATTATAATTAATTTTTTCATGCCTATAAATTGATTTAGAATAATTTTAAAATGTCTTCTTTTCAAAATGCATATATTGAAATAGTTTTTTTTTTTTTTTTTCAAAACATGAGAGAGGGAGAATAGTAAAAGAAAAAGAAAAAGAAAAATAAATCTGACAAGCAAGCTAGGGAGGGAAAAAAAAAAACAAAACGAAGTGTAAGCGTTATGCTCGAAATTCAAACACCATTTAGAATTGGCTGAAATGGTACAAAGTACAAACACACTCAATATCCATTGAAATTTAAGCTGAGGTAAAACAAGGGGATTTTAGTGTATTGGTTTTATAGTTATCACTGAAATACGCGCCATTAAATTTTAATTTTAAAAATCTCACCATTGGATTAGGTCTCCTATTCATTATAAATTATATATTATTTATTCTTCGATTCATAAACTATTATTCTATGTATAATTTAAAGTGCGTAAAACCTAGAATTTAACACTTTATAAATGATATTTTTATTCTGTAGGTATGTTATTCAACTAATGTAATTCAAAATTATTAATTAGTGCAATATCAACAAAAATGATATTAATAAAAGCTGCACCATATATGAATTTTGAACATGGGAAGAGATGGCTTGGATCTCACCAGTCTATATGGCACATTTCATCCATGGTTATAAGCGTATGGTAAAAGGAAAATTATGTGAAACAGCCCACTTTGTAATCTACTACTTACTACTTAGAGAATCTACAGCCACGCAGCCCTAGCAAGGGGGTTGTGGTTAATTTTTAATCATTTATAGATTCCATGTTCATGAAAATGAATAGACAGTTCAAATTGTGATTTTATTTTTGCAGACCACTGACCCAATTAATTGTGAGACCCGCATGAAAGTAAGATGTGAAAAGAAAATTTAAGAGCGAGAGAGAGAGAAATGAGTACGTTCCTGAATGAGCAACAACGGGCAGTGAAGGATCTCTCCTGAGCCTGGAACATCATAGAGGAGTTTGTCCATACATGGGATTGGAGGATAAAGTGCATCACCGAACTGTTCAAGTGTAACATCGGCATCAGCCTCAATGAAGATGACACCCTCACCAGTACATTCTAAGATAAGCTTTCGGCCAGGTCCTTCTCTAAGCCTCCCTGCAAATGGGTAGTAAAACACAAGTGCTTGTGCAAGTGCCTCTCTGATGATTTTCACAGGGTCTTTCCCATGCATAGATGGATCACACCTATAGAATTGTATTACCTCAATTTGAAAGCGAAAATATTCTTGGTCATCCAAATCAGAAAGTTGTTTCAACTCATGGGGAGTGGGCTTGGTTGGGGTCAACACCTCTGGTTCAAACCTTTGCACTGTGAAGGTCAGAGAAGAGGGTGATAGCGCCATTATTGCCATGGCTACAAAAACGGGTATTGATCAAATGTGAGCTCTTCCACTTATGCACTTTCCTCTCTTTCTAAAGCATCTTCCAAGTTGAGCTTAAAAAACCTCAGAAAATAGAAAGAAGTGTGGACACATTTTTTAGCATCTAGCAGTTGATGCCGATCTACTCCACACTCTGTTCAACGATTCTCGTACACACTAGCAGTAAACTAATTGAAAAAGATGATATTTTACTCTATAATATATATATATATATATATATATATATATATATAACCATACAAATAAAAAGGAATTAAAGAGACTACCTAAAGGGAATTAAGTAATTATTTTTTAATGACATTGGAAAATTAAATACTAAATGAAATAATGTTTAATTTAGGTTTATGTGCTTTCCTCGTATTTTCTTGATTGTTGACCGGTGCCTTCACCAAACTCCACCAATTAAATTTGCTTTTTTAGCAAAAGTATATCCTTAGATAAAACATTTTGTACCCTTTACGACTTGAACCTCCATTTTCTAATGATACTCGAACTCTAAGGTCCTATGTCAATTTGGAGTCCAATTAAATATTAAAGTGACTTGAGGAGTGTTAAAATGAAAAATATAACATTTTAAATGAGTAAAAATTTATTTTTGAAAATAAAATGACCAAAGTAACTCTCAGCCTACGTATGTGGGTTGCAACCTGTGTACACAAGCTAGAGCATGCGCATACAGACATATTCTTGTATACACAGCTAGAGTTTCAGAAATATAAGAAATGCAAGTTTTCTGTAATAATGACTAAGGTTTGAGACAAATCCCACATCATCTGGGTGCCGTCCTAAACACTATTTTTTTTTTTAATAAAAAACCTTACATGGTACATTTTCAAAACACAAAAAAAATCTCACGGGAAAAACCTAAAATTCACTAGAAAATAGTGAATTAAAATGGAGTTTTCACAAAATTCTCTCAAGTCATTTTTATTTGATTCAGACCTTTAATTTTTTGGCCCCAATCAAAACTGCACCCAAACTCCACCAATCAAAACTGCTTTTCTAGCAAAAGCATGACCAAACAATTGCCCTCCCTATCAGCATGATAACAAATATCTTTGTTACGTGTACCTTAATTCAACAATCACTTGTGTAACTTCTCTTTTAAGTAAACTGTATAAGATCTTGAACATGTGATTGAAGCTGGACTTGCAGCAGAAAATCAAGGCTTTCAACATGTTTTTTCCTAATTAAGTGACAGCAAGAGTCTTCTTCAGACCTTCAAGAAGAAAAAGGCCCCAGATTGGCTAGATAGTACTAGACTAGCTGATCTAATTTTCTTGACTCAGAATGGCTTTCACTGCGATATGATCTTAGTACTCCGTGTAGTTGTAAATGAACTATGGACTGTAGCTAAGTTGGCAACCCCTGTGCCACTGCAACTCTGCTGGTTTACTCCAGTTTTTTCTGCACTTTTGTAATCTGCCTCATCCCTTGGAATGGTATAGGGAAAAAAAAAAAAAAACTGTATAAGATCTTAAGGCATTGTCTTTCTAAAACACTTCCTTAGAATCATCTAACAAACTGATATTGTTTTCATGCTAGATGACATGTTAGATTAATTAGTTAAACATTTAAATTCTGGTGAACCAGATTTGGGTTTGGACAGAATAGGTTGAAGAGAAAGTGAACCAAATTTTGAGTTTGGAGAGAGAAATGAGAGGTGGAGCGAGAAGACTCAATCGTGGGTTTGGGTCAAAGAGAGAGAGTGTGGGAGCTGTTGAGCTTTGTAGAGCCTAGCAGTTGTGTGTTGATCCGAATTATGACCTAACCCGAAATGAAAGTGTTATGATATTTTAACGGGATATTTTTTAAGACTTAATCTATTGTGAATCTTATGTGCAGAATATGAAACAATTATTTTAGAAATTAGGGTTTTGGTGTTGTTTTAGAAAGAAAATTGTATTGCTGCATCTTGTATTATTTTCTTATGAATAGTGAAATTCATGTAACTCCGTGAACTTAAACAAATTGCTGCACCATGTAAATATTGTATTGTATGATAGTTTTTCAAGAACCACCATCATAACTGGTGAGGGGTGGAGCCTAGAGTAAATGGTGGTTAATCAATCCAAGAGAAAGAAAGAAAAGCTAGGTTTTGAATGAGGTGAACACGTGTGGGAGCTGTAAGGTTTAAATCCTAATATTAGGAATTATAAAAAAAAATGACCGAACTTTGTGGGTTTATAGTAGATAATTTGAGCTCCCTGAAATATACATATATATATATATATATATATATATATATATATATATATATAACCATACATAAAAATTCCAATAAGAAAAAAGCTTGGGGAGAGGGGGGGGGGGAATGAGGTGAACATGCGCGGGAAGCTGTAAGGTATAAATCCTAATATTAGGAAGAACAAAGTTTCTCTCCAAACTAGTATAGAGAGAAACTCTTCAAACTTCTTATATATTTCATTTTTTAGTGTGATTTTTGAGAATCTAACCATTGAATTTCATGTTCCTTATGTTCTTAACACACGTATCAAATTTCTTTCAAATTGGATATTATTTACTATTTGATCAATTAACTTATTTTTTACATACAACTTTAAATCACAAAAACTTGAAATTATAACATTTATTCGATAACATAGCAATTGATCTTTGATCTTCTTGAAATTTTGTAAGCATTAAGAATGTAATAAGAATATGTAATCTAACGGTTAGATTTTCAAAATTCACACTTAATATAAAAATATATGATAAGTTTGTAGGGTTTCTCTCCAAACTAGTTTGGAGAGAAACTTTGTTCTATTAGGAATTATAAAAAAAATAGTGACCGAACTTTGTGGGTTTATAGTAGATAATTTGAGCTCCCTAAGATATACATATAAGTAACCATACATAAAAATTCCATTATGAAAAAAGCTCATTGATACTCTCAAACACTATATTTTTTTTAATACAAAATAGAAATTCTACTTTAACTTAATCTAAGTGTATATTGTGTAAAGTTCCCTCTTGAAAATTTGAACTCTGATCCTTGCCCCTAAACCCTACTAGCATTTATACTTGTGGCGTGACCATCACGCCGAGGGTGCATGGTGGTGAAACACTATATGTATATGTGTGTGTGTCTATATATATTCTACCTTAGCTTAATCTAAGTGTATATGTGTGTGAAGCTTCTTCCTAGAGACTTGAATCCCAACCCTTGCTCCCAATACCCCACTAAAATTTATACTTGTGAAGTGGCCAATATGCCAAGGGTGCGCGGTGGTCAAATACTATATATATAGAAATTCTACTCTAACTTAATTTAAATATACATGCATGTGAAACTCCCTTTTAGATACTTGAACTCCAGTTGTTGCCTCCTACACCCCACCAATATTTATACTTATGAAATGACCATCATGCCAAGAGTGTGCAGTGATCAAACATTATATATTCTATTTCTCTTCCATTTTCTCCTTCATTTAATACTAAAGAGTTCAAATTTTTACTTCACATTCATCTATATCGTTGCAATGAAAATAATTTCATTCAAGAAGTAGAATAACATTACGTAAAACATTATCAATCACTCAGATCTTATTCATGGATGCAAACAAAATACTAATTTAAAACTAGACACATAACAGTTTAGCAAGTAAAAGATACGTGCATTTTAATTAATTGCTCCCTAAGCATGGTAGATTGAGATCCATGTTTAATACCATCTAGGGGTTGAAAGTTAAAGTAAAAAAAATAACTATTTTTCTCAACCTTATGTCCGAGAACATTTTAACTTTTTTACTCATTGACTAAGGGGAAAAAAAAAAAGAAAAGAAAAAAAAGAGAGGTTAAAAAGTTGACTTTTAACCTCAACCCCTAATTATCGCCTATGGCATATATTGGATGTCAATCCTGCACTACATGGAAGATTTAATAGGACTTGTTGACAAATCACCAATTGCATTGCCTTTTAATGTGCCCTTAAGCTCCTTCATGAATATTTCATGGGTCACTTTTGGTAGCAAGATTGACACCACAATGCCATTCTTCCCTTTACCATCGCTAAATGATGTGTAAGAGCTTGCAAGCTTGGGATTGGGTCCATTCCAGAGATTGGCTGGTCCACCATAAACAGCCTTACCCCACCCAAAGTCCACCTCTTCAAATCCCACACGTGTCACATCTGTTGGTAAATAGCACCGAACCCTATTGACATCAAGTTTGCCTTTAATCACCACCAAATCTGTATAAGACCGCACATAATCCATAGCCACATTAGCTTTTGCAGTTTTTACCAATTCTATTGCATATCCCAAAGGGTTCTCACAAAGCTTCCTAGCCATTGTTATAGCCACCGCAAATACAACAGCATTGCCATAATACCCAGTTGGTAATGCGGGGCTAAGTTTGGCTCGCACATTAACTGGAAATATTACACGCACTTGGCTATCTAGGTCAGGCTTAAGCGCTATTGTACTGCATCGCCAAATGCAAGCAGTTAATATATCAAATGTGGAACAATGGTTCAAGTGGCCAGGGACATGTTTATGAATTGAATTTACTTTGGTTGAGTCGAGGAAGAAAGAACAAGGGACCATGTTTTGGAGAGGATAGTCATCTGTATCAGGAAGTTCATCGAATTGGTGATGTGTGCATGTCACCCTTGGAGGGTTCCTTGCACTGAGAAGATCCCTTTGCCAAACTGGGGGGATAGAAGGGGTACAATAACCTCGAGCCATTTCACCCATGGCACTCATGAATTGAACTATGCCAATTGCATCACAAATGGTATGGTTTTGGCGAAGGGCAAAGATAAAACCCCCGCACCTCAGTCGTGTGACCTGGTAATCAACAAAAGAACACCCATTAACTTAAGCATGCATATAGGTCATTCCTTTGTGTGTTTAGGAAAATTATTTGAAGCAGCCTTTAAAAAAATTAAAGAGATAGATAGAGAGAGATGAATACCTGAATGAGCAACAATGGGCAATGAAGGATCTCTCCTGAGCCTGGAACATCATAGAGGAGTTTATCCATACATGGGATTGGAGGATAAAGTGCATCACCGAACTGTTCAAGTGTAACATCGGCATCAGCCTCAATAAAGATGACACCCTCAGCTGTACATTCTAAGATAAGCTTTCGGCCAGGTCCTTCTCTAAGCCTCCCTGCAAATGGGTAGTAAAACACAAGTGCTTGTGCAAGTGCCTCTCTGATGATTTTCACAGGGTCTTTCCCATGCATAGATGGATCACACCTATAGAATTGTATTACCCCAATTTGAAAGCGAAAACTTTCTTGGTCATCCAAATCAGAAAGTTGTTTGAACTCATGGGGAGTGGGCTTGGTTGGGTTCACCAGCTCTGGTTCAAACCTTTGCACTGTGAAGGCCAGAGAAGAGGGTGATAGCACCATTATTGCCATGGCTACAAAAACGTGTATTGATCAAATGTGGGCTCTTCCATTTATGCACTTCCCTCTCTTCCTAAAGCATCTTCCAAGTTGAGCTTTAAAAACACCAAAAAATAGAAAGAAGTGTGGATACATTTCCTAGCAGCGGTTGATGCGGATCTGCTCCACACTCTGGTCAACGATTCTAGTGCACACTAACACTAAACTAATTGAACAAGATGTATCTACGCAAAGGGACGTCATTATTTAGTGACTCTTAGAGATATATTAGCTCATTAATATAAATTTAAGCTTAATTTTACTTTGTGTGCAAGTCAAGTCTCTTACTTGTAATAGAAGTCTATTAGTTTAGAATTTAATCTACTATATATACATATGTTATAGTTCATTGTAATACAGGATTTATACTATACTCCAATATATTATTAATGTAACCCTTTAGAGATTCCTCTGTGGATGTAGGCCGTTAGGTTGAACCATGTAACCCTCGTATATTATTGTGTTTTATACTTTATTTGCCCGTTTGGATACAGCGTTTTCAAATTTGCGTTTTCAAGCTGCGCGTTTTCTCTCTTTTTTTTTTCAAGCTGCAATTGTTGACTTTTTCCTGTGAATAGTGCACCCGTGCACTATTCATAGGACTCACAAACTTCACTTTTCAGTCACTTTTTCATTAAAAATGGGTCTCACGACACTATTTAAACATTTAAAAATTGTTTTGCTACAGTGTTTTCAGTTTTCAGCAATAAGTTTTATCCAAACGGGCCCTATGTTTTTGCTTCCGTATCCATACTAGCATATTTAACATAGTGTATCAATGCTAATATTTAACATGGTATCAGAGCCACCTTCCTATGGTCATAGTTTTTTGTCCTTACGGTGTAATAAAAGCAATCTTGGTATTCCTCGGTGTTTCTTTATTGCATTCATCTTCTTTGGCTTCCCATTGCTGTCGTCAAATCTCTCCGGTATAGTCATGTCACCGATAGAAGTCGCATCAACACTGCAAAACCATTGCCTTCCTAAAACTACCGTCACAGAGCCATACTTCATTCAAGGGATCTTCTCAACCTTATCAAATTTTAAGATTTCATCAAGTTTCCATCTTGAATTTGAGAGGGAGTGTTAGAGATATAGTATCCCTTTATGAATTCCTTTATAGATGTAGGCCATTAAGCTGAATCACGTAATTCTTGTGTATTATTGTGTTCTATACTTTATGTTTTTGTTTCCACATTCATACTAGCATATTCAACATTGTATATCAATGCTAATATATAACAATGACATTGGAAAAATAAATCCTATAAGAAATGATGTGCTTTCCTACTAATTTTTTTTTTAATTATTGCCTGGTGCCTACACCCAAACTCCGCCAATTAACTTTGAAAATGTTTAGGGCTTATTTGGATGGAGGAGAGAAGGAAGGAGAGTGAAGAGAAGTAGCGTAGAGTTGGTTGAAAATAAGCTAATTTTGAGCTAAATCTACTCTATTCTACTTCCATGCTCCCTCCCCTCAATCCAAATAGAACATTAAACTTCAAGTTTCTTAAAATATTTCATTGGAAAAAACTTATCGTGAGTATATATGTTTTAGTTTTTAAATTGATATATAGTTTAGATAATACAAGTGAGGTTAGTCCTATCTTTACCAGTACCCTAGATCAGTCCTTGAAAAATAAAAATAAAAATATAAGCATCGATGACCATAATTTTTAATTTAGTCAGTAGTCTTATGCTTCCGTTAGAGTTTAACTTTGTTCATAACAAAAAGTTAAAAGTTCAACATTTTAACAATCCTCCAAGTTCATCGTTCATCAAAACAAACACACTCAATAAAATTAATGGCTGGTTTTATGTTTAGACCATATAGTTGCAACAAAAATTAAAACTTTGGGTGGTATGTACCATAAATTTTGTTATTATTCTTTTATATATTGAATTAGATATATAATTGTGATAGCACAAAATATTATATCTTGCAGCCATAAATTGCTTGCCTTGCACAACATTATATATATAGGGTGAAAAACTTTTTTCACGTATCTTAACGAATCACATTAATGTCTAACTCTCTTTCGGTAAGCTTTTGTAGGATCTTAAACCCCTTCTTTCTTTAAAAAACTTTCCAAGATTAAGATGACATGTAATATTGTGAGCAACATTAAAATTCCCAATGATAATAATTTTATTATTAATTAATGTTATGCTGCTGTCTATGTCATTACTCATTTTTGCCTTTTTCCATCTTGGACATTTCACATTATAGGAAAAGAAAGAAGAAAAAAATCATGTTTCAACCAAATTATTAGATCGACTAGAGTTAATGTGCAACAGAGTAATGCTACAAATACAAACTATTTTACAATAATTTTACAAATTGTTAATGTGACAAATTCTTACTAGTTTTAATATGGGCATAGCTAACATCACATTTTTACTTACAATAACTATTTAGAAAATACTAAAATCATATCAGTAGTTTGTAAAAATATTATAAAATAGTTTGTATTTGTAGCATTACTCATGTGTAACAAGTTAGCATGACACTACTATAAGATAGTTTTAATTAATCATTGGAATCTTTCATTGATGATAAGCAAATGACTCTATTTTTTTAGTTTCATGTCGTTGAATAAAAAATTTGAGATTACCTACACTAAAAATTAATTGATATCTTAAACATAATAATAATGAATAATTGTCATGAAGCGAATGTCATAGGTTGAATTTTAATGTATCTATCAAAAAAGAGAATAAATAAATTACAACCCATTGGACAATCATTGTTATATATACTACTCATTCTTATGACTAATATACTATGTAACTCAAACTCACATGTACCCTTTCAACTATTTGCTCATCCTACATCTAACATAGTCATTCAAATTTCAAAGACAAACGTTAATGATAATGGGGGGAAAGAAACAACGAGAATTGAACAACAACATGAAACTTATAAGAACATACCAACTGTTAATTAGAATAGTAGAGATGACTCTATTTTTTTTAAAGCCTTTTATACGTTGGAAGGAAAACATGGGACTTATATGTGACTCAAGATGAAACAAGGTGTTTTATTTTTGTCTTTTGTTTTGCTATGTTTTGTTTTGGTTTTGGTTTAATATTATCATATCTGTTAGAAATGTGTGGCGGAATTAAGAATAAGCAAAGTCTGAAGTTTCCACTGTGTACACAATTGCTAACTGTAATATAATAGTCAAATAGCCTTATAATTTTGTTGTAACTATCGATTATCACAAAAAGAAAAGAAAAGAAAAACATAATATACATTATCACACTCTTTTATCACTACGATCTAGCGTTTTTGCACATGTAGGTTACTAGGCTCTAGGGCTGGCTCAACAACTAGGCAATTGCCTAGGACCTCCAAATAAAGAAAAGTCCCCACGATCTTGGTCTTAAAAGTACAATCCAATTTCTTGTATAACCTAAAATAAAATATATTTCTCGGTCAAAAAATAAAATAAAATAAAATAAATTTCATATTCATAGTTTATATTTATTTAGAAGAAGTGTTTATATTTAGCTAAAATTGAAGAAATCCATATGCATATTTTGTTTTATCTATCTCATTTTAAAAAGTATTTCATCATTGACAAAAAGAAAAGTGTTATCTTCCAAGTCTCTTCTCCTTCTCTCTCAAAAAAAATAACTCCTATAACTAGTGACCATTAAACCACATATATTTTCTTTTTCTTTAAAAGCATTTATCGATGACCAGTGATCATCAAATAACTCATTTTCTCTCTTACTCCTAAACTTATTCCCTTGGGTCATATATCATGAACTTGATTTAAGTGAAGATGGTCATTGCTTGTGAAAGTTGAGATTATTGAGTTATTACATTGTGGAATGAAACTATATTGATAACTCAAATTCTATTTTTATATGCTTCTCAACAAAAAAAAAAAAAAAATCTATTGTTATATGTTTTAAATTTATTTTATTCTAATATTGATAGTTTATATTTATTTTAAGAACTAAAATTTTAAAAGAAGTCTTACAAATTGAAAAAAAAAAATCGAATCAAAGTACTAAATAATATAAAAATATTAGATTCTTGTTTAAATGCATGTATCACTACATAATTTCATTAAGATATGTATTTAATTAGTATCCTTTAAGATTGTTTTTGTGGAAGAATTTTTTCAAAATTAATTTAATAAAATCATGTCTAAAATTAATTATGTGATAAAAGTTATTAAGAGAATTTGTCATTTTATCAATTGGAAAAAAAAATAGATGTGAGCAAATATTGAATGCGAAAATTTTTAATTAGCAAGTTTACATTTATAAGCGCAAGAATGATAGATTTTTTTTTTTTTTTAAATGATAACATAGAAAGTTAAATAAATATTATTTAATTGATACATAAGAACACAAAAGTATCTCATTTAGAGTTATTGCCTTAGACCTCAAATTTTATTGAGCCTTCCTGCATGAAGCAAAGAGCCGGCTGAAGATGAAAGCTAGATGTGTGTACATGTATTGCGTGGTAGGACTTGTATTGGGTTAATGATAATTGTTCCTATTGTTATAGTAATAATCATAATCATGTTCTGTTTATTAAAATCAAAATCAAAATCATGTCCTTGATGTTGCAGGCATAACATATATAACACACACACACCATTATTTGGGTTTTTTCCACATAACCAGTTTTGAACCCACGCCTTGTGCGAGCGACATTTTGATAACAAAGAAAGGGCAAGAGCCATGTAACTCTCCTATCCAAAAGAAAAATAGAGAGTTACAATTGATCGATTCTCTTCACATGGAAAACTTGGATTCGAACCCCCTCTCACTTGTTATAAGTGAAAATAAATTAGAAAAAAATATAAAAGGTCTGAAAAATCGAAGAGGCTTAGATAAGCAGCATTACAATTCTATCATGACTGACTTTAATATTAGGCATTAATATTTGCGGATATTGAGAAATGAAAATGAGTATTAGACATTGTTTCAACAAATATATTTTATTAATTACTAAAAAAAAAAATTTTATAAGTAATAAACTCCGAAAAGTTTCCTTCAGAGTAAAAAAGGTTATAAAATTCCACCAAGAAAAAATAACAAAAACAAACCTAACAGATATATCAATTTTGATAGAATTAAAGTAAACTTTTTCAAGTTTCAATTCATACTTTCTGCTCCCATATCCATCCCTCTCTACTTTAATTAGTGACAAGAGACCACATAAAAGCAATCCTCAAACTTCTGCTAGATGCCAAAACCTGCTAGGAGGGTTCCCTGGAGTAGTTAACTAATCCACACAATTTTGTAGCCCATCCATATCTTTAGGGGTAATACCGTAATAGAGTAATTTCAAAGTAAGTACCAAACAAAAAGGCCAAAAAAAAACCCTCAACTTTCCTTAACCTATAATTGCTTTTAGGAGTAAAAAAGTAATATCATAGGCCATTGCACCACAAACTTTTTCAATGGTAATGACCGAACAGCAAAACCAGAAGACTCACAAAACTGCCATAATCTAAATGCAAAACAAATCCGCTCAAACTCTCCTTTTTTATATAGATAGAAGATAAGAGAAGTAAAGACGTGATCTTGTTGCAGTTTGAGCTGTTTCACAGACAATTCGTTGAGAAAAGGCATGATCGTGTTGCAGTAGTTAACGGATAGGGCCTAAGGGACCTGGGCTCAGAAACTGAGCTGGTCAGATGAAAAAGTGAGTCGAGCTAGACAAGCTGAAACAGTAAAATGTATAACCTAACTTTTATCATTAAAATTTATATATATATATATATATATATATGTGTGTGTGTGTGTGTTATAGATGATTAAAATAATTTCTTAAAAAAATACGTTTTTGGTACTAGAACGTTTCCAATATGAGTACGTAACTTTATAAAATGGTGAATCTTGAAACTTTTTTTTTTTTTTGAGAATCTGGTGAATCTTGAAACTTGAAAGTTGTGTGTGTGCGAATAATGAACCACTACTGTCAAATAAATACCATGATTAGAATAAATTTAACTTTTGTTGTTCCAATAACAATGAAGATTAAACAAGTTAACATTAGGCATGTTTCACATAATAATTTTTACTTTACCATATTATTTGTTACTTGCACTTAAGGTTAGTTTAGTCAGTATGATTATGCCATTTTTTTATTATCCCTTGTCTTGTCTCATGATTTAGTTCTAAGCCACCATTCCAAAAAAATTAGGCTAAATTACAAAGTACATTTTTTTAACTGACTAAAATTCATTTTAGACGTCTAATTTTGCTTCACAATTTCTCAAATTTATTCAATTCATGCATTTCCATTAAACTCTGTTAAAAAAGATTCATTAATTGCCCATTAAACAACACCGTCTTGCAAATTTTGTGAATTCCTTTATATTTAATGACCATTTTTTAAAAAAACTATGTATCAAAAACAAAACAAAATACATGAAAATGGATCACACTAAGAAATTATTGGGTGTCCTATAGAATGGGGTCTCCTTGATGGTTAACATCTTTGAATGCTAAATCCTATATATATATTAGGTTATGGACAAAATTTAGGTACAAAATTAGTTGTAGTTTAAGGCTACAACTTTAATAAAATAAACATTACTACATATTTTGAAAATATATCCGTTGAATTGTATGTTTTTCACATTCTTATTACATATGTCAACTTTTGTGTCAGTTGGATATTATTTACTATATGATCTATAACCTTATATTTTATACATAATTTTAAATTACAAAAACTTGCAATTTA